>PVKB01001171.1:173451-449243 GCA_004027205.1 Ctenodactylus gundi | reverse complement strand
AGTGTAGAGGAGTGTTATTTTTTGTATTAATTTTATATCCTGAAATTTGACTGCATTTGCAAATTAGTTCTAAGAGGTTTGCAGTGAAGTTCTTGAGGTCTTCTACATGGAAAATCATATCATGTGCATATAAGACTAGCTTAACTTCTTCCTTTCCAATACGTGTTCCTTTATTTCACTCTCTTGCCTGATGGCTCTGGCTAGGGTTTTGAAAACTATGTTGATTAGTAGTGGCAAAAGTGGACAGCCTTGAAATGTTCCTGATTTATAGGGAATGCTTTCAATTTCTCCCCTTTTACTATAATATTTGCTGTAGGTTATGTCTTTTATGAGTTTGAGGTAAGGTCTTTATATATTTTCTTTAGATTTTAAAAATCATGAATGGATTTTAGATTTTTCAAAGGCACTTTCTAAGCATCTTTTGTTCTTATTTTATTAATGTGCTGTTATGCTAGTTGATTTATATATGTTGAACCTAGGAATGCAGCTAACTTGAACACAGTATATTATCTTTTTAATAATTTGCCAAATTCTGTTTGCCAGTATCTTATTGAGAATTTTTGCATCTATATTCATCAAGGAGTTAGTCTACAGTTTTCTTTCCTGGTTAAGCCTTTGTCGGATTTTTGGTATCAGGGTATCAAGCTTCCAAAAATAAGTTTGGATACTTACTTGGAGGGGGAAATATCACGATTAAAAATGAGCTTGGCAACAATGTTCCTTCTCTTAGAATTTCATGAAGCAGTTTGAGAAGCATTGCTTGCTCTTCTCTGAAGTACAAGTAGAATTCTGCTGTGAATCCATCCAGTTCTGGACTTTTCTTTGTGGTAGAGACTTTATCAATGTCTCAATATCCATTTTGTTGTAGATCTATTCAGGGGTTTTATATCATCCTGGTTCAGTTTTGGTGTTTTGTGAGTGTCTAGAAATTTATCCATTTCTCCCAACTTCTCCAATTTGTTGGAGTATAAGTTTTCAAAATAGTTTCTTATAATTCTCTGAATTCAGCAGTGTCTGTTTTGGTTTCACCCTTCTCATTTCTAATTGCATTAATTTGGTTTTTTTTCTTTCCTTCTTTTGTTTAGGTTAGCTAGAAGTTTATCAATTTTATTTATTCTTTTGAAGAATCAACTCCTTGATCATTGATTTTTTGTGTTTTTTATTTCAATATCATTAAGTTCTGCTCTGATCTTTATAATTTATTTTCTTCTACTACTTTTTGATTTAGATTACTCTTGAGTCTCTAGGACCTTTAGTTGCATTGTTAAATTGTTTATTTGAGATTTTTTTTAATGTGTGCATTTATAGGTATGAATTCACTTCTTAGGACTGCTTTCAAAGTGTCCCACATGTTTTGGTATGATATGCTTTCTTCATCATTTAGCTTTATGAAGTTTTGATTTCTTCCCTGATTTCTTTTGTGACGCATTGTTTGTTCATTAGTAAGTTATTTAGTCTCCATGTATTTGAATGATTTCTGTAGATATTTTTTGCTATTGATTTCCAGTTTTATTTCACTATGATCTGAAAGTAAGCAACTAATTATTTCTACTCCTTTGTACTTATTTAGACACCCATTATGCCCTATAATATGGCATATTTGGAAAATGTCCCCTGTGCTGCTGAGAAAAAATGTATATTCTATTGGATGGAACACTCTGTAGATATCCATTCAGTCCAATTTCTCCAGAACATGGTTCAAGTATACTATTTCTTTGTTGATTTTTTTTGTCTAATCGACCTGTCTATCTGTGATAGTGGTGTATTGAAGTCCTTTACTATAATTGTATTGAGGCCTATTTGGCTTTCCAAGTACAGTAATTTTTGTTTCTTTATGGGGAAAATGTGTCTCTTGCAAGCAACAAATTGTTTCTTACAAGCAACAAATTTTTGATCCAATCAGTCAGTCTGTGTCTTTTGATAAGTGAGTTGAGACCATTAAGATTTAGTGTTATTATAGTGGTATATTTGCTACATCCTGGAATCGTTAGATGACTCAGTGTTGGTTCTTTAATCTACATTCTGTCAATTCATTCTATTTCTATTGTTTAATTTTCTCCAGGGTCTTTTGTGCTGTTGGTCTCCTTATCTCTAAGATTCTTTTAAGTATTTTTTGCAGTGCCAGTCTAGTGGTTATGAATTTCTTTATCATGAAAAATTTTAACATCTCCCTCTATTTTGAAGGGTAGTTTTGTTGAGACAGCAGTCCAGGTTGTCATTTATACTCTCTTAGCACATGGATAATATCATTCCATGATCTCCTGGTCTTTAGGGTCTATGTTGAGAAGTCTGTAGTTAACCTGATGGGCTTGTCTTTTAAATTATTCTTTGTTGTTCTCTTATAGCTTTTAATATTCTTTATGTTGAGTCATTAGGATTTTAGTTATGATGTGTCACAGGGAGGTTCTCTACTGGTCAAAAGTTATTTGGAGTTCTATATACCTAAGTAGATCAATGTTCATATCTTTTTCTAGATTTGGGAAATTTTCTTCCATAATTTCATTGAACATGTCCTTTAAGCCTTTTGTTCTGTCCTCTGTTTTCTCCTGGTCCCCCATAATTCTGAGGTTGTTTCTCTTTGAGTTATCTATCAGCTGTTGCAACCAGACTCTCATTCCTTTTTGATTTTTGGTTCTCACTATTCTTATGATCCAGATTAACCACCTTGTCTTCAAGATCTGGTAATCTATCCTTAAGGTGTTTAAGCTGGTTTCCCATTTTTTTCATTTAAGTTTTTCATCTCATCGGTTTCAGCTTTCATTCTTGCTATATCTCTACTGATATGTTCCTTCATTGCTTGCATTTCCTTCTTTATTTCTTTATTTGTGCATCTTTTTTTCTTATAATCCTTAAACATTTTGTAATCTAATAAGGCTGTTGTTTCTTTGGTTACATCCTCTATGAGCCCCCTGTGCATCTTGTATGTCTCCTTCCTTCCTTCCTTCCCTTCCTTTCTTTCTTTCTTTCTTTCTTTCTTTCTTTCTTTCTTTCTTTCTTTCTCTTGAGACTGGATTTTGAGGATATGTTGTCCAGGCTAGTCTCAAACTTCTGGGCTCAGGTAATCCTCCAGCCTCAGCCTCCAAGGAGCTAACACCACATGTGTACTCTACTGCTCCCTAAAAATGTCTTCATTAGGTTGGTTTTACATTGTGGTACAATGTTTGTGGTACTGGGCATTGAACCCATGACTTTTGCACTGAGCTTCATCCTCAGCCCTTTTATTATTCTATTTTTTAAAAATTTCTGAGACACAGTCTCACTAAATCACCAAATTGCCCAGGAAAGACTGGAACTTGCAGTCCTCTATCTCAGTCTCCCCAAGTGCTGGGATCACAAGTCTGCATCATCCTGTTCGTCTATCCCCATCACCTACCCTCCATGAATCTTGTGGCGAGAGACCCATCCACAGCCTGGTCCATGCTCATGAGTAGCTAGCTCCTTGGGGCTGAACTGTGAACTGTTGTGAGTGTGGAGCTGGGCAGGGCCAGGGGACTGGCTCTGCAATGACAGGCTCACAGTGTGCTCTTGCACAGCTTGCTTTTCTTAATTGGACTTCAATTTCTCAACCTGTTAAAAGCGGAGAATATGCAGCCCAGGTGTTTGGAAAGAGCTTCCTTGGACTGAGCAGAGCCAAGCCTTTATTCTCATTGGCTTTGCTTTCAAAGGTATCTGACCTGGCCTGACCTCTGTTCCTCTGCTTCAGGCCCAAGGTCCCCCGGCCACATTCAGCAGCCTAGTCCTCACAGACACAGGACTGAGACCTACTTCCTGATGAGGAAAACCACGGGAATCTAGGTTATTATTGAGCTGCAATATCATCATATTTCAGGTTTTTAGTTAAAGCAAAGGCTGTTTCTGGTTGTCAGTGAACAATTACCTTGCAAAACAATACTGTCTGTAAGATCAATATGCATTTGTTCATCACAAGGGTCACGACTGTGGTTTATTGATCAATGGCTATGTTCTTGAGTTTGAAGCTCACAGAAAACCTTCTGGAAAAATGGAGATTCCCATTCCTATGACCCAGGAGGCTATGACTCCTTCAGCAGGTTTGCGTTAACTGCAGAGGTTGGAAGGACAGAGCTGGTGTTTAATGGTCACCTCTGTTATGTGCCAGGTGCCAAGCCACCTCCCTTCCTCACCCATGGCCCTATGTGGTGAGCCATTTAACAGATGAGCAAATTGAGGCCAAGAGGAAAGGGCCATGCTGGGGATCTTGTGAGTTAGTGTAGGATTCCAGGGTAATCAGAGCCAGCTTCTCCAAGATCAAGATCCTGGGCGTGTGTCACAAGTAGCTCTTTCTTTGGGAAGTAACACTTGTTCCAGTGCCCAACCCTTTGATCCAAGGGGCGTATGACCCCTTCTGCCTATCAGACTGCTCTTTCTCTGTTCATTTTTGTTGGCTCGGGCATGGTCCACTGATCTATATCAACCAATCAGATTCCCTGTGGCTGCAGAAGGAGGAGCTGTGGTTATTCTAAAGTTGCCTACAGCCTTATAAGCTGCTTCTAGGAAGAGTTGATGGCGCATGATACCTCCACAGAGGGAACTGGAACCAAAGAGGGAAAGACTGAATCTGGACTTGGCTCTTCGGCACCTGAATCAAGCTTCACTTGAAACGGTTGTCACTTATTAGACTTTTCTACTGTGTGAATTAGGAAATTCCCTTTTGGCTTAGGCCAGCTTGAGCTAATGATTTGTCACTTGCAAGCAGGAGAATCCTGAGATCTGCCCTGCTGGGTGACACAAAAACCAATCAGCAGTGTCTTCACTTCTGTGCTCAGAGCCTGTGAGAGGGGAGAGGTTGACCTGCAGCCCGTGTACACTGCTTCCTCGGGGACTAAACCAGGACAGCCAGGGACAAAGGAGAGGTAGGCAGCAACACCCAAGGGCAGTCACTGTGTTGCAGGAATCAGAGTGCAATGTGGAGAGATAGAAAACAAAAGCAAACGAGTTAAAAGAAAAACAAATACTCCCTTCCCCCAAATCTTGCAACTTTTCTTGTGGACCTGAAATTCTTCAAAATATTAGTTGAGAAAGGCACAAACAAAATAATCCTGCAGCTTATCCCATTTTGGCCAGTATATTGGGACTCCTGTCTGGCCAGGGCATCCTTGAGCAGCCCTGGCTTGTCAGAGATCAGTTTTCCAAATAGCAAGGACCCAGGTGATCTGTTGGTCACAGCTTGGGGCTAATACCTCAGTTTTTGTCTGCTCCCTGAGTGCCCAAATATGACCTGGGCAGGTTATGGATTGTCACAGAGCTGGCTTCCTCATATCTAAAATACAGTCACCAATTCTGCTTCATGGGGGGTTTATGGCACCTTAATCAGCATGTGTGTATTGGGCCTCTACTTCCCTGGCCCAGAGAGTTCCAGGTAGGACATGTCCTGTGACCAGATGTAGATGGGGAAACCATTGGCCACCTGGCCAGAGAGTTATCTCTGTGTGTGGTCTGCTCCCTGAAGGCTGTCCCTAATCTACCTGTCTACATTGGGTAGAAGGAAGTTACTGTCTTCATCCTGCATCCTGGGAGGGGACACACCCACCCAGACTGTGCTGTAGTGAACTCACCGTATTCCAGGCTTTAGTGGAATGAGCTGTCCTGTCTGGAACTGGCCTCTGTCCTCCATGTTCTCTATGGTCACTTCTATCCTACTGCCCTATGACCAAACGAGCCAGGGCCTAACTTTCCATTGCCAAGTATTGAATATGTCCCCCAAATTTTGTGTGTTAGAAACTTGACCCCTAGTGCAGCAACAGTAAGAGGTGGGGACTTTGGGATATTCCTGAGTTATGAGGATCCGTGGATTAACGAGTTAGTGAATTAATGGGTTAGTGAGATGTGGCTTTGTTGTAAAAAGGCTCTCTCTGGCTACCTTCCTGTGTCTCACCATGTGATACTCTTTCTCGGGTTAGGATGTAACAAGAAAGCCCTCACTAGATGTTGGCGCCATGCTTTTGGATTTCCCATCTTCCAGAACCATGAAGCAAATAAACTTTCACTCTTTACAAAGTACCCAACCTTAGATACTTTGTTAGAGCAACCGAAAATGGAGAAACGAGAGGAAAGAGATGCAGAGACAATATAACTCCTCTGTACAAAGCTCAGAGAATAAGAGTAGCCTGTGGCAACATGAAGGAAGAACAAAAGATCCATCATTTGTAAGGATGTCCTTGAGCTTGAGCATGCAGCCGTGCAGGTGCATATTCAACAGCACAGTCCAAGCAGGAAGGAGGGTGGCCTTGACGGCCAGGTACACTGGGATTTTCATCAACATGAAAAGCTATTGCTGCCTCCTCCCCAACCCAGCGAAGACTGGGAGCATCTCCTGACCATGGCCCTCAGTGCACTTTCAAGCTTTCGTTTTTGTCATCCCAACAGAGACTGTGGTGTTGAAGGGATCCTGATGTGCCTCTTCTTCTTCTTCTTCTTTTTTTTTCAGTGAGCAACACTGCTCCTTTTTTCATGTTAGGAAATATGTGTATCCTTCTTTTTCCCTGTTAATTCCCCCATACACCATCTGTATATTTCTGTCTTGGGTTATTGGCTTCTTGTGTTCCATTTAGTGTCATGCTTTTTGTTAGTGATTTTGCTACCTAAAATGGTCCTAAGGCTAAGCTGTGATGCTCTCCAGGATCTCTGAGCCCAAGACGGCTGTGATGTGCCTTCGGGGGGGGAAGCATGTGTCCTTTAAACTTCGATCAGGCACGAGTTGCCCTGCCGCTGACTGTGAGTTCCTTGTTAGTGAGTCAATGGTATACTCAGCAAGTGGGACAGGAAATTGGCTCAAAGTGCCCTATTTCCCCTGGGAAGGAAGGTCCGGCATTCAAAACTGTGAAGAAAGAGAATTAATGGTATAGCACTGAAAAGGACTCCTCACATGAATCCTTTAGAAAATGACACTTTTTCATTTTATTCTTTCCTCTCTCTTAATCCTGAGCCCCAAGTGCCCCCTCTGGGCAGCCCCTCCCTGTTGCCTCAGGTAGATGATGCCCACCCTGTGGTCTGTCACTTTACACGATTGTATTCTAGGGGGAACACTGGGCTGGGTGCACGGTAGGGATGACAGGTGTCTGAAAACGTCTCCCTTCCATGTGGGCTCGTCTTCAGTCTGAACGAGCCGGGCACTTCTAGGGACAGCCACAGGCCACTGAGACTGAGCCTGTTGGAAAAAAACAGGATTTAGGCCAGCCGCGCTCGTTGCTAAGTGGAAAAAAACCCTCCTCTGCATTCACAAGAGAATAACGTGGTGCCTCCAGGTTCTCGTGGGGATCTTGGTGTTCCAATTGCCAGGTGGTGTAGTGCCCTGCTGAGTGCAAATTGGAAAGTCAGGGCAGAGAGACCCCTGTCATTCTAGGTCTGAGTCATCTGGCAGGACTGCTCAGCTTGGGAACTGCCTGGACAGTAAGTGATGACGGCTCAGAGGACCCTGCCATACCTGTCTGGGAGGAGCCAACACCAGCCGCTGCCTGGTTCCTTTCTGCTCTGTGCACACACCCAACCCATTCTGTATCCTGAACACAGCTACTACCGAGCACTCTACCCACTCCAAACCTCCACATCTCCTTGTAGAAATAGGGAAATAAGGACTAGCCACTGGTGGATTGGACGGCTTTTCTAAGTTGGCTCTTCTCAGTTCCTTTCTTCATAAATACGTTCTGCCAGCAAGGTGAGGACAAGGGAACTGAGGTGTCTCAGCTAAGGTAGGAGTTTGCCCGAAATCAATGGGAACACAAGAAGCCTAGTTGCCTGCACAGTGCCAGTCACATATAACGTTCTTTTGGTGACAGCAAAGAGTTTACATACCTTGAGCTCTTTCTGGGTTGTTCAGAACTTCCAGGGGATTCACTTAGCAGTCATCCTGTTGACTAACACAAAAACTGCAGTTCAGAGAAGTCTCATGGACAGCAGGCAGTGCAAGGACTTGAAATCAGGCCTGTGAGCAGCCTCCAGCTCTAAGATTTCCCTGCTCACGCTGCTTGCTGCTGACCACCAGAACCCCGCCCCCCCCCCAACCCTCACCCTGCCTTCATTTATCGCATGATTTTGCTAGGAGTTTGTAAGTTCCCTCTTCTGAAGACAAGGCCAGATTTAGACAGCGTTATCACAGTTCTCCAATGTGCAAAAAATTGCATTGAACGGAAGCCCCCATAGGCAGCTCGTTGGTATATGTCCCTCCATGTGTCTTCCTGCCTTGTCACCTCCCATTGTCTTTAATCACTTCTTTGTGCCATTATCCACCGCTCCCAACAGCATTTGCACAGCTTGACCACATTTGATTATGTAGGAGTAACACTGTCTGCTTACCCATTTTCTCAGCACTCAACGTTTAGGTGATTTGTTAATGCCTATTATAACTAATCCTTTAGTGAACATCTTTGGGCATCGCTATCGGTGTGGCTGGTCACTTCATTCTTGCAAGTCTTCCAAGAGGAATGACAGACTTCAAAGGTATGAACGATGTTCAGACTCGTGCTGCAGCCACAAACAGCTTTCTGGAAAGCCTGTGTCAGTCTCAGGGCTGCCTCCATTTAAGGGCAGTGAGATGAAGCAGAAGCCACATGGTGAATTAGGGCTTCAGGAGCTGCCGGCACCAAGAGGAAACTTGCACCACGATTAGGGCTTTGGCAGCAGCAGCATCCTGGAGGGCAGTGAGCAGATGGGGCTAGGCCTGGGGTCAGGCCAGACTGAGGGAGTGCTATGACTCACCTACCTGCCTGTAGGACAAGATCCCAAGAGAGAAAGCTCATGTGACCTGAGGGCTCATCACAGAGACTTGAAGATGGCAGCTTCAGGGCAGGGACACGTTAAGCTTACCAGGAGCACGTGTGCTGGGTGTGGTGCTTGAGCATGGCGGGTGCCCTCTCTGTGCCATATTCCCACCGGATACCAGTGCCGTCTCCAGGGGGCCCTCAGGTGACATGCAGGCATTCCTACAAAACATTAGCTCAGCACCTGGCCTGTACCGAGTGCCTGGCAAGTGTTGGCTATAATTATATTATCATAATCATTATCATCAGAGACTTAATGGGGTTTCACCGTCTACGGGCTCAGGACCCACATATAGCCTCTCAAGCGCCTGGCTCTACTGCTTGGGACAAGAAGCCGCCTACTGCGACTTGGGAGATCCAGCCAGCGAAGGCTGGGGCGACAGTGTCCTCCACGCCTGTGACCTCTCTTTAGTAGGGCTCATGGGTAGGAATCCTAGACACCTGTTTATCCCAGGACATTAGAGGGACTAGAGAGACTCCTGCTCTGGACCAACACAAAAAAGATATATCATTTTACATATAATGTGTGCCTAATCAGGGGAAATTAAATAATATGTCTGTGCTCAGGATTAAAAAGATTCTAATCACATTTGCTCCTTTGGTGGGAGCTCGTGGACCGTCTTCTGTGTGCACAGCCACGTGGAGACCTACACCCACCTGTAGCTGGTATGCCTGGAATTACATTTGGGTAGTGACACTGTGTACAAGTTTAAAAGAATCTTTTTCTTTTTTGGTGGTGCTAGAAATCAAATCCAGGGCCTCACACATGCTGTGCAAACACTTTACTTCTGAGACAAATCCCAGACATAAAAATATTCTTACTTTCATTTTTTTCTGTTTTATAAATTTTCTGTAATGAGCATGTGTTCTTTCAACAAATCAGCACATATATCCAAACCATGGAATCTTATCTGCTATAAAAAGAAAATGACATACCAATACATGCTACAACACAGACCAACCTTGGAAACATTGGGCTCAGTGAGAGGAGACATAAAACGTCACATACCAAAAAATTAATTTGTGTGAAAGATTTAACTTAGAGACATTCACAGAAACAGAAAGTAGATTAGCAGTTGCCAGGGGCAGAGGGAAGAGGGGAAAAAGGGTGATGGCTAAGAGAAACGGGGTTTCTTTTGGAGGTGATGGAATTTTCTGAAATTACAGGGCCGGTTGTATAACATAGTTAATATATAAGAACCACTGAACTGTCTCCTTAAAAGAGCGAACTTTATAATAGTATGTCGGTTGTATCTTAACAAAGCCATTGTAAAAATAAAGCCAACACAATTTAGGCCTTGAGAGTAGAGGAAATGATGCATCATCTTTTATTTATTAAAAAAAAGAGAAATAGAGGCCAGGTTCTGGAGCATTGCCCCCTCCTCTCTCCTGCCTCTCTTCTTGTGCCTCTGATCCCTGGCTTCACTGACAGGCTGGTAACAAAGCCTGTGAATGCCATGGTCACAACCTCTCCTACAGCCAGCCAGTGGTAGCTCGAGAGATATCAAGTTCCTTCCAGGCCGCCGACTACTCCGTCCTTCTTGAGGCCTCTTGGCCTTTGGGGATTACAGGGAGCCGAGGCTCTGGTTCAGTGGAGGAGATATGGCTAGGTTGCCCCCAGGAAGGCTATACCCCAACATTTCCTAGCTTGTGCAATTCTCTGAAGACTTCAAATACTTGGCTCCAGGGAATAAGCTGAAAGCATGTGTCATGCTGGCTAGATTTTGTCCCCAACTCACCGAACTTTGGGTATTTCTGGTCAATCTTGACCCCCCACAAACACAACCTCCTCATTCCTGATCCTTGCCGGCTTGTCCTGGACACTGTCATAGCTACTGGGAATATGACATGCCCAATCCATTGTGGCCCTCCTCTACAAGGGACCAAAGTAATTCAGTCATTATGCTAAGTTAGTCCTTGGTGACTGTGATCGCTGAACATTGTCTATTTCAAGGCTCTGATCTCCAGTTCTGAGTGACTGTCACTGTCTTATCAGGTACCAACAGACAAGCCCCTGGCACTGGAAGCATCTAGCAGAAGCTGAGTCCCTCCCTCTGTGGGCTACTCAGCCCTGTGGCACACTCCCAGTACACTGTCAACCTTGGACCCTGCATCTCTGAGACCCGTGGTTCCCTAACTAGTGGTTGATCTGTGGCCCCCAATGTCCGCTGGAGCAGTGAGGCTCTCAACATCCAGCTCTGGTTTGGTAGCAGGACCTGAGGTCTTCTCCGGGACAGATAGGCACCTGCGTGGTTGGTAGTGTCACCTGAGAGAGGGACTCAGCATCCAACCCCCACAAAGTCTGGGCCTTCAGGAACACCCTGGAAGGAGCATGTGACCATTAGAGAGATTATGTCAACTTGAGGCAATCAGGAACCGTGCCTGGATTAGGGTTTGGGAACCATGTCTAGATTCGGCAATTGAGAACCAGCTTGGATTAGAGTGTGAGTGATTCGTGGGTCAGTGAATGAGGGAAGAGCACTCACCTGGTTGTGGGAGGCCCAGCTGGGAACCTGAACTGTATAAAAGGAGGGAAGAAAAAAGATTGTTACAGCTTCTTCTTCTGGGAAAGCTCTCATCTTTGCAATTGTCTAGGGTCTCCAACTTGCTGCACACTTCAGATCTTTATCACAGATTCGCTCCAGTCTCAACTTGCACCTGTCTACCTGTGGTTGATCTTCAGTCACTGATCTTCAGTTGTCGATCTTCAGTCTCTGGTCTTCACCATTGTTTTTCTAACGACCGAGATTCGAGATCCGCAGCAGATTCTGACTGGCTGCCCTGCAGTCCTGGACGGATGTTCTTTCTTGCAGCTGAGCAACCATCAAACACTCCAGCTCTCGCATGTGCAGGCCGCCATCTTGGACTAGCTCTGTCCTCAGACTTCCGAGCCTTCCAAATAGATCTTATTTGTTATAATTTCTGTAAATTCTACATTTTGAAAGAACCCAAATGAATACACAGTTCTTAACCTTAATAAAAAAATTATTAATCTTGAAGAAAATTAAAAGGTATCAGAACAAAATAAAAATTATTTTAAATAATATTTGTCTTACTTTATCATCACTCTACCTCAATACCTGACATCCACAACTTAGGGAGCAAAGATGTATTATAGCGTACAGTGTCAGAAGGTCTCAGTCCATTCAAGGGTGGGCAGCTGGAAAATGGCAGAATCACATGTTTGGGCTGCAGCTAGAGCTGGAACCAGAGTTCCTGGGGAGATCCTCACAACATGGTGGTACAGAGAGGGACTAGGAGGAAGGGCAGAACCAGCACACACCTCTCCATGGTCAAACCCCAAGCACCTGTCCCTTCCAGCCAGGCCCCATCTCCCAACCCTATACAGTTTCCATAGGAGCATGAGGCTTTTGGGGGACACTCCAGATCCAAACCAAGGCAGAGCGACTGCAAGGAGCTCAGGACACGACATTGCACACAGGGAAACAAAGTGATCCAGACCCCAGAGAGTCAGGTGAGGTTCTGCTCTGCTGCTTGCTCACACTGTAGCCCCGAGCTTCTGTTGAGTACCTACTGTGTGCCCAGTTCTTGAAGCACCTGGAGCCTCTGAGGGACTTCTTCCTCTGGCCATGTGTAGGGTCACTTGGCTGCTCCCAACCCTGAGTCCTGGCCCATCTCAGACCCATACCAGAATCTCTGGGCAGGTCTTCTACCTGAAGCCTCAGCATTCTGATGGTGACTCCTACCAGAGGTCACTGAGTTTTACTCTGCTGCTGATGAAAATGAGGCCAGAGAGGCGGTGAGGAGGCCAGATGGGCCCTGCCTTCTTCCTACATCTGATGTTCTTTTTTTTATTCCCCCCCCCCCCGGTACTGATATTTATTTAGTGCTGGGGACCAAATCCAGGACCCCCTACCTGTTAGGTAGTACTTACTCTACCTCTACACACCCAGCTCAACAATTTTACTTTAAATGGCATTGTCTATATTACCAGAATTGAGTACTACCCTGAAACTCACCTCCTCCCTAGAATCACAGAGTAGGCCCTACTTAGTAGTGAGCACTTACTTTGAAGACTGTTTGGGGATGATTTTTTAATTTGTGTGTCACACCTTACAACTTTTCCACTGGAACGCTATTAGTGGAAGGAAATGAGGCCCCTTGTGTCTTGGTGCTTTAAACCTAGGTCATTCCAAGGGCTGTTGGTCCAACCTGTCCCACCATCCCTGTCTTCTTCAGGCCCTGGTTACATTGAGTGTCCATCCTATTAGGCAGTGACCCAGGACTCACAGAAGCTCTGGCCTGGGTGTTGTCCTGCCAGCTGCTGCCAGCTGCCCCCCAGTAGGAGTCCCAGCTTTGATGGCCCATCAGCCTCCTCCTCTTGCCCCCTGTTCTTAGCTGCCCCATGTTAGCTGCACTACCCTATCTCAGGTTTCAGGAGGCCTTCCTGTGGCCCCAGGCTGCTTCCCCCACTTCCCTGGCTCTCCTCTCCCACCACTGTCCCAACCTGTCTGAGGGCCCCAGAGTGGCCTTCCCAAGGGAAACTGAAAGAGAGGGCCCGGCTGTGACAGACCTAAGACCTAGACGGGCAGCTTGAATCTTTTGAAGGAAGGCTTACACCAACAGTACCCAAGACTGGGCTGTGGCTGGCAAGGCCAGACCCCTCCTTCTCACTGGTGAGAGCCAATGGGCCCTCGTGTGAGCAGAGGCAGCAGCACTGGCCCTGCCTCTCTCCCTTCATAAGTGTTTGCTGAGTCCATGCTATGTGCCAGGACTGCAGGGTATGTCCTCTGTGCCCACCTTGCAGATGAGCAAGCTGACAGCATGACCCTAGAACCTCACCTGCACGGAGCAGAGGTGTGCTGGCAATTGTCTATTAGGGGAAATATCTCCTATAGGGGCTCATGGCACTGGGGTACAGGGTGCTGAGGCTTGGGAAGCTGAGGTGAGGCTGTGGGATGGGGCAGAATCTCTGTCTTCACTCTGTGGCCTTGAGCAGCTACTAAGTTGAGAAATCTCTGAGCTGGCCTTCGAGACTGTTGTTCCAAGCTTCAAAGGCAAGTGGCCATGCGTCTCACGCTTTGTATTCTTCTACAGGCTTGCCCTGTGGCACCTCAGAATGGCCAGCAAGCCTCACCAATGCTTATTCTCCCTGTCTTACTACCAAGTTCCATCCAAGGAACCCCAAGGTTCCATATGCTGGAATCCCAGGGCCAGCTCCTGAGGTCAGCAAGAGACTCTCTGTAAAGGGTACAGTGACTTTGTCTAGTAGCCCCTTCCTGGGCTGACACAGGGACTGAGCTGTTCATCATGAGAGGTGTGTAAGCAGGGGTGTGTGAATCACGCCTAGGAGAGGAGAGATCACCCAGAGCTGTCAGAGACAGCCGCTCCCCAGCCCCTACAGCCTGAATTGCCCCTCCTGGCTTGTCTTGGTATAGCCATGTCTCTCCACAAACACTTATGAGTGTGAGTGGGTGAGCAGCAGCTGTGGGCGCTGGTAAGAACTCCTGGTTGTCTCCTCTATCACCAGGCAGGCATGATGTCTCATGCCACCACTAGTGTAGCTGCTGAGGACAGGAGGAAGACAAAATGCTGTCTGTCTAACCCAAAACATGCTTAACTCCTGTCTCAGTTACTTTTTCGTTGCTGTGACTTAATACCTGACACACACAAATTTAGGAAAGGAAAGGTTTATTTTAGTTCACAGTTTCAGATGGTCACAGTCCATTCAGGGGCGGCTGGCAGCAATGGAAATACATGGCAGAGAGAGAGGTGGAGGCAGCTTCTCAGGACATCACCAACAGGCAGGCAAGTGAGACTAATCGAGACTAATCCAAGTCCCAGTCTCTCCTGCATCTGGGTACCGAAGGTGTGTTAAGACTAAGGTGTTAAGACTTTTTGTCTTAACTCACACGCCTTTAGTCTTAAGTCACATGCCTTTAGTCTTAACTCACATGCCCCTAATCCCAACAACTGCAATCCACCCCTCCAGGCCAGACCCCAATCCACCAACATTACATGGCTCCATAGACAATCCATAACATTAAAATACATGAGACTTTTGGGGGACGCTCCAGATGCTAACCTCCATCTTGCTTTGGTTTTCCTTTGGACAGGCCTGAACATATTTGTTGTGGACAGGTCTCGATTCAGGGTGCTCTTTCTGGACTATTATGCTTTGGATCTGGAATGTCCCTCAAAAGCTTCATATTTCAATACTGCAGGAATACTTATGGACTTCATGTGCTGCTAAGAGTTGGGGCCTGGTTGGAAGGGGTGGATCACTGGGACAGAACTTGGAAGAGTATGTGCCAGCTCTGCCCTTCCTGGCTCGCTCTATTTTCTGCTTGTCATGCTATAAACAATTTTTCTCTGGCTAGGCCTCTACCATGTGTTTCTACCATTGCCAGCCTCCCATGAATGGACTGAGACCATCTAAAACTATGAGCTATAATAAAACTTTCCTCCCTTAAGTTGTGGATGTTGGATATTGTGTCTCAGCAAAAATAAAATAAAAAATAAAAAAGTAGCCAAGACACTAAGTCTAGGAGGAATCTATTGACAGTCCTTAAGGTAGGTGAGCCAGTGTGACCAAGCCCCGTGTGCAGGTTGGGACGCTTAGGCTCAAGATGGCCTGAGGCTTGCCCAAAGTCTCTCAGAGTGTGGGGGGCTAGGCTGAGGTCTTTAGACTCCACACAGGTAATAGAAGGATTTTTATCCACCCCCATCTGTGCCGGAAGCCCCCACCCTGGGAGGCGCAGCTCAGATCCCTGTCTCCAGAGCTGCTCAGACCTGCACAGGTGACATCTGCTGTTCGGCTTCCTGCTTGTGCAGGCTCTGTGCTCATGCCTGCCTTGCAAGGTAGATGGGGGATTAGATAATATAAATTATCAGGCATGTGCCAAATGCCTCACATAGTGCCAAGCACACTGTTTAGCCACCAAATCTCTGGGGAGAAAGTCCTGATTGAAGATATTCACCGTCTTAGTTACTTCCTTGTTCCTGAGACAGAATACTCGACATCTACAACTTAAGGAAGGAAAGATTTATTTTACTTCACAGTTTCAGAAGGTCACAGTCCATACATGGGCAGCAGGCACGGTGGGAACGTGTGGCAGAGGCGCAGCCGTTGGGCTCTGCACTGTGTGACAGAAGGAAGCCAAGCGCGGAAGGAAGGGCGGAGCCACCCTTCCAGGTACTGCCTCAGTGACTCGCCTCTTCTGGGTCAAGCCCAAGTGTTCCACCCCCCTCCATCCAGGTCCTACCTCTTACCAGTGCGAAGATATTTTACAACATCTAACTATATGAGGCTTTTGGGGGACACCCCAGATTCAAACTATAATGTTCCCCAATTTCCGTGATGTAAATTCTCCCAACGTTGCTGACTTCAGACTACAGGGTAGCATCACCCAACTCAGAGCTGGAAGAGGCATGCATGTTGACTTTCAAGAGTTGTTTTTAGCCAGTACCAGCACCTAGTGCCAGTGCCCAGCAGGATCCCGGAAGTCCTCTGCTGTGGGTGACAGTTCTGGCACAAGTTTCTAATTGTGAGGGCTTGCCATGATCTCTACTGGCTCTTGTGTCACATGGTTGCTTTGTGCTCAGGGCCAGCAGCCCGTGGGCACCCCTTCATCTCTGACCCCAGATGTGTGTCTGACAGGTGCCACGCCAGGAGGCGGGGACCGAGATAAGAACACTGTCATCTCTCTTGTACCCTGGTTTCCTCATCCGGAAAGGGCCCAATGACTGCATCACAAGGTCACAAGGCCTGGGTGAGGGTGGGATGTTAGCTCAGAGTGTCGCTTGGAGCAGGGCTCAGAAATTAACACAGCCAGAGAACAGTGCAGGGAGGTTCTGAGGTGACTGCGAGCAGGGCTTGTCTGTGGAGCAAGAGGAGCAAGGGTGAGAGAGGAGGGAAGGCGCTCCCTCGCAGAGGTGGCAGTAAGGAAGACGACTTCGGGATTTCTGGAACCCTCTCCAAGGCATCCGAGTGTAATCCGTTTTAGGAGCGCTTAGGGATTTCGGGTGGGTAACTTCTGTTTTGGGGGCCTCTGCTTGCTAAATTGAAACGTGGCCACCACGGTCACTGGCACCCACCTCCCTGGGTGACGGTGAGGTTCTCATGGATCCTCTGAGTACTGTGACGGCATGAAGTACCCTCTAATCCCTGACTGCGCCGAGGTCCTGTTTGGATTCCGGAGGTAGAATATCTCGGTCCGCAATCATTCTATCCAGCCCATTCTAGCCAGCCCGGGTGCAAGTTCTCAAGTCCGGCAGGGTGGAGGCAAGGACTCTGCTGCTGTAGGGACAAGGGCGGTTCTCTGAGCTCAGAGCAGAGGTCCTGAGAGCTTCAGAGGTCAATTGCCAGCCCAGGGTAGTCAGGAGCCTGGAGCCGCCGCAGGTGTCCGGCGCGCCCGCACCCAGGTGGGCGTGCCAGGCCCCGCCCCGTGCGCTGACCTGGGGGCGGGGCGAGTGGAGGCCCCGCCCCGGAGGCCCCGCCCTCCCCGCGCGCCGAGCCGGAGCCGGTGCGGGAGCGGAGGCGCGCGGAGCCGGCAGGAGCACGCGGGAGCGCGGCCCCGCAGCGGCCCGGCCCGAGGGAGCAGCGCGCAGGAGCGGAGCAGCCCCGCGACCCCCGCCCTGACGCCGACCGCGCCCCAGCGCAGACCCGGCCCGGGTGCGGACCCCGGGCCCCGCCGCGCGGCCTCGCCCAGCTCGCCTGCCCGGGCCACCCAGCCGCGGGCATGGACGGCGCCCGCTCGCCCTGTGAGTGCCGAGCCCCGCCGCCGCCGCCTTTGTGTGCGCGCCGAGCCGCCGCAGCCCCCTCCCGCGCCCCGGGCCGCGTCCTTTGTGGAGCCGCCGCCTGGCCGGTGCGGTCCCCAGCCTGGGCCTCCTTGCCCCCTCGGCAGCCTCCCCTCGGGACAGCCCGGCAAGCTCCCCTCCCCGGCCCCCGGGTCCCTCCGGTCTGCGGGCCATCGGGGACACCCGAGGCCCTCCCTTCACCCGGGGCTGGGCAGGGCACCCTACGCGCTTTCATCCCGACCTCAGTCCCTACGCCGGGAGTCCCCAGGGACCGGGCAGGCCCCTTCCCAGTCCAGGGCCGGGCCGGGCGCGGGCCCTGGGAGGCGCTGTCTCATCGGGTGCTTGGGCAGGTGCGGCGGGCTGTCGTTCACACGGGCCTGTGTGTCCTTGGCCCGCAGAGATGGACGACGATGGCGGCGGCCGAGGAGCCCCCGGCTCGCTGAAGGAGGCCGGGCGCGGCGCGGGGCCGGCGGGCATGGCGGAGCCGCGGGCGAAGGCGGCGCGGCCCGGGGCCCAGCGCTTCCTGCGGCGCAGCGTGGTGGAGTCGGACCAGGAGGAGCCGCCCGGACTGGAGGCGGCCGAGGCGCCCGGCGCGCAGCCCCCGCAGCCCCTGCAGCGCCGGGTGCTCCTGCTCTGCAAGACGCGCCGCCTCATAGCTGAGCGCGCCCGGGGCCGCCCCGCCGCCCCGGCCCCCTCCGCGCCCGCCGCGCCGCCGAGCGCCCCGGGAGCCCCTCCGGAGCCGGGACCCGAGCCCGCGGGCGCGCGGAAGCCTAGCGTGGACACCGCCGCAGCTGCGGTCGCGCCGGCCCCCGACGGCGGCACGCGGGAGGAGGCGGCGGCCACCGCGAAGCAGGAGGACTCGGGGTCCACCGAGGCGAAGCCTGAGCCCGGGCGTGCGCGCAAGGATGAGCCAGAAGAGGAAGAGGACGACGAGGACGATCTCAAGGCCGTGGCCACCTCCTTGGACGGCCGCTTCCTTAAGTTCGACATTGAGCTGGGCCGGGGTTCCTTCAAGACGGTCTACAAGGGGCTGGACACCGAGACCTGGGTGGAGGTGGCCTGGTGTGAACTACAGGTGAGGGCAGGCTGCCCGCAGGTGGCTTTCAGCAAATGCGTCCTTGGGCACGTCCTTGTTGCAGGTCAGGGCCTTATGTAGCTCGAAGGGGGGGGGGTGGCAGGGGCAGCTGAGCGAGTGTCACCCTCCGTGCGAACCTCCAGCAGTACGCTGTGGACGGTGCGCCTGAGGTCTGTTCTGTGTCTGTGTGCAGGTTGCAGTTTGTCACCTGCTGCATGGCTGAGGTCAGAGCTTGGGTGTATGTGGGCTCCAGGAGTGCCCTCTGCATGGGGTGCTGCCAGTCCTGCTCTTCGGGAGTCCTCACAACCCACTTTACTGATCCAGGAGAGCCGAGATGCGGTGTGGGGGTCTCAAGGCCCTGGCCTAGGCCCTCGCAGGGGGCTTGGAAGTTCGTGCCTGCCCTTAAATGAGCACCTGCCTGCGCCCTGCCATGTGTGGATGCAGTTGCCTTGGATACGGGCCGGGGCCTCCTCTGACTCAGGGGTCTGACCCAGAGATGGTGCCTGGTGGCCCCAAGGCCCTTGGGCAAGGCCTAGAAGCCCGCTCCGTTATGGTCTCCGTTCTTGGGAGTTCTGAATGTGTGCAATCCCTTTTGAAGCTAAGTCATGCAATGTACCCGTCGCTTTTCCTTTTCCTTCCCTTCCTGGATGCAGCAGCTCCAGGCATACATTTTTCATAACCTTGCCCTCACGTGGGCTGTGTCAGCCTGGGCACTAGGAGATTATATAAACTGCAACCCTAGCCGTCCTGGGCCAGCCTTGGAAGGGGAGTTAGTGCCTGTCATAGGGGTGGTTGGGGGTGGGGGGCAGCTGTCAGGCAGGGGCTGCCCTGGAGGAGTGCTGGCTGGACGTGTAAGCCTACCCGACTGGCCTGTAAAGTTAGCTGGGCTTCCAGGCTAACACAGGCCGCAGGCTGAGTGAGCTGGGGCAAGGGGAGTGCCAGGGCCAACAGCCATGCTGCAGGATGTCTGCATTTTTGGCCCACAAAATGGGATTCAGTTGTGCCTTCCAGCCCTTGCAAGGTGACCTACTCATGTGAGCAAGCTGTGCTAATTTCGTGGGTGTCAACCTGTTGTCAGCCCTTCTAAGACAGCGTTCCAGAGGTCTGAGTTCTGCTGCCCCTTGGTTCTATATGGAAATGTGACTTTGCATTATATGGGTCAGTAGTGTCTTTTGGGGTCCTTCTGGAGTAGCTGAGGAGTTCTCAACTTCAGGCCCCCTGTGAGGAGCTTCCCTCCCTCCTGCTCCACAGGCTTGGGGCTTGTGGAGAGGTGGCTTTGATGGCATAGAGAAGTCAGGTAGGTGGGGCAGGGCCAGGGATCCTGCTGGGTGTCTCTGCTATCCAGAAGGTGGAGAGGAGCTAAGATCCAGGAAGGGGAGGTGGCATTGACTGTGGCTGGCCGCCTTCATGGTCCTGCCAGAGGACCAGTGTGGCTGTCGGAGTATCTGCTGTGGCGTGCCACCAAGTGTGGAGAATAGAGCAGGGGTGCTGCAGCGGACTGGATGTGAGTTAGATCTCGGTAGCCTGAGCCTGCTGATCTGGCTGAGGCACTGGAGACACATGTGACTCTCAGCTTGTTAATTCTCCTTCCCTTTAAGGGAAGGCCAGTGTTCTCTCTCCAGGCCTGCCCATAGTGGGTGGGGCCTGGTCTCTGTCCAGGGGTCTTTTGCTCCTTGACTCTCTGTAGGAGTGGGAGGGCTGAGGGTAGCTTCTGGATCATAGTGCTGCTCCTGGCTCATGATGTATTGAGGCCCCCTAGCCAGAAGGGAAACTGTCCCCATCTCTCCCCTGAGAGGTGCCGCCATGTTCACCCTAAGCTGATGTGCTTCATATAGGGTTACTTCCCCCTGCCTGGGCCAGACTGAGGTGGTTTACATGACAGATCAGTATGAGCTTAGGAGAGTTCCCTCCGCTGAGAATCTGCTGTGTTCCTGGCTTGTGTTGGGAACTCCCTCATCGTGATCCATGAGTGTATTGCCAGTGAGGAGATAGCAGGTGGCATTTTGTGATCAAGGGAGAAAGGCACTGGCCTAGCATGGAGTGTGGGGACTGGGCCAACTTTGTGCAAAGCCACAGGAGAGAAGTATTCACACCAGTGTGGTGTCCAGGACTTGGAGCAGGGCCTAGTGTGGTAGTGCGAGTAGCAGGGATACTATCTGCAAAAGGCCTCCCAGGTTAGAGCAAGGCTAGCATGGGCCCATGGGGAATGGTGTTCCTGGGTGGGGCACAGACTCAGGCTTGAGCAGCCAGCGTGGTGTGGAGGGGCTGCCTGGTTTGGGGAGAGGGGTGTGGGTCACACGCAGCTTCACTGAGTATGTTGGCCTTATGCCTGAGGAGGGGCCTTTCTTAGCCTACAGCGGGGAGATATGAGTCCTATAACTTGGTCCCCAGCATTTCTCCTGAGAATCTGAATTTACATGATGAAGAGCAGGGGTCTGTTTGGGCATTGCTTTTAGCTAGAAGAGGAGCTTCATGGAAATCCCCTCGACCTCTGTCCCCTCTTCCTGACAACTAGGCCACCTCAAAGGAATGTGGCCTCCTTCGGTTTCCCTGGGTACCTGCGGGTGGTTGTTTCCTTCCTCGGTGTGGGGGCGGGCTGGGGGCTTCTGTGTCCGGTGACCTCGCTAGGGACCTGCGAGGTGCATTGCCTTCTGGGTCTCTCTGCAGCTTCCTGCCAAGGGGCAGAAATGTCTCTATCGTGAACCTAGTGAGTGTGACTTAGAGGACATCTGATTTCTGTCAATGACTTAGTGTTGAAAGAGCATTAGGGGGGTGGAGAACAATGTGTGCTTACCTTGTATCTAAGGACAGCGAAATGTGTCACTGTCTCAATTTTCTAGATGTCCAAAGCTGAAGCTCAAATTGGTTTTTAATTTTTTTCTTTCTTTTTGAGGAAACCATTTAAAGACATCCCTGTCATTCGTCTTTTGAATGAGCTTTTATTCTTGGTACCACAGAATGTTATAGTAATAACAAAGGAAGTACAAATGCCCCAGAAGCCACCTGCTTTCATCTTCTCTCTCCTTTCTCTGGTCCATTCCTGTGGCTGTTGTTGCCCACCCCTGACCCAGCATTGGCCCCTGTCTTGTCTCCTTTGAGCATAGCACACCTGGCTGTCCTGTTGGGCCAGGTCTGGGGGCTACCTGGCCGTCCACTGAACCTGCAGAGCCTGCCTTTGGTGATGTGGTGAGGTTGAGGCACTTGCCTGGAAGGAGTGGGTCTTCGTGGCCACAGCACAGTGATGAAGGGTAAGCAGTGTGGCACTGTAGCCACCACTTGCTTCCTCAACCCTATTGATCACTACGACCCTTTTCCCCCTTCCTTTGGTATTTAGCTTGGTCTTTGTTACTCCTCCTACTACCCAGGTGGCTGAACTGACTCTCATGTGACTCTGAGCTCCTCCTACCTCGTAATAGGCATGGGTCTTAGAACACGTAGCCATCCGGAACCAAGGCCGTCATGAGGGAGCCTGCCAGAGGCAGCGTGATCTGATGGCCTTCCCTGGCTCTATATTCTCCTGCTGTTATCGCCCCTGGGGACTAGGAAGAGAGTTATTTTGGCCACCAGACAGATGTTTAGCTCCTCCCTGTCAGCATCTACTTTCAGGGAATATAGGGCTGCAGCTCTTCTGTGGTAGTGCTTCCTCTGTAGAGCCATTGTGGGGCTGATCCCTGTGTTCCCGAGACGGTCACTGGGGTCCTGCATGGGCTGTGGATGTTTTTCTACTTTGTCCACATGCTCAGTTCTCGTTCCTTACTTCAGAGCTCTTCATGGGCCTTTGCAGAGTGGTATGAATCCTAAAGTGGTTGGAGAAGAAGTGCTTCTCCTTCCAGCCCAGCCTGAGCCCTGCTGGCCAGGGACAGAGGGAGGCAGGTCCTGGTTGCCTGGTCACAGGTAGGTCCTAGGTAGGACCTGTTGCAATACTGTGGGGAATTGATGGTGACTCAGAGAGCCATGTGTTCCCAACTGATATGCCTTAGCCAGGCATCTCAGTATCCCATCTGTCTACCTGTGCCTGGGAGAGGGTGGCACCCCTGGGACATCACCATAGCTAGTATCTCACCATCCTCAGAAGATAGCCTACTTGTTCTACAGCCTTATGGCTGTGGCAGACCCATCAGTGCCACTGCTGTGCTTGCCCACCTTATTAAGCAGATACTGTCCTTGTCACCTTCAGGGAGGCTGGATATAGCCCCTGTGACAGTGGCCTGTTGTGGGCAGCCCAGTATCTGCCTTGTCTGCCTTTAGCCCTGATCCTCCTGATATGGGGAGGATGTGAGAAGAAACAAACCAACAGAGGAGGCTTACTTGTAAGGACAGGACACTCAAGACTCGACTTGATTTGGCCAGTGACCATCTGCCTCTTTTTTTTTTTTAATCTTCTAAGTGCTTCATTTTTGGGAGAGAGCTATAACTTGAGATCAGTTTGCTGGTAGCACGGAGCCTGTGTTCTCTAGTGAGATATTTTATGCTCTGTGTTGACTGCAGATTTGACTTACTTAGTGAGGAAAGTTGGTGCTAGCTGTCTGAAAGGTCTGTGGAGACAGTTCCTCTGCCAGGTGCAGAGATGGGGTGTCCCAAGACTCAGGCCCCCTCTTGCACCAAATGGTGTCATGAGATGCATGTGGTCAGTGGTGATAATGAGCAGCCATTGTTGTGGGGGCCATAGGGAGGTCAGGCCCTGAAGTATGTTCTGTGTCAGAAGCCGGTGTTCTTGCAGCCAAGCCTATGCATTTGGGGTGCCCTCAGAGGTCCTGGAATTCTGAGGTACCCTAGTGAGCCTGATTCAGGGCCAGGTTGCTGTGTGACTCAGAGCACGGCTGTGTCACCCCTCTGAGCTCAGGCCCAAGACTGTCTCACGCGTGGGGGACAAACAGGCATTGCTTGTTTGACCTGCTATACTAGAGCTAGTGTTTTCTTAGCTCTTGTGACCTGTGAGGAGGCCTGAGAGGGCCACTGGATGGCCCCTGCAGCATAGCCCTGGACCTTTCTGTGATGATAATGTTTC
The DNA here is from genome assembly GCA_004027205.1 of Ctenodactylus gundi. NCBI lineage: Eukaryota > Metazoa > Chordata > Mammalia > Rodentia > Ctenodactylidae > Ctenodactylus > Ctenodactylus gundi. Next base: position 425,626 of record PVKB01001171.1, on the reverse strand, counting down.
TGTGTCCGTGTTCTGTCTCCACGTGTTCTGCTGAGTACCCAGCTGTGGCTGTGGCAATTGAGCTCTACATTTGTGATTGTCCTTGCATTATATCTGGCTGTGATGGCCAGGGGGGTAAAACTGAGGCCCAAGTGACCAGATGTATCACAGGAATGCCAGACTGCTAGTCTGCGGGGGATGAGCAGCAGACTGGATTTCAGAGGGGGACAGTGGGATTGGGGAATGTATCGCTTCTGCATCAGGCCAAGGTGATGTGAGACTCTCCTTGGCCCTCTGCTGGAAACATCTATAGAGGGCAGGATAGTGATGTTTAGGTAGCAAAGACCCGTGCCAGGTGATAGCTTTGTGGACATTAGACTTCTGAAATCAAGAGATAGCCCAGGCCTGGGGGAACTTCTGGGCTCCTGGGCTTCTGGGCTCCCAGTCACCTGGAGTATTGAACAGGCCATGGGGCTCTTGTCCCCAAGCCTGCTTTGTTTCTTGGGACACCAGGGAGCCTCTGCTAAGGTGGGGCAAGGCTTGGGGATGAACTGCTGGCCAGAGGATAGCTTCAGAGAAGGGGAAAGAGCCATTTTCCACAGGACTCTAAAGGGGAAGGCTGGGCTCCAAGCCCTGGGCACAGCAGTGCAGACTGGTATGTTCCTTGGTCCATTGGACATTTGTTGAGCCTGTCCCCTAGTTTCAGGCCTGTGGCTTGGGGGTGAGGTGGGTCACAGTGAACAGGATAGATCATAACCCTAGGTGACAGGGGACAAGAGGTATGGTATCATGTTAGCAGATCTGTGGGATGCCACAGTGGGAGACAGCCAGGTTCTTAGGAGAAGGCTCACGTTAAGGTCCTGAGCCTGGAGCCAGCCAACGTGGAGGAGTGTTCCATGTGTAGGCAGCCACAGAGAAGACTGTAGGTGTTGGCTGCCCCGACGGTGGGAGCCACGTCGGGGAGTTCTGAGAAAAGGAGGGATGAGAGCAGATGAAATTTTTGACAAGATCCTCCTGGTGGCCTCAGGGACTGTTGAAGGATGAAGATAGGCCAGGGAGCTCTCAGAAGGCCACTGTCACAGCCTAGGTGAGAGACAGAGGGCTGTACCTGGAGATTGCGGACAAGGGTGGAAATCTTGGTATGTGTGAAAGTAGAAAATAAGGAATTGCTGCAAGGTTGGATTTGAAAGGAGAGAAGGCAGGAGTTGGGGGCGATAGCAGGGTCTTGGGCTGGCAGGATGCACCTGTTGTCCTTTGAGGAGGAACTGGGCAATGTGGATTTGGGTGAGGAGCAGGCCATGTCGTGGGACATGTTTAGGTTTACCTTGAGTGTCTTACAGACAGCTGAGGCAGATCTGTCTTGGGTACCCCATGTAGGCAGCCTCGGGTTGACCAGCAGGGCAGGATCTACTGCTTGAAGTCTGTTCAGATGGGCTGTCCTGAGGTGAGCTCCAGGGAGTGCAACGATTTCAGAATAAGATTCATACAGGTGAGAAACAGAGTCTGAGTTTTAGGTGCCTGTGGTGCCTGGTAGGACTGTTGTACATTCCTTCCAAAGTCATCTTTCTCGTGGCCCCGTGTACTGTGCCAGCCATGGCTGCTCAGCAGGTCTGTAGCTAGGGCAGAGCTGCGCTGCAATGCAGGGATTTCTGGGCCTGTCCCAAGCTGGCCAGTCAGCATCTAGAGAGCTCAGATTTGCTTGCTTTGTGGTTCTTCTTCGCCCATGGGTGTCTCTTGGGACCTGTGGCTTGAACCTGGCTTCCAGATACTGCTGGAAGGTGCCCAAGGTGATGGCTAGGGCTCCATCCAGGTTACTGCTCTGATGGAAGAGAACTTGACCCAGTCCAGCAGAGGTCTAGGTTGTGTGTCTGGGTTTCTCTTGTGGTCTGCCTTTGTTCTGTGGCTATGGTGGGATGCTAATGTCCTCCTGCAGGGGTTGGAAAGGGGCTCGGGAGCCTTCTGGCCAGGCAGGACACCCTCATCAAAGATCCTGGCCACCCTGAACATACGAACATTGTGGGAGGGGAAGGTGTGCTGCATTTCCAGGAGATGGCGTTGGAATACTTCCTGCTTCTGTGAGCTGTGGTTCACTGTGGGGATGGTGGGCATGAGGACTCTGAGGGAGGTGCGCTCTACCAGGGCACCTAGTGGGCCCACAAGGCTACCTGGTCGCCTCCTTTGGAATGAGCAGTTGTCAGACCTGAGGTGGGAGGTCGGGAGCCAGTTGAACCTTGGTGGGGGTGGGTGGGGTGTGGTAAGGTTTGTAGGTTACTGAGCAGCTTCTGGCTGGTGTGATGCCTCTAGGGCAGTAGAGCCCTGAGCACCTGGGCTGCTGGTTCCTTGTCATTTGAGCTGGAGATAAGAAAAAGGGTGTGAATGGCAGATAAGGAAGAGCCAGCTTGGGTTTTTGACAAGCAAGTTAGGATCTGCCTTTGACCTTGGACAACTCCCCACCCCTTTATACCTACTGTGTTTGGGGAATCCTATCTGGCTAGAGAGGGCCTGAGAGGAGAGGGTGGTGGAGGGTGAAGATTGCTACAGATTTTACTGCTTCCGAGAGTTTTCAAATCCAGTTCTGTTTCAGGAAGGCTGAATTTTAAGGATTTCCTAAAATATTTGATTGTTGTGTCTAATTTTAGTTTTCATTAAGTATACATTAGAATTTTTTTGGAAAAGGATGAAAGAAAAGTTATCAAGATGGTGTGGTGTTGGGAGGGCAGACAGATAGATGAATAGAACAGGATAGAGTCCAGAAATAGACACGCAGGAAGAAAAAGTCAGCTGATCTTTGATAAAGAAGCAAAGATATCTCAATGGAGAAGAGATAGTCTTTTCAACAAATAGTGCTGGAACAACTGGATAGCCATATGTTAAGAAACAAATCTAGGGCTGAGGGTGTGTCTCTGGTAGAATGCTTGCCTGCCCTGTACAAGACCTTGGGTTTGATCCCCAGCACTGCCCCCCCAAAAAAAAAAAAAAAAAAAAAAAATTGTGGACCCCTTATGTCCTTCACTTCACAGATCTTATAATGTCTTATTATACTTTCCCAAAGATTAACTCAACATGGGATCTCAGATCCAAGTATAAAAGTCAAACTGTCTGGCAGTTCAAGCCTATAATCCCAGACTCTGGGAAGCTGAGGCAGGAGAGTTTCAAGTTTGAGTCCAGCTTGGACAATTTAGCAACTTAGTGAAACCCTGTCTCAAAATAAAAATGAAAAAGAAGCTAAAGATGTAGCTCGATGCAGAGGCCCCAAATTCAATTTCTAGTACTGTGCCCCTCTCCCTTAAAAAAAAAAAAAAGCCTGAAAACCGTAAAACACAAGGCAACAGGAGAAAACCTAGCTTGGTGATGACTTTTTAGTTACAGTACCAAATGCATGAAAGAAGTAATTGATAAGCTGGGCTTCATTAAAACTTGTCTTCAGGAGACAGTCAGCAGTTGAGAAGAATAGCCACAGATTGAGAGAAAATATTTGCAGAAGGCATACCTGATAAAGGACTCTTACCCAAAATATACAGAGAACGTTTGAAACTCAGTAATAAGAAAACAAACAACCAAATCTAAGAAAGTAGTCCAAGGATACATAGTGGCAGGCACCACACCAAAGACAATATCCAGATGGCCGATAAGCATATGAAAAGACACTTAACATCATAGGTCACCCGGGAAATGCAAATTAAAAGAGCAGCAAGAAGCCACTAGACCTTGGTAGAATGGTCAAAATTCAGAGCACTGACAGCACTAATTCCTGGTGAGCATGTGGATCATTAGGGCCTCTCATCCCCTGGGGGTAGGAATGCAGATTGGCCCAGCCACTTTCTCAGTCAGTTGGTAGTTTCTTGCAAAAGCAAAAAGCAAACAAAAACAAAACAACAACAACAACAAACCCTACACCCCAAACCCCTTTTTACCATAAAATCCAGCAGTCTTGCTCCTTGATATTTATGCAAACATGAAACATTGAAAATATGTCCACACAAAAACCTACACAGGAATGTTTATAGCAGCTTTATTCATAATTGTCAAGACTTGGGAGCACCCAAGATGCCCTTCAGAAGATGGGTGAATGGCTCTATGAACTGAACTCTGATATATCCAGACACTAAAGAGAATGGTGCTGTCAAGCCATGAAAAGCCTGGGAGGAATCGTAAATGAATGACTTCGTGAAAGAAGCCAGTCTGGAGAGCCTGCCAATTGTATGATTGCTACTATATGACATTCTGAAACAGGCAAAACGCTGGAGGCCATGGAAAGATTAGTGGTGGGCCAGGATGGGAGCGAGAGAGGGATAAATTGTAGGTGAAACATGGAGGAGGTGTAGGGGAGTGTAGCTATTCGGTATTTTAGTATGGAGGGGGCTACATGTAATTTTCATTTGTCCAGACCGGTAAAATATATAATTACCAAGAGTGAACTTTAAACTATGGACTTGAGTTAGTAACAGTGTGTCTGTTTTGGCTCATTGACTGTGATGACTGTCCCGCACTAATGTAAGCTAGTAAGAGGAGGAGAGACCAGGTGTGGGTGTGTGGAAGTTTAGGGGACTCTTTTCTGACTGCTCAAGCCTTCCATAAATCAAGAACTTCCTTATGAAATAGTGGATTAATTAAAAATAAAGATAGACAGCTAATATGAAAAAATTTCTAGAAATTAAAAAGCGCCACCTGTAATTCATCTGCCTTTTGTCTTTGTAGATTACCTGCTCATTCTTGTTCACACATATATGTACGTATCTTTTTGGAGGTACAGCTGTGATTGTAGGGTGGCTTAGTTCTTAAAAATTGATCTTTTTATTTCCTGAGTAGCCTCCAAGGCCCATGGTTTGTGATGGGAGGCTGGGCCTCCTTATCTCCTCTTAGGCTTCATGCTGCTGATCTGGCCCATGGACGCTCTTCCGGTGAAGCCGCCTTCGTCCTACTCTGGGGAAGGCAGGGACAGGGCTGGGTAGAACCTCTCCACCTCAGCAAGATGGCCCTGGGTCAAGGGCTACCTGAGTACCTGTTAAGTGGTTGTGCTTTTATGAAATGTCTGGATAGTTGGTCTCATACTCACCTCCCTGAGCACCTGAGCTGGTCATCTTACAATAGATGGTTGCCCAGGCCCAGACACCAGGTGAAGGTGTCAGGCAATCTGTTTACTGGCGTGGAGGCTAGAGGCCAGGGAGGAAGTTCTGGTTCGATGAGGACTTTCTTACGGGCTGATACCAATGTGTGAGCCCCTGGGTCTAGGATATTATTTTCAGAGAGAAGAAAGGAGGATCAGAAGGACACTTGCAGCCAAGGCTGACAGCCCGTGGCTTTTCCCATATGCTGCCATGCCCAAGTTTGTCAGGGGTGGCTGCAGAAGAGGCAGCTTCACTGTTGAGATGTCTCCTGTGTCGTGGGGCCAGGGATGTGGCAGCTGGGAGGTGGTGGGCTCTCCCCACCCTTTATTTTATTGTGCAAGCATCTTGGGGTTCTTGTGCGCTCTGAGGAGGGTGTGTTGGTTGTAGATGGTTGCTGATGGTAAAGATGCGCCTGTTATGCTTCTTGGTACCAAGAAATGGGTATCGTGTGCCGTAAGGCGGTGGTTCTAGACATAGATGCTGGTCTTGCCCCTGAGATCCCACCTGTCCCTCATCAGAAGCTGCCCTAGAAGGACTATCCTCACCCTGGTGGCTTTCTCCCCTGGCTCTGAGTGTGCTTACCCCTAGTGGATGGGCTGGGAAAATTCTCAGCTGGGAGCCAACTGTGGTGACCAAAGCCAACCTTTGGGTATGCCAGAATCTCAGATCTGGAAATGGCTACTCAAAGGCCCTAGAGGCTGCTCAGCAGCTTCAGTATGAATACAAGACTCTCTCTCTCTCTCTCTTTCTCTCTCTCTCTCTCTCTCTCTCTCTCTTTCTCTCTCTCTCTCTGTATGTGTGTGTTTATTGACAAAGGGTTTCACTCTGTAGTCTAGGCTGGTCCTGGAGTCACTTGGTAGCTCAGGCTGGCCTCAAACTCATTGTAGTTCTCCTGCCTCAGCCTCCCAAAGGCTGGGATTGCAACAGGCATGTTCCACCTTGCACAGCTAATTTTTATATTGTGCTGGGAAATGGAACCCAGGGCCTTGTGCATGTTAGGCACACTCTCTACCCACTGAGCTACACTACCCACCCCTTCTTTTCTTAAACTCTCCTTGCCAAGTGGGCACTTTGTTTCAAGTCTTGCCTGTCGTCTCATGGCTGCAGGAGGGCTGCCACAGCACCGTGCATCTGTCACATTTGAAGGCAGGAAGCAGGCAGGCAGTTGGTTGGCTGAGGGCCTAGCAGCCAGAAGGCCCATTTTTCAAATGGTTCTGACCATATTTTAATCACTTAAGGGAAATATTTACCAGTGATCCTGTTTGGCCCCTCTGACTTGAATAGGACCTGTGACCTTACTCGCTGCAAGGGTATTTGGGAAAGGCTTGATTGGCATAACTGACTTTGATCTGTTCCCCAGGGCTGGACATCTGCAGGCCCTGTGGCGGCCTTTCCCTCCTGTGTGGCCTGGCTCCCCGCTTTCCACCTACCTCCCTGGCCCTCTATCAAAGCTTTCTTCTCTCTGCCAAGCAATCCAGTTTTCTGTTTCCTCAGAACTTTTCATGTGAACTTAACCCAACAGAAAACTTGGAGTTAGAAGTTGTGAGCATTTTGCCTGTCCCCTCTACTGCACCATCTGTGTCCATGTGTTTTCTGACCCATTTGTGACTACCCCTTGAGTACTTCAGAGGTGTCTCCCGACAGGAACAAGGTCATGTGTCCGGAGCCCAGATGCAGGGCCACACCCTGGGTCTTATCAGATGGGTCCTCGTTACCTGCATCTGGCATGGAGGAAGGAAGAGCGCCGCAGGTGCTCTTCCCTGTTTGGGTCTAGGATGCTTGTTGTGTCTGGTTGCCGTCTCTGTTTTAGTCCAGTGATTTCCTCCACTTAAAAAAAAATCATTGTTCTTTAACCCCCCTTGTGAGGGCTCTGAGCTGGGGTCTTGTGCAGAGACCCCCAGCCCAGACTGCATCTGTCTGGTGTTTCTGCTCATTGATGCCAGGTTACGTACTTCTGGTGTGGGCACATATGATGCTGTGAGTATGTGTCACCGAGGTGGGTTGGGCTGCCCCTCAACCGGAGAGCTGCTAGCACTGAAGTCACCATATTGCCCTTGACAGGCATGCCCTCTGCTCTGGAAGGAGCCCTGCTGTTTTTCCCTTTCTATGGAGGAAGCAGTATATCTGTAAGGTTGGTCATCGTTTGAGCAGGGGTGAGGCAGCCTGCAGAGGCTCCGCTGTGGACTCTGGCTCTTCTGAGGTTGGGTCCCCTGGCCTTTGGCTTCTGTCCGGCCCCCTCTCTGATCTCTCAGGCCGCTGGCTCTGTTTGAAGTTGAGTGATTGGTGCTGCCTAGATTCAGTGTCTGCCTGGGGCACTCAGAGTTATGAGTAGGAAGGTAGTGGCAAGGAGTCACCCAGGGAAGGGGTAAGTGGAGGTCCCAGTCATCCTCTACCTACCAGCCCTGGACCAGCTCCCTGGAGGGGAAGATTGCCTGTCATTGGGTTTTGTGTGGACACAGAAGGCAGCTGCCATAGAGGGGCTCTTTCTAGGGAAGGCGGCCCCCAAACCTGACTCAGGAGAAAAATGCCCAAATCTCCTTCCCTGACACAGCAGTTCCTACTCTGCTCTGTTCCCTTCTTGTGCGATTCTTATTCTTTGGCGTTTTTGTGAATGCATATGGTGACAGTGAATTGCTCAGATTGCCTTACTCCCCACCCCGTCCCCACCCCGCCCCAGCCAGCCCAGTTCAGCTGCTCGATGTCTGGGTTGAATTGGGCAGCTTGGTGTAGACCCACCATAGTATAGCTGGGTTTGGGCCAGCCCTGCCTGCCGTCTCCTTGCTGGTGGCTTCATGGTGGGCAGGGGTCTGGCTCAGCCCCGCCTGGACCTTCCAGCTCCTACACCCCTCCAGGCCAGGCTGGGGCTGGCAGTCCGTTGTGGGCTGAGAACATGGGACACTCATGCTGCACTGGGTATGACTTCTCAGGGCACCTGGGCCTCCCAGAAGAGGCTGATGCTGGAGGCCTGGGTGGTCGTCTGGAGGCTGTTTTGGAGCAGCAGGACCAAGCCTGGATGCCTCTCCATCCTCTGCATAGCACAGGGCCAGGATCAATAAATACAGGACCTTCCCCAACCCTGTATACATACTATGGCCAGCTGAACTTGTGCTCCTGGTGGCCGTGGGCAGCTGTCTTCACATCAGGAAATGATCTTGCCAGATCGGCCAGCGGCAAGGCCACTCGCTGTCAGCTGCACGGACAGGTCTGGGGAAATTCTACTCTTTAATTAAGAGGTTCCTGCAGGGGAGTGAGTTCAACTTATTTGGAAGAAGCTTACAAAACACAGAGCGGCAGAAGGGAGTGAGGAGGGCAGAGGGGAATAAGGAAGCATGGTCACGGCATTGAGGGGGAGGCTCTGGGTGCCTCTGATACTGCCCTCCTCTTGTGGCCGAAGGTTTCACATCCACTCGTAGGTTGTTGCTGGGTTAGGATCTCCTGTCGCTGCTGGAAGACCCCTGCAGAAGACCAGGGCTAGAGGGAGAATGTAGTGAGCTGCGAATCGGCCTCCTTGGCTTACCATCTCCAGTGAGGGGCCATCCTTGCCTTGAGAAGCCTGGGGTCTGTACATGGTATATTTGGAGGTTGGGAGACTGATAACCAGTACCCTCTCCTTTCTGTAGGATGGGCAGTCATGTGTGCAGAGCTGTGGGCACAGTGGGCACTAGGTTGGGACCTCTGCCCGTTTTACCCTTTGACCCCAGCCGTGGAGGTGATATAATAGCTTCAGGTGATCTCGCTAGACAAGTTAAGGCAGTCAGGGCCAGGACATGGGGAGAGCAGTCATTAAGCATGACACCATCAGGGGACCTGATGGCTCATCCTGAATCTGCATGCACCCCGCCATGCTTGTGGGCCCTTGGGTCCAGAGGTAGTTAGATAGATAGCTGCCCAGACCCTGCTCCGTCTTTGCAAGTTCAGAGCAGATACGAATTGCAACCCTGGCATGAAACTCGCTGAAAGAAGAGAGAGAGAGATCTCCATGTGGCGTCAGGGTGGGGGGTTCTGCACAGGCACGTAGAGTGCCACAGCGTGAGTGGAGGGAAAGGGGCAGAAATGCTTAAGGCAGCCAGTTAGAAACAAAATGCAACTAAAGGTGATGAAAAAATATGGAGAGGTTGGTTTTAGAGTGGGACAGATGCTATTTTTCTGAAGGTGTGGCTCAGGAAATACAATGTTAAACTGGCAGAGAGATATTGTTTGCCTTTTTGAATGTTCAAAGGCAATGGGCGTGCAGACCCGCATCTGCAAAGGATGGTTGCAGGGATGCCTCTGACCTTGCCGTGTTCACGGGAAGGCTGCATGTGTGGACTCACAATGACTCAGGCTGGCACCTGACTTCCTGCACTCCAGCCCTGTGGCCCCGAGGAAAGGATCGCACGGGTCAGAGGTTGTGTGAGCCTTTCCATGGGTGAAGGGCAGTGCTGAGTGGAGGTGGAAGCTGCTGCTGGCTCCGGCTCACCTGGCGCACAGGCCTTCCCTTCGGCTCTCAATTGGTAGAGATGGTGTGCTGCCTTGTGGCTTTTGTCTCTTCCTTCCTGTGGCAGGGCTCACGGGAGCGGGGCCAGGGTCTCTGTCTTGCCTGGCTGGCTGCTAGCCCTGGGCGTCATGTCCTGACACTCAGGACTTGAACTCTGGGTGGAAGGTGATATGAAGCTGGGGACGGCATCTTGCCTCCACTGTGCATGCAGGCTCTGACCTCTGCCTTCTGGGTGTTTGGGCCCTGCTGCTCACCTGTACCCTCCCCCGCCCCGTCCTGGGAAGAGCCCGTTTGGCTCATGACTGGCCCATTTGAAATGGCCTGTCAGCCTCTGTAAATATTTGATGATGGCAATGATAGAGAGACAAAGGCATGCTCTGTTCCCCAGACAGGAGAGCGATGGTGACACTGGAACGTTCCGGCCCTGCCTGCTGCTTCCCCAAGAGGTTTATGGATAGTTTTTCAGGCAGGCCCTTTGTGTCTCCTCACCGCAGGCCGGAGCAGAGCCCCTTGGTCCTGGCAGGGCTGAGCAGGAGCCTGCTGCCAACTTCCCACCTGGGAACTGGGCGAGACGGGGAGGAGAGCTGAGGACCCAAGGTCGTGGTGGGGGCTTGCCCTCTGACTCAGCCTGGCACAAGGCAGGGTCAGGTATAGTTCTGGATTGTAGCATGAGTCCTTGGTGGTGCCCAGAATGCTCAATGCCATGTAGCACCCTAGGCTTTGGTGGGCACAGGTGCGTCACATGTCCCTAGTGCCTTGTTCCTGCTGCTTGACACCAGGCCTTCCCATCTCAGCTGTGGGTGCAGGTTCCTGAGGCACTGGCTGGCCTCTGTGTGACATGTGTGCATATGTGTGGCTTTGCTGTATGTGCTAGGGAACAGGCCTTCTCTTCAGGCGCTGCCCTGGGAATGAGGGGCACCTTGAGGGGCCCTTGTGGAGGGGCCACCTGCCCTGAAGGATAGGAGAGCTTTCTCCTTGGGAGGGGCAGGAACTACTGAGGGCCTCAGGGCTGTGCTCTGGGATGGGGTGGGGTGGGTATTTACATGGCTGAGGGCCTTTAGACAGAAGGTTTCTGCCCCATTTTCTCTTTTATTGGGTGGAGCTGGGGTAGGCTTCCAGGTGGAGGATGAATCAGTGGGGCCGAAAGGTGACTAAATGTCACCGTGGCAGGCCAGCCCTCCCCACTGCCCTGAGCTTGACAGGGAGCTCCTTTGAGGTTGGGAATGACAGGGCCTGTGCAAATTGTACCTGCCAGACACTCCTAGGTGGAGGTGTGGGGCAACTCAATGGACCAGGGAGTGATGGAGGCTCATGGATGGGACAGGTGGGGGGTTCCCTTAGATGTCTCTGGGGTACAACATTGTCCTTTTCCCCTTGAGGACCATGTTTGATGGTGTAAGAGGATTAGAGCTGATGTCCATGTGGCAGCGAGGGGCAGGTCCTAGAGCACAAGACATGCTCAAGGCCCCTCATCCTGGTCACGGGCATTGATGCCCTTGCCCAGGGCTTCCTGGTGGGTAGGGAGGCCCCTCCTGGGAGCTGCAGTCTCACCTATGTGGGAATTCTGGAATATTCCTCTGTTGAACTTGGCTCAGGACCTGGTGGACCAAGGGCTTGGTGCAGAGGAAAGTGTAGCAATCAGAACTGTAGCTGGATCGAGGTTTCTGTGGAAAGGTGTTCCTTGGGGAGACAGCAAGGGCAGCCACAGTAGGGGACACTGTGGAAGTGATACGGGGGAGGAAGGTGTCAGGGGAGGAGGTTTCCTTCGTTCACTGAAAGAAAGAAAAAGCAAGTTAAAGCTGAACCTCCTGTGTACTGGCCTCAGAGTAAGTGGTGGGTCCAGCAGGGCCAGGGACATTGTGGGGGAGGGAGGAGTAAGGGGGGCACCCATGTCCTTGTTTCTGGAACCTTTGGACACAGTGCTATACGGCCACAGGCCTTTGCAGGCAGGATCAAGTTAAGGAACTTAAGATGGGAGATTGTCCTACATATTCAGTGTCCCTGAAGCCAGCCCCAGGGTCCTCACACTCGGAGGTGGGGTCAGAGCAGAGGAAGGGTGTGGTTGTGGAGGGTGGAGTAAGATGCCTGGTGAGGAACTTGGCACCTCTGGAACCTGGAGAGGGCCAAGGGCTTGTCCTACAGCCCTAGGGAGCCCACGCTACCCATCCTCAGCCTTGCTGAGAGTGACCTTGCGCTCTGGCCTCTGGAACAGAGTGCATAGGCGAGTTTGCTCAGTAGCCCAGTGTACGATGATTTTTGTTTGTATGCTTCCCACAGTGGGGAAGTTTGTGTATCCTGGGTCCTCTCCCAGCTGGCCAGCGTGAGGCCCGGTGGATGCAATGCAGCCTAGGGTTGGATGCCCAGCAGAGAAGGAATTTTTGGAGGGTCCTTGGGCAGAGTCTAGAGCCATACTGGGCTCCTCGGCAGTGGGTGCTGGGGAATGTCTGGCTGAATGGGGACAGTTCTGGTGCGCGCTAGAGGGAGGGACTGAAGGGGTAAAGCCTTACTCTTGGAGTGCCTTAATTGCCTCCTTGGCCGCTGGGTACTAGGGAGCCATTGAAGGGGGAAGGTGTGTGAAAACAGAGTTTAGGAATATAGGTCTGACAGCTAAGTACAAAGTGCAGGGAGGGGCCAGGCAGAGGCCAGGGGACCCTGTGACCCCTTCCCCACAGGTGGGCCTCACCTTGCTGGGGAGGCAGATAGTGGTGGGAAGAGTGAAGACCTTTGCGGGCTCTACCAGATACAGAAAGTACACCTGTTTGTACTTGTGGTGAGGTCTGGGGTGGTGGGGCTCTGACAACTGCCTGGGCTCAAACTAGAGGCCAGGCGGCTGGCCACAGCTGGGGTGCCAGGACGACTTTGGGCCCCGTTCTAAACTCATTTCCCCTAGCACCCTGTCATAGGAAGCCTGAGGGGCCCGGCTCAGGGAACATGCAGGAGCAGGTTACTCATTCCCACCACAGGCAGGCTGCACTGAGGGTGGGTGAGTGGTGCTCAGGGACAGGGGCTGGCTTGGTTTCTGTCCCCGTGTGACTCTCACAGCAAGTCATCAACACCATCAGACTCAGGGTGGCTTAGAGAATAAGGGTCACCTAGAGACACCGTGGAGGGTGTGGCATGAGGGGGGGCCCCATCTGGGCAGGCCGCTAGGCTGTTTTGTGGGTGGGCCTAGCTACTCTGCCTGCTGGCTCCATGGCTCTGGTGGGGCCCCAGGTGGAAGTGAACTCAGACGATGTATGGACAGAGTTAGGTTGGAATCAGTGGCTGTGGGAACCAGGGCTCTGGTAGGAAAACTTGGGCCTATCAGGCTCAAGTCAGAAATGTCCTGTCACCTGTGGGGATTCTGCCTCCCTCTGACCACTGCTGAATAAACCGTCCCATGGCTTCTTTGTCTGCACATTGGTTTTCCCCAGGCTGCAGGAGGTGCCGGCGATGTGGCCTGGAAGACTTAAGAGGACTTCCCCACCAGGGTCAGATGTCTCAGATGTGTCCGGTCACTGCACATGGTCATCAGCGCACACATCAGCCTGGGTAGGGGAGGTGGCCTTGGATGCAGGTGTAGCCTTCTGAGCTCCCAGTTCAGAGGCCAGTTGGCCATGATGGGAAGGACAGAGTGTCCTGTACTCTGTCGGCCCCCTTCCTGTCCACTCCCTGCTGTCCCCCTCTCGGATCCTCCTGGTCCCCCTGACTGACTCCCTCTGTGTCCCCCTTCCCACCCTCCGGCCATCTCTTTGTCCCGCTTGGCCCCCTGTCTGTGTCTGTGGCCTCCCCGAGCCCTGTCTGGAGCCCGGTCTCCATAGCAACAGTTGCTGCTGTGGAAGCTGGCGCCCGCTGCGACTCATCCCGTGGGGAGGTATTTTTGGCACTGCCGAGAGATTTTATTTTATCTTTTGTGTTGACTTTTATTCTGAGTGGCACAGAGCTGGGGCAGTGCTAGAGAAGCCTTCTGCTGGGGGCACCTGGCCCGGTGCGCCTTTCCCTTGCCGTCTGTGAGCTTGGGATCTTTGTGTGTGACGGGAGGTGCTCTTTGGACAGCTAGAAGTTCTGGGTGGCTTGTGAAGTGGGTGGATATGGGTGTTAAGGAAGCCAGGATGGATCTGAGCTGTGGAGGGACTGCCACCTGAACACAGGCTGAGCCCCGGGCCGTGATGGTGCAGGATTCTGTTCATGACCTGCAGTGCCCCTGAGGCCAGATGGACGTGGATGCCTTCCTGTGCCCTCTCAGGGCCCCTGTGGGCACAAACTGTGGGCCATTCTCTGTTGTGGTGACCCATTCTCTCAGGCTGTCCCTCTGAGCTCCTGGTACTGGTGGAGGTGTGGTGGCTGGAACAGGAGTGGGAAGTGGTGTGCATAGGGCCTTGGCATCCCCTTCAGTGACTAGACATGTGTGGAACGAGTGCCCGAAGCCTCCCTTCACTCTGGCCTCCACCTTCCCTGCCAAGGTCGCCGAGGGAAGGCAATGCTTGTCTTGGCTCCTCTCCTCCCGTGGTCCTCCTAGGAGACCTCTGGCTATTCTGCCAGGCGGCTATTCTGCCTTGGCCCCTTGCAGATCCAGGAGGGTGGAGGCCGTGTGGCTGGTGAGGTGGGAAGGGCAGGGCTGGGTGAATGTGTGCCCACTGGCCCTGAGGAGCAGGTGCTGACCTCATCTGCAGTGTGCTTGTGACCTCAGGGCGCCTGAGTTTGGGGGCTGGGTGGGAGGGGTTGTGCCCTCCAGGAAGGTGTTCCAAGCCCAGGCCCGCCTTGCCTCCTTTCTCCTCAGTTTCCCCGAGGGATGCTGTGGCAACGGCTGGGTGGCTAGAAGGCTGGGAAGCAAGTACCTGATGTCCAGCAGGGAGGACAAGAGTTGTGCTATGGCTCTGACATCCCCAGAAGGGTGAGGGGCAGCTTGACTGTCACTTCATCTGCTGAGTGAGGATGACTTGCAGCTTGAAGGGAGGCCATGGAGTTGCCTACAATGCTCTCTCCTTGCCAGGCCTTCTCTAGACCAAAGAGGCTGCCCCAGAGGGTAATGCCCCAGCCAGCAGATCAGAAGCCGAATCAGGCTAACAAATCAGAAGCAAGGCCACCCACGAGGGAAGCTGCCTTGAGGGTCTTTTTATCTCAAAAGGTGACAGAAATCTCAGACTGGGAAGCAGGGATGCCTGACAAATCACAATCCCGCCCACTGTTAGCAGGCCTCAGTAGGCCTTTACCCTGCTCTAAGCCCTCTGGCCCAGGCTCAGATGACACCCCCCAGGTTGCCGAGCTTGGGGAAGAAGCCCATGCTCTGCAGCCAGCACTGAAAGCTGATGTTCTGCAGGAAGTAGTCTCTGTTATATTCAGAAGGGTTAGCCCAGTTCTAAGTATCGAAAAACCCTCTCAGAAATTACCTTATATAATTTGTGAATTCATGCTTCCCCACATTTGACCTGTCCCCTTTCCACTGTGCCGCCAGGCTGGAGACAGACCCTGGCCCCCCAACTCCCTCAGAGGTGTGTGTACCTCCTGCCACTCCTGACCCACCCGCCTAGCAGGTGCACCCTGAGGGATGTGTGTGTGATTGAGTGGCCCCTTCTTTTTGGACCCTTGTGGAAGAGCCTGACAGGTGGCAGAAGCTTAGGGAGAAGCACCAGGGTTTCTCCGGTGGGTAATTCTGTCTCCGGTGAGAGGATTGGTGCAAACCCCAAAGCCATTTATAGAACAGATGCCAGAGGGAGCACTTGAGGAATTAAACTCCATGGTAACCTCGCTCTAGAAATGAAAATAGCCTCGCTGTAAACACTCCTCTGTGCCTGGGTCACCAGTCGATCCGGAGCTTGTGTGGCACAAGAGGACAGTAACTCACTTGCCAGGCCGCTGGCTGGCAGGCTTGAGTGCTTTGCTTCATGGAGTTCAGCAGATTGCAGAGAATTTGGGAGGTAGGGGAAAGGGGAAAAGCCTGTGTGTTCAAGGAGAACTTGGCCACTCTTCTTGGCCTTGGTTTTGCTCCTGCGTGTGTGAAGCTTGCGTGGACAGCTCCGTGCCCTTTCTGTCAACACCTCGGCTCCTGATGCCTTCTTCCTGGACCAGGGCCTGTGTGTGATGGCCCGGGGATCCTTGCCTCCTGTGCTGGGCCTTTTCAGCTGTCCAGTTTCTTCTTATTATAAATAACACTGCAGTGATGATTCCCAGGCAAGACATAGAGCAGCACGATTTTGGATGGTTTCCCTCTGGAAGATCCAGGAGGCGGTGTTCCCCAGGTGAGCGCAGGCTTTGGAGGTGTTGTGTCTCCTTGTCCCGATACTTGCCAGAATGGGCTGTTTCAGGGGAAACTGGCATTTTTGTGTTAACTTTATCTGATACCTTGTTTTATATTCTTCCGAAAATATTTTGAAAATAAAAGAAGTACATTTTTATAAAAAAAAAAAGGAGAAGCGACCACTAATGCTCTTGTCATCTAGTCAAGAGTGAGCCCTTATGTCTGTGTGTCCTGCCGTTTGTGTGGTTCCTCTCCTGTGTGTGTGTGCGTGTGTGCGTGTGTGTGCCTTTCACATGTACACACAGTGTGTGTGCGCACACAGTGAACTGCTCTAGCAGTGTGTGTCCAGGCCGGGATTGGGTGCCGTGTCTCAGCAACTTCATCCTTGAGATTTTCTGATATGACTGGACCAAAGACGCTGTAGCTTGTCTATGAAACTATGTCTTTGAGAGCCTTAGGAAGCCTTTATTTTCCCGAAGGATTTCCAAGGAGAAAGCATCTAGTTAGGCAAATGGGAAGACTTAGACGGAGCTGTGGGGAAATTGACCTTGGGCCAGCTCAGGCCCAGTGGGTACAGGTCTATGGAGAGCCCAGCTCGGGTAGGGTGAGAGCTACAGGTGGGAGTTTGGCACTACAGTTGTGTGCCTCTCCCGGTGGAGGGCAGACACGGCTCAGAGTCAAGATGTGCTGGTCACAGGGCCTACTGCCTTCTTGCTGACCTGTCCGGTGTGTAGACAAGATGGTTACTGTACTGGAGCCTCTTCTGTCTGCTCTTGGTGGCCCAGGTGGCAGGTCAGGGCATGCGCCCCAAGGGCCTTCAGTCCCCCTCCTGGAGGCAGAGACCTGCAAGGCCAGCCCCTTCCCTGAGGCCTGGGGAGCCTTAGTTTGGGTCTTGTGGTTTCTCAGGGGCCATGGAGCATGGGTGATGTTACTGAGGACAGCTCACTGAAGGAGAGGTTGCTCTCAGGGTTGCACTCACAAAGGGGACAAATATGCATTCTAGCAGAAGGCTGTCTGTGTGGCCCAGGGCAGGACACGGTGGTCACCTCACTGGGCCCCCTGATGTGGGTACCACCCCTGACCTACTGAGAAGCGGCATTCACTGTAGTTGGGGAGGTCATGATGTGACGTGATGGGTGACACATGACTGTGATGTGACGCATGATGTGATGTGCTGTGTTGTGTGACATGAAATGTGGGTTGTGACATGACACAATATATGCAGTGTGTGACTTGATATGTAACATGAAGTGTGTGTTGTAATGTGAAGTGTATCCTGTGTGACAAGATGTGTGACTGCGGTATGATGTCCCGTTTTGTGTGACAGGATGTGCTGTGACACTGACACACATGTGGTATATAACCTGTGATGTGAGCTGCAACACGTAGCATGAGATATGCGAAGGGGCGTGAGCTAGGAGCTCACCACATGGCCAGGCACTTGTGTTCGGACCTTCTCCCTGCGGGCTTCCACAGTGCCCAGGAGGGAGGGGTTCACTGGGACTCAGCTACGGCCGAGAGCTTGCCTCCCTCTGTGCCACTACCACTGGGCAGTGTGTCCGGGGACGTTGTGGTGGGAGGGCTGGGCCTCTGCTCTGCACTCGCCCATGCACCCATTTGCCTACTCTCGGCGCTCACTCATTCACTCAACACCCTTATTCTTTCACTCATTCCTTGGTTTCTCTTTCCTGAGTTTATTTATTCGGGCACACATCCATTCACTCCGACGCTCACTGCTGTTCACGCACTCCTCTCTCACGGTCACTCATTTGTTCACCCAGTCATCACTTATTTGCTCATTCATCATACTTTTATTCAGTCTTCCTGTCTTCATTCATTCACTTACTCACTGGTCAGTCATCTGCTTACCTGTCACCGTCAGTCTCTCATCGTGCCTTGCTTATTCGTTCACACGTTCATTTACTCTTCTCATTCTTCAGCTGCAGGAGGTCCTCCTACACACTGCGGGGGGATTACACAATGGAGAGATTTTATTCCCTTTCTTCCTGGGCTACTGTAGGCCTCAGCGAAGTGAGCAACAGAAAGCTGGGATAAGGAGACTTTAGCTCCAGGCATTTGATCCTGTTGTTGGGGTGGGTGACCTGCCTGGTGGCTCAGTGAGTGAAGGTCAGCCCTGCCAGCAGGACAGCGTCCTGAGGGGTACCTAACGCATGTGTGCCTGTGCCTTGCACTTGCAGATGCTTCTCTCCGGAGCCTTCCCACTGTCCGTGGCTGGGTGATTTCCCGCCTTATGTGGCCCCCAGGACTCAGTGCACACACACATTGTGTCAGGACACACACCATTGAGACAGCTGAAGTGAGGCTGCAGGGTGGTTCTGGTGGGCCTGCTGCCTGCCAAGTCTGAGTCTTAACTTCCCTGTCTATAAAATGGGTGCAGTACGGAGAGCCCAGCCGTAGTCTTGAGCCTGAGGGGCAGAGAGGGCCTGTCTTATCTTCGTGGGCTCTGTATGTGGCCATTGGCAAATGTTTGCCTGGAGGCAGGGAGAGGTGAGGGTGGGAAAGAAGGACAGTTTGTCTCCCCCCCCCCCCCCCCCACGGGGCCACAAGTGAGGAGGAGAGAGACTCTCAAACTCAGGTTTTCTTCATCTCATATCCATAGGATATTTGTGCTGAGAGCTTTGCTCCTGAGCATTGGAATTGTTCCACTTAAATTTTTTTTCTAGCATACGCTTGCTGCATGACAGCTGCTTGCTTTCGCGTTGGGGAAAGGGTGCCTGTGCTTGTCACTTCCCTTTTCCTTCACTGCCCACCCAACTCCACCTCAGATTCCTATCCCATCCTTACAAAGCCCACTTCCCTGTTTCTTGCTAGGCAAGTGCTGTAACGGCTGTGCTGTTTATCTGGCTTTTTTGAGACCGGGTTTTGGCTCTGTATAGTCCAGGTTGGTCCTGAACTTACTGTGGAGCCCAGGCTGGCCTTGAACTCGCCACACCAGCTTATGTGGTGCTGGGGAATCCTGCTGGCAAGTGCTCTAACTGCTGTGCTATTCCTCCAGCCCCCACTTCCCTGTTTCTTACAATATTTTTTTCTCTTAAATTTTTAAAATTTTAGATTTCTCTTATAAGAACCATGCAGCATTTAACCTTCTGTGTCTGATTTATTTCACTTAGCATTATAGTCTTAAGGTGCATTCATTTTCTTATAAATGATTCAAATTTCCCCCTTTTTATTGCTGCATAGTACTCATATGCATATATGGCATTTTTTCCACATCTTCATCTGTAGGTGGGCATATATGCTGTTTTCAAGATGTAACTATTTTTTGAGTTGTGCTGCTGTAAACATGAGTATTCATGCATCCAATAAGTCTTCAACTCTTTTGGGAGGATTGCCAGTGATGTAGGAGAGTTGATGGAATTTGTATTTTTAGTTTTCAAAGACCCTCCATACTGATTCTCATAGAGGTTGTACTAGTTTATGTTCTCACCAGCAAGGTGGCAAGGTTCTGTCTCCCCATGACCTCACGAGCATTTGTTGTCTGTTGTTTGTGTGTGTGTGTGAGCATGTGTGTCCTT
Organism: Ctenodactylus gundi; assembly: GCA_004027205.1. Lineage (NCBI taxonomy): Eukaryota > Metazoa > Chordata > Mammalia > Rodentia > Ctenodactylidae > Ctenodactylus > Ctenodactylus gundi. Next base: position 406,309 of record PVKB01001171.1, on the reverse strand, counting down.
GATGATAGCCATTCTCACTAGAGTAAGATGGAGTCTTAAGTGTTGTCTTGTTTTGCATCTTTGTATGGCTGAAGATGTCCAACATTTTTTTCATGTACTTATTGGCCATTTGTACTTTTTCTTTCGAGAAGTTTCACTCTAATTGCCCATATTTGATTGGGTCTTTTATTTTGGGAAGCCTGATATTTTTCATTTCTTTAAATATTTAAGATAATAGTTTTCTGTCTAAGGAGTAGTTGGCAATTTTTCCCCAGTGCTTTAGATCATTTCTTTGCTGTGTAGAAGGGTTTTTTTTTTCCCTTGCTCAATAGTCCAGCTGGTCCTGAACTCACTGTGTAGCCCCCACACAAGCCTCTTGACTTGACATAGTCCCATTTGCTGAATCTTGATATTCTTCTGCAATCGGGTTTCTGTTCCTAAGCTTCTTTTCTGTGCCTTCAGGTGTTTTACCTGTGTTTTTTTCTGCCAGCAGATTCAGTGTTTCCATTTAGTCTAGGTCTTTAATTAATTCTGGTTTGATTTTAGCACTTAGTGAAAGATAGGAGTCTATGTTCATTCTTCTGCGTGTGGATAACCATTTCTTCCAGTTCTTTTTGGTAAAGAGGCTATCTTTTCTCCATCATGTTGTTTTTGACTCCTTTGCCAAAAATCATGTGGTTAAAGGTGCCTGGAATAGTTTTTGCATCCTCATTTCTATTTCATTGATCTACATGTCTTTTTTTTTTTTTTTGCTGGTACCATTTTGTTTTTGCCTTTATAGCTTTGTGGAATAATTTGATATTCAGAATTGTAGTCCTATCTGCTTTGTTCCTTTTGCTCAGGATTGTTTGGCTATTCTGGTTCTCTCCTGGTTTCATTTAAATTTTAAGATTTTTTTTCTTATTCTGTGAAGAATACTGGTAGTATTCTGATTGAAATTGTGTTATAGCTAAATATCATTTCTGGTAGTATGGCCATTTTCACAATATTAATTTTGCCTATCCAAGAACAGCTTGGATGCATGACAGCTGCATCTTTCTCTTTTCTAATATCCTCCTCAATCTCTTTTTGAGAGTACTATCAGTAGTTTTTGTTATAGAGGTCTTTTACTTTCTTGGTTAGGTTAATTCTTATTTATTTGATTTTTTAATGGATACTGTTAATGGGGTTCTTTTCCTGATTTCATTCTTAGTGGGTACATTGGTGATATATAGGAATGTTACACATTTTTGCATATTGATTTTGTATTCTTCCACTTGCTGAATTTGTTAGTTTTTGTTAGTTTTTTTCGGTCTTGTGTGTAGAGGATTATGTCATCTGCAAATGTAGTTTGAGTTCTTCTTTCCTCCTGTTGCTATTTGGATCTGGAGTGTCCCCTCAAAAGCCTCCTGTATCTATGGATACTGTGTACTGTTGGTGGGTGGCACCTGGCTGGAAGGATTGGATGCTTGGGGCTTGACCTGGAGAAGAGTATGCTGGTCCCTCCCTTCCTTCCAGACTTGTCCTTGTTCTGGCACGCTGTGAGGATCTCTGTCTCTGGAACACCAGCTCCAGCTCTGGCTCTAGCTGTGGCCCCACCATGTAATTCCACCATTTCCAGCTGCCAACCTGTGAATGGAGTAAGACCTTCTGACTATGAGCTGCAAGTAAATACTTTCTCTTTATGTTGTGGATGGGTGTTGAGTCACAGCAACGAAAAAGTAACAAGGACGCCTACTTACATCCTTCTTATTCCTTTCTCTTGCTTGATTGCTCTGGCTAAAAAGCTTTGAGTACTATGTTAAACAAGAGTGTTGAGAGTGGACACTCTGGTTCCAGAGTTTAGAGGAAGGTTTTTAGTTTTTCTCCATTTAGGATGATGTTGACAATGGGGGGTTTTAGGGTTTGAGATAATGTCCTTCTATGCCTCTTTAATCAGGATCTTTTTTTTTTGTCATGAATGGATGTTGGATTTTGTAAAAGGCTGTTTTCACATCTGTTGAAATGCTGATGTGATTTTTATCCTTGCTTCTGCTCAGGTGATGTAGTACATTCTCTGATTTGTGTATGTTGAACCGTCTCCAGGGTGAAGCCCACTTGGAGTCGCACCTTTTGAACATGAAATATCTTAGGTGGAGGTGGCGAGCACCTTGTGTGACAGCAGACCTGAGCTCCTTCTGGATCTGCATCTTGAGGCATGCAGATGACTCTCACATTCTTTGGTACAAACCTCCTTCCAGGAAAGGGCACAGGCTGATGTGGGCTTGTGTTGTATGTGGGATTCTTTTCTGATCTTGGGAAGGAACACACGTGCTGACTTCTCAGACATGATTGAAGCACGAGGATGGTGGTACCTCTGCAGTGCAGGTGGGCTTAGAGCCCTGGGGAGGCCTGGGCTTTGAAGCCAAACACTTTAGGGGAGCTGTGCAATTGGGTGGTCGGCTTTGCAAGGGTATACTTATTCTACCTGCTGTCTCAATCCATGTCATGGCGTGTGTGTAACTTTGGTTTGTCATTTCATCATGTATCACATGCTTACTCAATGGCAATCTTAACGACCAAGGTATGTTTGTTCCCAGATGTGGTTGCTCTATAATTAACAAGCTGTTGCTAGATCTTTGAGCTTCGGACAGTTTGGAGTTTGTGCTTAGAAAGTTTGTTGTGCATTCTTCCATAAAATTTTTAGTGACTGTGTTGAAAATTATGCTGTGTTCTTGAGTCACTAATGTTTGATACACACTAGCACTTTCATTGCATCCTGGGCAATACAAGCGTCTTAGTACATTTGCACACTTTTTACCGGCTCCTCCCTGCTTTATGTGATATTGTTAGGTAATGCAATAGTCTCTCTCTTTTTTAGTCTCACATGACGTTATTGTTGTTGTTCTTATATATAGTCTGTACTGACTGAGAATAATTAAATGACTTACCCTGTCCCTCAGTTTGCATTTTTTTCCTGCCGATCTGTTTGAGACCACTTTTCCCTTTGTATTTCATTTTAGTACCTAGTTTTCTCCTGATGATGTCTCCGTCTGAAAAGTCCTTATTTTTTTTTTAAAAGAATACTTTTGCAGAATTGTAGATGGGCAGATTTTATTTTTCCTCTCCAGTGCTTCAAAGGTGTTATTCCACAGTCCTTCCACAATTTCTGTAGAGGTCAGCTGTCAGTCAGCTTGCTGCTGTTTTGAAAATAGTGTATCCTTTCACCCCTTGGCTGCTTTCAGGTTTTCTTCTGTGTTTATTTTTTAGGTGTTTTTAGTTGCAGTGTGCCCAGGTGTGGTTTTCTTTATATTTAATCTGCTTGGAGATTTATAGTACTTTTTGAATCTGTGGATATCTGTCTTTAGTTTTGGAAAAACTGCAGACTTTATTTTTTCAGTATTGCTTTAGGTACTGTCTTTATGTCTTCTTATTACAGAACTCCACTTATATAAATGTTGGGCCCTTCCTACTATCTTTGATAAATATTTTATCATCTTTTCTTTATCTGTCTGCCCACATTTCCTGCTGTGTATTTTCAGTGGGCAAATCTTCCAGTGTGTTAGTCCTCTTTCCACTTGAGTGTGGATCTGCTGTTAATTAAGCCTATTTATTGAGCTCCTAATTTTAGTTGTTAATTCTAGATTTACATTTCATTCTTCATTCATGGATTTAATTTCTGGTGGAAGAATTCATTCTGTTTTTTATCTTCCCACATTCATCCCAATAATTCAGAATTACTGTTTGATAATTACAATATCTGGATTACCTATGAATTTGATGTTACTGTCTTATTGTTCCTTTTTTGACGTTTGGTCTCATTTCTTGGTGTGCCTAGTCAATTTTTACTGGTGTGTTTCAAAATTCTGGAGACATCTGAGGCCCCGGATGACTTTCATCTTTCTCTAGAGATTTGCCTTAGCTTCTGGGAGGCAGTGAGGGTGAGAGCAGATCGTCTTAACCCAGTCTGGGGTGGAGTTGATTTGAAGCTGTGCTTCATCCTTTGTGATGGCTGCTCTGTTCCCTCACAAAGGATGTTTTATCCTTTGTTTTATCTGCACTTTTAGCGTTTAGTCCTGCTCAAAAGGCTGATCTGAAAGGCTGCATGTGTCCCAAGGCCTCTCTTCTTTGGCTGGCCTTGGGCTCTGACTTTGGTCTTCCTTGCGTGTTAGATTGTTTAAGTCGCACCCAGCTTCCCAGCTTCTAGTCTGCTGATCGAAACCTGTGCTTTTAGTGATGTCGCATGAGCCACAAATGCGAGCCACGTGTGTAATTTTCAGCTTAACAGCCACATTGAAAGTGGGACAGGTGGCATTAGTTTTAATTATAGATGCAAAATATTGTCTTCTAAATGTAATCAGGATACAATTAATGAAACTTAAGGAATTTTTAAAAAATGATACTCCATCTGTGAAGTCTCATGTCTACTTGTAGCGCCTCCTGGTTTGGACTAGCCTTGTGTCAAGTACTGACTGGCCACACAACTTTAAGGGGAGAAGCAGTGGTGAATGTGGGCTTTCTCATCTCCAGCAGCATTAGAGCTGTGGCACTGAGGGGAAGGAGCAGTGGTTCACCTTGTGTGCATGTATGCTATATGCCTGCCATTTTGACTGTGGTCTCCAAGGCCCTTGCTGTGAGGTCTGGGAGGAGTTAATAGGATTGGGAACAGACCCAGGCAGCAGAGCCTTTTCCCTTTCCCAGGCTACCTTGGGCTCCTGTGGTCCCTGTTGCATGTTGCTGGACCCATCTATTCAGGCCTCTTCAGCCTCCTGTCTCGCAACCTAGAATAGTGCCCAGTCCAAAGGGACACCATGGATGTTTGTGCTTAGGGACATTTGTATCCAGCCAACATCCTGGCCCGAGGCCATATGCTGGTCTTGAGGCCCTGTAGTGTGGCCTTTGGAGTCATCTTAGGTCATGGTGGGGTCAGTCTGACCATCAGGGGATCTTGGAGAGGGAAGAGAATGAGGTCCAGGTGACTTCATTCTGTGGGGTCACCAAGCCCCAGGCCATGGACCAGTATTGCTCTGTGGTCTTGGAAGGACCAGGTCACTGGGATAGATTAGTGGTGAGCAGAGGTCTGCCTCCTGTCAGTGAGCTCCTATTAGATTCTACTGCCATTGCTGATCTGACAGAAGTGGAGCCTCACCCTCCACTCTTGTCCTGTTGCTACTGGCTATTTCAAAGATAGCCTCCAACAACCTACTGCATGACAGGTACCCCCAGCCTCCTTCCTTGGGAGAATGATCTTTAACAAAATTGGACCCTGGTGTTAAAAAGTTTGGGGACCACTTTCTTGGAGGATTGAGCCAGAACCAGAGCTTTCAAGGTTTGGTATCTCCCGGGGTTGGAAGTGAGGGATAAAGGAGTTCTGCCTTCTGGGAAGGGTCCACAGCTTTCAGCAGTCCATTAAGATCCTGAACTCTATGACAACGGTGGGGTTCCCTGTGCCTTTGAACCCTGTGTGAGGTGAGGTGAGGCCTCCTGGGTCCAAACCCAAGGGAATGGATGACTCCAACAACTCGGCCTCTATAGCTGCCTGAGAAGCTCACCCTAAAGTTGACCTACTCCTCCCGCCCCATAGGAGCTGTCCTTGGTGGCTGAACTGTGCTAATCCCCCTGACTTCCGGCTGTGGGACTGTCCAAGCCTACTTTTAGGCATCTCTGTGGCAATGGCCACGGGATAGGACTCACCCTTTCTAGAAACCAGATACATGGTATTACCAGTTGAGTGTGGCCACCTGGCCTCTGCCCTCAGGTCCCCAGTTACCTCAGGCATATCTGCTTGGGATGGACCAGGGTGGGCCCTTGGGCGGGAGGGAGTCCATGCTGGGATGCCCCTGCAGAAGTTCCTGCCCTGGCTTTCATGCCCATGGTGCTCCTGCTCCCTAACAGGGTTCAGGGGTCGGGGTAGCCCCTTCTCTGTGTGGAAATAACTCCCTGTTCCCTAGAGGAAAGTGAGGACCTCCTTTGCTGGAGTCTACCCTGCACTGTCTGCTTTCTGAGCTGCCTGTCCATGGTGAGGAGTAGCTCAGGGCCATGGCATGTCCTGCCTCAGTAGTCTGTTGTCTCTAACTGATCACTTTCATTTGTGTCTCCCCCATCCACTCACCTGTGAGGGAGCTCTACCAGGTGGGGGGTACCTCCAGTTTAAGGCTGACACTCAGGACTCAAGAGTGGGATGGACAGCTTTGCTGGCTGTGAGTCTGGCCTTGGAGAATAGGACAGCCTTCCAGTGACTGCACTGAGCCTCTTACAAGAACCAGGGCCTCATCTGAGGCCTGTGGCCCTCAGAGCCTCACTACCTTCTGGTAGAGAGAAAGTATCTAGATGTTCCCAAAAGGTTTCCTTTTCTCAGCGGTTCCCCCAAACGTGAATATACCATGCTAACTGATAGGCCTGGTCCCTGTTGGTCAGTACGTCACAGGTAGTGCTGTCCACAGACCAGGAGGGCCTGTGTGCAGATCTTTGTTGGGTCTGGTGTCTGTGTTCTTCCTGACTCCCCACTTTAGCAATTGCACAGACTCCCAGAGGCATTTGTCAGTTTCTAACTGTAGTGGCTAGCTTCTAGAAGGCTCGTAGAAAGTCAGCCCTTTCATTTCTCTCGCAGAGAAACTTCCCATTGAGAATTAGATGTGTGTCACTTTCAGGCTTGGCTGTGGCTTCTAGCTTATGGTTTTCATTAAGGATTCTGGTCCTTGGAAAGAAAGCTGGTGGCACCTGCTCAGGGGCATAGTATAGGCAGAGGCTCCACCCGCTGGGAGGCCACAGGATGGGGGGGGGGGGCCTCAGTGCTGTCCTGTGGAATGGAAGAGGCTATGTGAAAAGTTGTCCCCTACCTTTTTTCCTTTAAATTATAGGTTGATCCCTCAAACTTTAAAACCTCTGTTTGGAAATCTTATTCCCATTTGCCCTGTGTTAGGCTTCACCTGCCATGGCAAGCTTGCCCTCCTGCTTTCTTACCTGGACTCCTCAGTAGTCTGGATGAGCTGAGCATGCAGGGCGCCCCCACCGGTGTCTGTAGCCCCCTCCACAAGTGGAAAGTTCAGGCTTCATCCTGGCTTGCTCTCAGCTCTTCTCTTCCTGGTTAGAATGTCACTTCCTGTCATCTATGACATCTTTCTGTAGGAGAGAAGGCCATGCCCTGAGGTCCTGGCTGTAGAGCTGGGGGAACTTGGTAGTTGAAGGCAGTTCCCATGGCTGTGAGTAAGCAGCCAAGCCCTGCCAGCCTGACCCACAAGGGCCGGCTGGGACCAGGGCCCCCGGGGTTCCCACCATAGGCACACACAGGTCCAGAGCCACTGAGATTGTACCAAGTGGGGGTGCATCCTCCTAGTGGAGAGCAAGCCAGGATGATATGCACACATTCGTGAAGAAGGTAGCAAGGCTGTGGTGCCCAGGGCTGCACTGACCCTCCGACACAGGCTACTCTCTACTCTCCGGTCTCACTGGTCTGTGTCGAACCTGGGTGTGGTCTCATGGGACCGGCCTCTGGTTGTGCGCCACTCCGAGGTCAGCTGGTGGCAAACCTGTCAGCCTGCTCTGTCTTGAGTGGTTGACATTAGCCTCACTTACTGTTTGAGTAGATCACAGTGAAATAGAAGAGCCAGCCCTGGTCCCTGTGGCCACCTCTCAGCCTCTGTGGGTGGTGCCATGTAGGGGGCTCTGGTCTGCTCCCCATCCCCCTGCCAGTCAGGTGGCACGTGGTTGCATTTTCCCTTCTGGGCTGCCTAGCCTCCTGAGAAAGCGTGGCTGCAACCAGCTTTGACTTGTTTCTCATGGTGTTCCTCTGCTCATGCAGTCAGTCTGGGGACTCTCTGCTAACCAGCGTCTCTGTCTGGGGCCCCCTCTGTCCCACGAGGCCTGAGGTGGAGGCTGCCATCTGCTCATTTCACGGAGAGCTGGGCTCCAAGCCTGCGTCCCATCCTCGGCCCCTCGTATCCTCAGAGCCTTTCCTGTTCACTGGGCCCAAGGCCAACTTCAGGAAAGCATGGGGCCCAGCTCAGGCCTGCTACGCCAGCCAAAATGCGTGGGACTGTATGTGTCAAAGCAGCCACACACACAGCCAAGGACACCTTGATCTTCTCCGGGTTTGTTGGGGGTTAGGGGAGAAGGGCGTAGTGGTGCCACCAGGGGTGGAGTTCAGACCTTGTGGCTCAAGCTAGAGTTCCTTGATGGCCACATTCCTGTGGCTGGGCAGAGGGCAGGTGGCTCTGAGGATCTGGTGGGCAGCCCGAGGAGGTGTAAGGTAGACGCAGCCTCCATGGAGTTCCTGTAGGGAGCACTGTGGTCTGAGAGACTTTTTGGGGGCAAGCTTGGAAGAGGGACCCTCAAGAAGTTCATGATTTCCTGGGTCTTTATGTGCCCAGTATCAGGTCCAGGCAGCCTACAGGCATGTCAGCCATGACCTGTTAGGGTGTCTGTGTCCCCAGCCCTCCCCTTTCTCCTCATGATTTTCTTCCTTCTTTTGGTCTTAGTGACTCCTATCCTGGGCCTTGCCTGTCCCTGATGCATGGAGACTGCCTTGCTGGCTCCCTACAGTAGCCCTGTGTGTGCCCGTGGTGGATATGTCTGGAGGGAGAGGGTTCCCATCCTGGGGAAAGGAGGATGGGGCCACATAGAGGGCCTGACCCATGATTGACCTACTATGCTTATGCCAAAGTTAGGGGCTCCTAATGGGAGTCAGCTTTCCTTGATTCATGGCTGGCTTTAGCCAGCGGGCAGAGCATGCTCAGTAACACTGAGGAGTCTGTGGGGTGGCCAGCTGGTCCTGATGAGGGATGAGGGATGGAGGCTCAGGACCCATGTGTGCTTGGAAGGAGTGTGGAGAACCTGAGCTACTACGGCCTAGCTGGCTTCTTCCATCATTCTACTCACCGAGTGAAAGGTGTTCTTACAGCCAACAAATAGAAGCCACAAGTGGGCGCTGCTTCAGCCCCTGGCTTTTTCTGGAGGTAAGTAAGATTCACCCACAAATGCCTGAAGCAATTGGGAAAAAACTGCATGTAGCTCAGTAAAAGATACATTCCATTTTGATCATAGACTCTGCTTATTTGTAATGGTCACTGACCCCTCCCCCCCGCCAAACCCACCACCCCCCCTTCCCCGGTCTTCAGAAGCTCAGGATCACAGAAAATTTTAAAAAGAAGAATCGTATTCCAGCACATGCGATTTTATGGCTGAGAAGTGTGGCAGGGCTTCAGAAAAGACTTCCAGAGAAAGAAACGTCATGTTGTCAGATCTGTGGGAGTGGAAATACGGATCCAGCGTGGAGTTAGAGGTGACTTTGTCTGTGTGAGGTGGCAGATGGAAGTCTCAGATCATTGTGGCATTTGAATTCCACGGGAAACATTTCAAACAACACTTGAAGAGTCAATATTGCCAAAATGCCGGAAGTGTGGATGAAACTTGATCAAACCACTCCTACTAGTGTCCAGACCTCTGGATTTACTGCTTACCTGAATCAACAGATCATTTAAAATAAATCAGCATGAGTTAGTGCTTTCAATGTTTACATTCAAAATTAATTGAAGTCATTTACTCAACAGCGTTTCCCGCTCCCCTTAGGGAAGGACAGCTAGTTATTTCTGTGTGGGGTGTGTGGTCCCTTGTGACATTTGAGAGAGCAAAGCCTCAAAGTCACCTGATACCTCTTCCTCATCTCTCTCTGTCTCTCTCCTCCCCTTTTAAAAAAACAGTATTATTTACAAAAGCAGAGGGGGGCCAGACACTCAAGTTCAAGTTTCTGCTTCAGAGAATTATAAACTTGGTGCTCTTGACAAGGAAGACTATCAGAAGTACTCACCTGGCAACTTGCCACTGAGCTGCTTGTCCTCAGCCGGTTTGTACCTGGCACTCATGTGGCGGATAGTGGGATCTGGTGCTGGTTGCCAGCATCCCTTTTCTGCAACTGACTCTGGGTGGGCATCACCCTCTGTCTGTGACTTCTCAGGACTATGTCCAGCGCCTGTCCCGTTTATTTGGTAGTGGTAGGAAACACTTTCATTTTTGACAGTGGTGCCTTTTTTAAAACATGGGTGGGATCTACACAGCAGCTCCTGTGATGCATGTGTGCATTGCTTAGGAGGAGGTTACAGAGAGTGCAGGATGTTAGAGGGAGAGGTTGCAAGTTGGCATCAGTGGGAGCAGGTCAGGAGCTCCAAGGCTCCTCCTTCACTGGTGGTGTATGCGCCAGGTGTGGCTAGTCAGCATTGAGAGGGTGAGGGCAGCACCATGAGCCACACACCTCAGTTGCAGTGCCTGCCTGCTGCCCAGGCCTTGTCCCTGGCCTGAGCACATGCTGCCTGAGCTCACAGCTCACATAGGGTAAAATTGTGGTTCTCCCAGGCTGACTGCAGGGAGGGTTCCTCCTTGGGACTGGAGTTACCTAGCTAGTACTGCCCACTCATCCTAATGCCCTAATTTTTGACACAGTGCATAATTGCATATTTGTTTCCTTGTCTGTTACCTGCTTTCTCCAAAGGTTTGCTACACACGCAGTGCTGGCCAGAGCCGAGTGTGGGGGATGGAGCAGCTCACTACCCCCATTGCTCTGTTTTCTGCACCCAGCCTGAGGCTTCCAGACGCCACGCTCTCTCCTGCTTCAGGGTGAGAGGGCAGTGGGAAGCATCCAGGCCTCTGGCTGGGGTGGGCTTAGTTCAAATTCTTGAGACCCCATGCTTGTCCTACCTTGGTCTCCCTTACTCCTGGCCTAACACACTCCACACTTTCCTAGTGGGCATGGCCTCCCTACCATGCCCAGGTCTCCGGATGCCTGCCTAGGATGTGTGCCGTTGTAGGGCTGTTTTAAATTCTGGATTTGGGCAATTGGTAAGGTGAGGGAAGTGAGTCCTTAGAGACACCTGAGCTGCTTCAGGGTTGGGGAGGGTCCCTGAAGTCTTCCCTTGGCACCTCCTGTTCAATTCTATACCTGAGCCTTGTCCTCGGCCAGCTATCTGTCCCACACAAGACAATTCTGGACAAAGAACCTTGAAGCTTTCTTTGGTTTTGATATGACCCCAAAGAACTTGAGAGAGACTCATCATCCAGGACTGTTGTTGTTCCACACCCTCTCCTGCAGGACTCAGTGTCCCAAAGCACTTCTGTTCCTCAGCAAGCTTAGTCCTCAGGCTTTGCTGAAGGGAGGATGTCATAGCACTCTAAGAACTGCAAATGTGTCCCTTGTGGATCTTATGACTTTGGCCACCACCATTGGGCAGTTTTGGCAAAGTCGTTGCCTTGAGGTGTCATAGGAAGGGGATCCACAGACACCCCAGCATGTTGAAGGCAGGAGCCTCTGATCCTCTTAGTTAGCACCTTTTGATATGTATCCCCAGGTGGCCCTGGAGTGCTGGACAGGCCCACTGGAGCCAGGCTGTCTGCTTCTGATGACTTTGGCTGTCTTACCTGATTTCCCCCAAAGTGGCCCCCCACCACTTGTAAGCTGCCATCTTACCTTACCTATGCATGGCCACAGAGTTGTGTTCCTAGAGCACAGAAGAGCTGTGGTTGTCCCAGAATGTTATCTTTCACCATTTGATAGATTTTCACCATATAGGATGGAACTGGAGCTTCATGGACCAGTGGGGGACAATATGGGGACAGTGACCTTACCTCCTATCTGGGCAGGATATCTGTGTAGCCCCCTTGGGTGAGGGTCTAGGGGCCCATGTCTCTCACCTCTAGACCTTTCAGAACACCTCAACCCTGGCATCACTTAGAAATCCTGCTTTGTTCCTGCTTGTTGACCATGAATTCTTGAGCTGGATTAAATAATAAATTTATACCACTAATTTGTATGATGTGACAATGGGGGATTTTTTGACATCATAGAGTTATTGACCTAATGGGGACAACCAACAGTGTACTAGCATGTGTGAGGATGACTTGGACAGGCCCTATGAGGGACAGAGTGCTGTACTCAGAGGAGGATGTGTTGATATTCAGATGACCAAGCAGCATGTCAACTTGATAATAACATTTTGATAGCCAGGTACTGTGGTACGTGCCTTTAGTCTTAGCATGTAAGGAGGTTGAGGCAGGAGGAGTATTACAAGTTTGAATTTTGTCTGGGCAATTGAGTGAGATCCTGTTGCAAAAAAAAAAAAAAAAAAAAAAAAAGGAAAAGGAGAATACCCCCAAATGAAAACATTGACAACACAAATCAACCCAGTGGCACAGAATATCCAGTGAGGATATTTTGCCCCTTTGCCAAGATGTGCCATGGCTAACAATTTCTGATTTTGTACCTGTGGATGGTACTGGGACTGTAGGACTGGAGAGGGAGCTTAGTGGTAAAGTACTTCCCTAACATGTGCCCGGGGCTGGGGGGCCTGGGCGTATTCCTAGTATTGAAACAGACATTGTAACCTATGATGATTATTTTTTTGCCTCCCATTTTTGTTATTTATAATATGAGCCTTTACCTCTGGAGGCACAGGAAACCTTTCACATTTTGCTGTTGATTTATAAAATAATGGCAAAGGTAACTTATGCTGCAAATGATGGTATGAGGTTGAGTCCATGGCTAGACCCAAACTGTAGATGAGAGATTGTTACCCTGACAGTCTTTCTAGGTGAGCCAGCTCAACCAAAGACCCATCTCTTTCCTAGCTGCTTTCATCCTTATGACCTCAAGGGTCAACCTGGCTGCATCCCTTTCTGTTGCATTGTGCTGTCTCGTGGAAGAACTTCTTCCAGCTGTTTGGTTCACTTAGAATGCTAGGAAGTAAACTCTGAGTTCTTGCCTGTCGGAAAATGAGTCTGGAGGCTGGCTAGGTGTGTGTTTGGCTGGGTAGAGATTTTGCATTGGCACTTTGAGGATACTGCTTCTGCCACCTTTACCCATTTTCACCTGTGAGACTGGCTGCCTGTCTGGGCTATTCCTTTGCAGATAGGACTTGCTCCAGTGCCTCAGGATTCTGCAGTTTCATTGCAATAGATCTAGAGATGGTTCATTTTTCATTTACTTTGATCTGGCCTTAGAAGTCCTCTTTATCCTAAATCATTCTCCTTGCCTTTCAGGAAAATGCCATTCTTACCATGATTTATCCTTCATGAGATCTTTTCTTAGAACCTCTGTTACATAGTTGATAACTTCCAAGTGGTTCTTTCATGTCTTTAATATTTCCCTCTCATTTTTCTCCTATTTCTCATTTGGTTTTCAAGTATTTTTATATTTTTACTTTTGTTGTTGTTGCACTTGAAAAAGTGAAGTATAATTTACATGCAGGGAAACATTTTTTTTTCCTTAAAGACAAGATCTTGTTCTGTATTCCAGGCTGGTCCTGAACTCACTATGTACAGGCTGGTCTCAAATACATAGCAGTTGTCCTGCGTTAGCCTTCTCGGTGTTAGGATTACAGGTGTGTACCACCACATCCAGTTTATGTGGTGCTGAGGAATTGAACCCAGAGCCTTGTACTTGTTAAGCAAGTTCTTTAACAGCTCAGCTATGCCCCTAGCCCTTTACTTATTTATTTAGTGTTGAAGATTGAACCCATAGCTTTCAGAGTAAAATCCCCATTTTGAGATTACTAAGTTTTATTAAGGTGCTAAGTTGGCCAGAATGGTCTCCTCTTGCCTCTGCCTCCCAGAATGCTGCACTGTAGACCTCTGCCACCAGTCCTGGCTGTGTATCACATCTTGAGTAAGCAAGTTGGTGGGCTTTGGTAAGTGCACATGCAAGTGCAACCCACGTGCCTTGCCAAGATGTAAGATGTTACCCCACTGCCTTTACTCACACCCCAACTTCTCTCAGCTCCAGCTTTATCCACCCCAGAAGTTCTGTTCTGATGGAGACCCTTCATGTTGCAGTAGTTCTGTCTTGTTTCACATCCACATGGGATTACACCCCATGCTTCTATGCCTGGCTTCTTTTGTTCAGCATGATGCTTTTGGGAATTCACTCATGGTATCAGGAGAGTCAAGTTTTCATTTTGTGGCTGAGCTGTATGTATTCTTCTTAGTTGGGTATACCACAACGTGGTTTTGGCTCTCCAGGAGGGGAATGGCCAGACATAGAGCAGGCGGGAGCCTATCAGCAGCAGGGTATGAGGAAGGGCCATTGTTCCCAGCTGCCCAGGGGCTAGAATTATCAGTATTTTAAGTTTAAACCCAGCCCATCTGTGGGTATGGGTTTGTACGTGTGAAGTGGCGATTTAGTGTAGTTCTAATGGGCATTTCAGTTCATGGGATAGTTGCTGTATCTGTACCCTTTCACATCTTTTTGTTTGTTTGTTGAGTTATAGAAGCTCTCTCTATTTTTGGAGTTTGCCAGATATATGTATTAAGAACAGTTTCTCCTAGTTTGTGAGTTAATTTTTATTTTCTCAAATAAATAATTATTTCAATGAATGGAGTATATTTCCGCTTTATTATCTAGATCAAAGATTAATGTTTCTGTACTTACTATTTCATTGGATTATGGAGGGTTTTTGTTTGTTGTTTGTTCATTTGTTTGATACTAGGTATTGGGCCTTCACAGTGATCTACATCCTCAGTCCTTTTCTTATTATTTATTTGAGACAGAGTCTTTCAAAGTCACTAAATTGCCCAGGCTGGCCTTGGATTTGCCATCATCCTGCCTCAGCCTCCCAGAGTGTTGGGATTACAGGTGTCAACCACCATGCCCAGTAATATTTTATTTTTAAAATACTGAGATATTTTAGTAAGGCTATTTCAACTTTAATTTGCATAGCAGTTTCTTAATTATTCCTTTTTAAATGGAGGCCTACTTTTATATATGTACATCCGCTTCTTGGGTCATGATGAGATCATTAGCCAGAGGGTTTTGAAGTTGCCTTCTGTCCCTGAATTATTTGTCCTTCTGGTTTTGGCCATGCTGATGGTTTCTCTTATCTGTTTGGCTCTGCTGGTGATGGTTTCTATTTTTCTTTCTTTTCTTTTCTTTTCTTTCCTTTTCTTTTTTTCTTTTGAGACAGGGTCTTGCTCTGTAGTACAGGCTGGTCCTGAACTCTCTGAGGAGTCCAGGCTATCCTTTGACTCATGGCAATCCTCCTGCCTCATTGAGTGCTGGGATTACAGGCATGTGCCACCCTGCCCCGGTTTATATGGTGCTGGGGAATCCAACTTGGGTACTTAGCACTTGCTAATCAAGCACTTTAATCATGGTGATGGTTTCTGTCTAGTCTCATCGATGAGCAAAGGGGCCCAAGGATTTGTTGCTGGGGAAGTGGAGTCTGGCAGGAAGGTGAAAGAATGGCCTCATGAGTACAGCTGCCGTCTGGGATATTTCTTTACAATATCACCTGTGTTATAACCCTCTGACCCATTCTTTCTCTCCATATTGGAGTCTGGATTTATGTTCCTTGGGGCCTTCCAGAAGGATCCCAAGGTCTTGGCTTGTGTTTTCTTTTGGCGCGGATCTCTTCCGCCATCTCAAATTCACCTGCTTCACATCTCCCTGAAACTCTTTAGAATTTCTCTCTCTGTTCAGTTGTGTTTATGGTTTCTTTCTGAAAATACGCATGTCTCTTCTCACATTCCCAGGGCTCCTGGGTGGGAGGAGCCAGGTGTTGCTTTGTGAGCCTCTCCCTACCAAGATCTGACAGTAAACCCAGGGCACTGCTCAGGTGAAGGTGAGGTTGCTATGTGCACTTGTGGCCATGGTGGGGTCCTCATCTTTGGAGGGGAAGACGGAAACACATTGAGCCTTTACTACTGTGTGAGATCTTCGGGGTTTATTCTGTGTGTTCTGTGGTAAGAATCCATTGAAGGATTTTAGGAGGGGAAGCCCATGGGCAATGAGTCAAGGGGCTTGGTGGAGAATAGAGGAGGGGGTAGTGGGCAACCAGGCAGCTGAGAGCAGGGAGAGCAGTGGTAGGTTAAGTGTGGATGTGGTGCCCGGTGTTGGTGATTGTGTGTTCATGGGCTGGGCACTTGCATGAGGAACACCCATCTCATGCACCTGATGAGGGTCCCTGGGTGATGACGGTGCTGTTTTTTGTTGATTCCAGTTTAATTTAAGATCAGTGGGTTAGATTCAGGCCTGGTGGTACAGGCTTGTAATCCCAGCACTTTGGGAGGCTGAGGTAGGAGAATTGATTGCAAGTTTAGGCCCAGCCAGGACAACTTAGTAACTTAGTAAGACCCTATCTCAAAATCAGAAATAAAAATGGGCTGAAGATATACTCCATATGAAGTGCTCTGGGCTTGATCCCCAGTAACACACACACACACACACACACACATCAGTGGATCAGTTCTCCTGGCTGGGCCAGGCACAGCAGCTTAAGGCCAGGATGTATGTGTGAGAGAAGGTGCTTCATCCTCCTCCTGAGGACCCAGGGCTACCAGCTCATCAGTATTGGGGTTTGCCAAGATTTTTCCTTCTCTGCAGTCTCTGGCACTCGTCAGTGTCTCCTCAGGTCCAGTCTCCTGGGTCTTAAGCACTTCCGAGCAGTGTATACATTAGAAGCAAACTAAGTCTTCATTCTTTTAACAAATGCTCACAAAGTAAATGATTGCCGAGGGAACAAAGGCCTCTGAGGTGTTTTTAAGGAAAATGCCCAGGAGCTTGGCAGTGTGTGTTGCGAGACATCTTTGGCTTCCTAGAACTTCTTTTTGCAGAAGTCCTAGCGTAGAAGCTCTGGGCTCGTGGGTCTTGGGGAGGGGCATCGTCAGGGGTTGTAGCCTACTTGTCACTCGGTGGGTAGAGAGGGCCACTTGGTGCTGCCGAGGTACACCATGCTCTGGTGGCTTTAGGTTACCCTTCCATCCCCTTGTGTTTTCCCCTGCCCTTGCCACATCCCCTAGTAAGGAGTAGGTGAGTAGCCATCCAGGTAGATGCTGTCAGCCAAGGTCCGTGAGTGCTGCCACTCTGTGTTTGTCTTACCCTAGGACCGGAAGCTCACTAAGCTGGAGCGGCAGCGTTTCAAGGAGGAGGCGGAGATGTTGAAAGGCCTGCAGCACCCCAACATAGTGCGTTTCTACGACTTCTGGGAGTCCAGCGCAAAGGGCAAACGATGCATTGTGCTGGTGACTGAGCTGATGACCTCAGGGACACTGAAGACGTAAGTGCTGCTTACCTGTGGGCTAGGGAAGTCCTGGCTGGGTGCATGCTTGTCACAGTTCGAGTGGACCGAGGTCCTAGGCTATTGGGTGATGCCTGGAGCTCAGCATTCTGCCTCTCGAGAGTGTCCTTTTGGGGTGATAATCCTTTGTACTCCAGGCAATGGGAATCCCTTTCCCCAAATGAGAAGAGACAAATTAAAGAATTTTAGCCATTTCTTCTTGTAGTCGGCTCCCTCTGGCTTCCTGTGACAAATGAGTCTGGTCTCTGGACATACCTGGAAGATTGTGCCCACTCTGTCTCCTGTGTAGGATACAAGGAGGTTATTTATTTACTTCACAGTGAGGTGGTTTGTGTGTCAGCCCTGTCTTAGGTCTTAATTTTGGCAAGGGTTCTGCTTGAGAGCCAGCCGGCCCATTCTGGCACCTGAGGAAGGTGCCTCGTGAGGGGTTGGAAGCCAGATATCATGGGAGGCTGTCGCAGCCTGTTCTCTCTGAGGACCCAGTTAGTACTATAGGGATGAGGCCTTTTACTTCTGCTGCTCACAGCCTGGGTTCGTCTGGATTATTTTGACCTTGAATAAGGCCTTGGTGTCCCCCTGCCACCTCAGTTTTACTCACAGGTGAAGACACAACAAGGCATAAGGCCCATTCCCAGCCTCACCTGCTTTGTGCACGTAGCAGGTCACACAGGTGGCTGACTGTAGCGGGAGCCAGGCCTTCTTGACCTCTGGCCCCAGATCAACAAGCCCCAGGCTGCCCTAACCCTAACCTTTATTCTGAGCATCTACTGGTAGGGAACCTGTCCTGCTGGGGTGGCTTTCAAGTTGAACTTGGTACTACCTCAGGGTGAGAACGGGATTGTGCTTGGCCATACTTAGCATCAAGATCCCCAGGAGTAAATAGAAAGTCTTGGTCCTGGCCTGGTGCCTATTTAGGGCCTGGCTGTGGCTGTGCAGCCCTGTCCAGGGGCAGAACTGCCTGGTTCTCCTTTCTCACCTTGGCTGCTTGTGACAGGTGGGTGCCGAGTGTGCTTGTATGCGCTTTGAAACAGACTGGGTGGTGCTGGGTGAGGCCTTTGAGGGAGATTGTGAGCTGCTTGGTGTTCTGTGCTGCCCTCCCAGGTACCTGAAGCGTTTTAAGGTGATGAAGCCTAAGGTGCTGCGTAGCTGGTGCCGGCAGATCCTGAAGGGCCTGCTGTTCCTGCACACAAGGACGCCACCCATTATCCACCGAGACTTGAAGTGCGACAACATCTTTATCACCGGGCCTACTGGGTCTGTGAAGATTGGTGACTTGGGCCTGGCTACTCTCAAAAGAGCATCGTTTGCCAAAAGTGTAATCGGTAAGCCCCAGGAGCCCATAGGAGACTGGGCAGCATTTGGAGGCTACCAGTATCCAGTTTTGCTCAGTCACCTGGTGCCTGGTGCTGGAGGCCGGGGGGAAGAGTATCTGGACATGGTGGCCTAAGGCTGGCTGTCCAAATTGTCCTTCTCAGCCTCTAGTGGCTCAGCTCAGGGACCGTCCCAGCAGAGGACATGCTGCCCACTCCAGCTGGATGTGCTGACTCTGCTCCCCATCTTGTTCAGACTTGGGGCCTGGACGGGCCCTGCATTGATTCCCTGGCTCTGTACCCTGCCAGCGCTGACCACCCAGTGGGGCTGGAGGGCCGTGTGCCAGCTTCCAGGGGTGCCTGTGGGTGTTTTAGTTGCATGGGAGAGAGTAGGGGGGCCCTAGCCACAGAGGAACTGGGGAGATTGTGGCTAATGACACTGAAGCTTATCTCAGCAGGTAGAAGGGCAATGCCCCAGCTGTGGGCCCAAGGAAATGACAACTTGGTGTGTTTGAGGACAGATAAAGCTGTAATAAGGGGTCAGAGCAGCATCTGTACAGCGAGGGGACTGACACTAAGGAATCCCCTCTGCTGGACATTGTGCCCTCTTTTTCTGTCCTCAGTTTTGACTCCGATGTCCTCCTCCGGATGCCTTTGGGGGAGGCACCCTGGGCTATGGGAACAGCCAGCCTGTGGCTGCTGAATGGGGACAAAGAATCCATGTCAGGCTGTGTGTCCAGCCCCAGGTTCTAGGCAGGTCCTTGTGAGCTTTGGAAAGGGAGTGATTGGAGAGGCTACAAGAGCAATGCTCAGGGGGGTTGGGAGACCCAGAAAGCATCAGTGTTTCCAGGGCCTAGGTACTCCATCTTGGCTACAGAAACTTGGACAGAGACCCCTCCTCCCCATCACGTTGAAACTCACCATGTCCCGTCCCATGTGAAGGCTGATTGCCCACGGAAGTGGCATTGGGAATGATTGGGCTCAAGGGTTTGTACATTCATGGCTTTCCTGCATGTTTGGTGACAAATCTTGGCCTGACTGGGAAAAACAAAACCTTTGATACTCTCTGTGAACTGCTTAGGTTGGAGCATTGTATTGGGAATGTGACATCTGGGGCAGGGCAGCTGCCAGGGAGTGATGGTAGTGGTGATTTAGACACGGTGTTTCTGGCAACCCCAGGGGAGCCGGATGGTAGGCAGGAGGGTCTGATCCAAGCCTCTCTATCTGAAAAATGTTTTTGCTCCATTCTGAAAGAGTGAGAGTGGGGCTTCAGGGTTGTAGTGGACCCATACTCTAGTAGACTCATGGCTCTGAGTTCTGGGCAGTTTCCGTGTAGATTTTGAAAGTTTGCCCTAGCAAGTTAGACCTGGTTTCAGGCCCTGGGCTTGCATAGGTGGTGGGAGGGCTGCTAAGAGTAACTGACCTCAGGAGTAAATATTCAGGACAGAGTGCAGCCTAATAGAAGAAGCTGAGGCACCTGGCAAGGTCCTGAGTGCCCTGGCCAGGGAGCACTTTGCCCTCTTGGAGATGGGGTTTCATGTTGCCAGGTTGGGTGATCTGAGTGGGTTGAGATGAAGGCTGAATGTTTCCAGCAGGCACAGCCGGGCCCTGCGTTTCACATTCCAGTGCCCAGCTCGGCAGGATATCCACAGTCGCCTCAGCTTTAGCCCAGCTGGAGTCTAGGAAGCCACAATTAATGAGGCCAGGACCAGGAGTGCCCTCCACTGCCTCTGCTCATGACGAAGGAGGTCCAATACTGGGACTCTCCTGGGCACTGAGTGGAGAGACCCGTTCAGAGCCAGGGCCAGCAGCTGACTGAAGGGCTGCAGGAGGGTGGGGCTGCCCCAGGCAACCTCCAGTCCTGTGACTAGGAGCCTCAATCCCAGGCCTGTTAGTGGTCACTCCTACCTGCAAGGAATGCTGGCTCCAGCTGCCACTGCAGTGGGGTGCCTGCTTTGGTGGCAAACGAGCTTAGCTCTTTTCGAGTATACAGTCCTGTCTGAAGACCACGGGCCCCTTATGTAATAACTAGATTAATATTATACACATATATAATATATAACTTATATTCACTAAACTATATATATCAATATTAGGAAAAATTTATTCTCTAGCTAATGTGTGGTGTGTATGGTCTCCTGTGTTCCTAGAAGGACCGTCTCAGTGCTTGTGTCCAGAGTATCCAGGAGGAAGCTGTGCAATGGACGTTTCTGCCCCGGCCCTTGGGATTTCGTGTTGCAGATCTTTGATTTATATACCTCAGATGTGGTCCACGAGAGGCTGGAAGCCAGTAGCGCACCGGCTGCTCTGGAAGGGGAGTGCATGGCTTCAGAGGGACACAACCTCGTGCCCCAGGGCTGCTGTTATCATGCTGACCCTGTGCCACGTGCAAGTGCAGGTGTAAGCCAGATGCCCGAGGCAGAGTTGGACCACTTGGATCTCTCTCACAGTGTGGGTTTTGCCTATGTGTGTGAGCCAGGGGAGGCCTAAGCTGGCCTGGGAGGGATGGGGGTCAGGTGGATGTGGTCCCCGCCACACATCCACTGCTGTACAGGAGGCCGTGCAAGTGGTGAGCAGGGACCTGGGGCTGCTGAGGTGCCTGGCCCACCCAGGAGGGCTTCCTAGAGGTAATGATGTGGACCAGGCCCATTGTGGAGAGAACTGGGAAGGAGGCCACGGCTGTTGTAAAAAGAGATAGAGATGCAGGCTGACTCTGGATGGGATAGACATGCTGGGTGGAGTGAGAGAGGGGCTAGGTTATTGGCTACCTTGTGGCTGTTACAGATAAATTCTTAGAGACTCCAGGCTATGTGGGTACCCAGGCAGTACCTGTCCCTATGCTAGGGAAGAGGGAAGCAGGTTCTGCCTCTCCAGTGAAAAAACAGATATGGGCCAACTTTGTGGATTTGATTTGCCTGAGGACAACAAGCCTAAGAAATAGTTAGGGCTTTGGTTTCCAACAGGGAAGTCCTTGGTCTGCAGTTACATGTCCAAAAATGGGCAGATCCTAATATAGGGAAGTTTCCATGGGCTACCGAGAGGTTTTAGTGTCAAGCCTACCTCAGTTTGCTAGGCCCTAGGGTGCAGCTGCTGCCCACCAGGGGCCTGGGATACCTCACACCTGCAAAGGACTGGGCTGTTCCCACTCACTTCTGTGTTAAAAAGCAGGAGCAGGCCCTGGCTGTCCCTGTGGGCTCTTGCTGCCTCCTGCAGGAGGATTCCAAGGAGGGCACTGCTCTTGTGAGGTTCCCAGTGCCTGATAGCATGATCGTGGCTGGCCCAGGGAGAGGAGACAAGTCCTACAATCTTGATTTTGATGAGTGAGCTTGTCCTCAGGAACAAGGGGTGCAGTAGGTATATGAGGGGCTGCAGATGTGAGCCATAGGCAGGCGGCTCTGTGGCAGATGGCTAAACACTAAGCTGGATTTTGGGAGGGGCTGCCCAATGCATATATGTGTGTGCACATGTGGGCGCACAGACACACTCA
This sequence comes from Ctenodactylus gundi, assembly GCA_004027205.1. Lineage (NCBI taxonomy): Eukaryota > Metazoa > Chordata > Mammalia > Rodentia > Ctenodactylidae > Ctenodactylus > Ctenodactylus gundi. Next base: position 384,521 of record PVKB01001171.1, on the reverse strand, counting down.
CATGCATGTTATTTTTAATTATTAGATTTAAATGATTATAACATGAGATACGAGAAAAGGGGTCAAGGATACTAGTATAGAATCAGGCATTTTCAGGATCTCTCTTATCCCGAGTCAGAGCTCAGTCCAGCCTGTCCACCAGAGGCAGGCCGTCTGGGCCTTGAGATGTGTCTTGCGAGCAGGGTCCCCAGTTCCTGTGGGTCTCTGAGGAAACTGAGCCAGGGACATTGCTGCCTCCACCTGGGCTCTTGTTCTGTGTGGGCAGCTGGGTGAGTTGGGGCCTCTGCAAGTGCCCGGGCCTGGCCTGCGCAGTTCCCAGTCTCCTGCGTAGCAGTCTTGGGGACTAGACTCTCAGCAGACTTGTCCTGTGGCAGGTGTGGCCAGGCCAAGGGCCTGCGACATGCTCCTGGAGACTCTTTTCCTTCCCTTCTAGCAGGAAAGGGCCTTGCTGTGGTTTCTCTCTGCCATCACCCAGCCCTTGGCAGATGGCATCACTGGGTTTGGTTAGCGTGGGTGGCAACTGTGGGCAGCTAAGAAGGCCTTGGGGAGTGAGCCCGTCCTTCTTGCAGCATGAAGCTTCCTGCCCAGTCAGCGCTATAATCACACGATACTTTGGCTGTCACCATGGTGGGCCTTTCTTAGTGGCCAAGACCTTGTAGCAGGTGGTGAGCAGGTCTGTTGGAAGACCCCAGGGGTGCCAGGAGATGGTAGGGCCTGAAAGCTACAGGGCTGTGAGCTACAGCCGGGGCCCCTCCCTGCTGCCCATGCTGTAGTTTTTGTGGCATCTTTCCCCCAGTCTGGTCAGCATATTCCTTGTTCTGTGATAGGGTTAGGGCTAGAAAGGAACTTAAAAATACTTAGCTATGCAAAAATAAATAAATAAAAAAAGTTCAGCATAACCATGTGGTTCAAAAAGAGAAAGATTTCCAAAGCAAGGTCCTCTAACTTCACTCAGCCCTTATTAGTTGATGAATCCTTCCAGAGGTCTGTATTTCTATGCATAAATCTAAACATATGTTCTTGTTTTCTATCACTTTTACCCAAAATGATCAGTCTTTTAGTAAAACACATAATGCGAGCTAAATTGAGATGATGGGTAAAAGAAATCTCAACGTGTGGTTTTTACTGCAGTTACTTGGTTTGTACTGCTTCGTGTCTGCTTAAACAACATTTTTGAAAAGTCTTGCCGAGTCAGGAAAATTACAGGCATTAAAAGCAGCCCTATTAAAGACTCCGATCCTTTTTCATTACGGTCCATGCAACACTCTACTGGACCTATTTTGATAAAAAGCTTTTGTGTTTATTAAAGCCAAAGCTTGTGATAGAAAAATTCAAACTCCCATAAGGAGAGCAAATAAAAGGAAGAGCAACCATCACCCCTCTCCCAAATTGTCACCTGGCTACATATGTGACGATATATGTAGGTTGAGGCCCTGAGCAGGTACATTTTTATGTTGTTTGTTTTATTAGCCAATCACAAGTTTCTGTGTCCTTTAGAGATTCAGTGCAAATGTTGCTTTGCTGCTTTTGTGTTTAATACACTGTGAGCAGCTCCCCTCTCGGTGTCTGGTTTGTGTCTGGTGGGTGCCACTTGCCCAGTCCCCGTGCTGTGTTCTGTGGTGAGGACAGCTGCACGTGCTGTGTGAAACTCTGCTGTGGCTGTGTGCAGTGAATCCAGCCCCTCCCAGGGGACACTTAGGGCCTTCCTGGATTCTTGCTGTTATAGGGAGCTCCGTGGTGACAGGTTACTGGAGTGTCATAGCACAGCTAAAGTTGTGCCTGTCCTTGGGGACACAAGAAGGGGGTGTGCTCAGGATGTAGGCATATCTTTTGGGAAGTTATGGTCTTCTAGCTGTGTGGGCAGAGGATCACGCTATGGACTGACTGCTAACCCTCGGATCTTGAGGCCCAGGTGCAAGTTTTGGAAACTTCTGTTTATAGACCACACCTGTTTGAATCCTGGGTTCTAGGATAGATATCAAAGATCTAGGCGTCCTAAGTGTGCCACGGACTAGACAGCTTAGAGGCTAGGGGTTTCTCAGAGGCTGAGGGGCTGCCTGCATTCTTGGGCGTGGCCAGCTGATAACAGTATGTGCTGCTCCTGGCGTAGGTACACCTGAGTTCATGGCGCCTGAGATGTACGAGGAGCACTACGATGAGTCGGTCGATGTCTACGCCTTCGGGATGTGCATGTTGGAGATGGCCACCTCGGAGTACCCCTACTCGGAGTGCCAGAACGCTGCCCAGATCTACCGCAAGGTCACCTGTGTAAGTCCACCCAGCCTTGTTAGTAGGATGCAGCACTGGGTGGGGCCACAGCTTCCGCGGTTCTGAAAGCCCTCGGAGATTCCCGCCTAGCGAGTGTAAGGAAAGGAGGGAGCATGGCCAGCTTTCAGATGGGGAAACGGAGGCTTGGCTGGGTAAGAAGATCTCCTAGCAGAAGAAGTGAGCAGTGCTTAGTCTTGGGAGCTGTCATGTACACAGGACCGTGAAGCCCACATACCAGGAACGTGGTGGCTCAGGAGGCTGTGGCTTCAGCAGGGCCTCCTGCCAGGAGGATACCCGGAGCACCTGTCCCTGGACCCCCCACTCTGGGCTGCCCCAGGGCTGTTGACTTCCTCATTTCTTTGTTTTGGAACCACAGTTTGTTTTCCTTTCACCAAACCATCACCTCTGGCCAGCAGCGTCTTTAGATGGGTGCGGCATTGGTGGCCTGGGAACCTTATTCCCTGTTTTGCTATTGCTGCAATTTTTGAGTTGATCAAATGGCTTCAGCTGTACAAACAGCCCGGCCTCTGCCTCTCTCTGAGGCGGCCCCCTGGTGGGGAAACCACAACAGCCCACAGGAGGCCTCGCAGCCAGGATGAGCCTTTCTGTGCTCTTCCCACACTCTCTCATCTATGTCCGCTTGGTGAGGTCAGGGGCCGGCAGGGTGACCTTGAACACCCTGTTAACCCTGGAGTCCTTGCTGCCTCCCCAGGCTGGGCAGCTTCGGTAGGGTGTGACGCTGAAACTCTGCCGCGGGCACCTGTGGGGCCCGAAGCTGCTTGCGCAGAGGCATGTGGAACATGGCCGAGCACCCCACGGCTTCTCCTGGGCCCATCCCTCCAGCTAAGCCTTCCTTGGAGATGATATGTGTCTCTGTCCTTTGGCTTTCGGTTCTACGTTATCAGTCACTTGGCTGTGCTTAGCGCTCCTGTGTGCACTGTGGATAGTGGTGGCAGGCAGAGTCTCCGGTTGTTGGCATTTCAGGACCTGGCTCAAAAACTTCACAGAGAGACGCAGAGTTCCTCTAAGAGGCAAGTGCAGTGTTTTGAGGCAGGGAGGGCTTGAAGACGTAGGGCTGAAGTTGCCAGTCCCCGGGGGATGCTGTCGTGAGGTATGGGAAGCGGTCCCTGGACTCTTGGTTTGCATGGGGGTGGGGGCTTGTCCACAGACTGTGTCCTAAGGGCTGGGCCTTGTGCTGACTCTGAACAAGTGGATGCTACTTGACTAAGGCCTCTGAGGTTCTTCCCTCATGTCTGCCCTGCCCAGGGCTCCAGCAGCTCAGCTTGGGCGAGCGGTCAGTGCGTTTTACCTCCTTACCCGTGTCTTTGGCGGAATTTTATGATATAACATTATTTTTATGTTTGAAAAATGAAAGGCCAGGGCAAGATTTTTGAAGCCTCAATCTTATGGAAGGAGTTAAGATCGGTATAGTTGATGCCCTTGGTATACTTAAATTATTTTAAAGTAATTCACTTACTGCCCTCTACTTGTGCCTCACCTCCAAACCCCAGTGGATTGCTAGTAGAGCCCTGCTGACTCGTGATTCTGCTGTACATGGCCCCTGGCTAGCCAAGGGTGGCTGTCCTCGGACCTACATCTACACCCCCGTCTCCTGCCTAAAATTCTCCTCGCCTAGGCCTTGGCCACCAGCAGTGACCACAAACAGCACTCTTGTCTCCTGAAGGAGGGGCTGTGGAAAGAAGGTCTCAGTGCGGTTAGAGAGGCCTGGCTCTGTGGGAAGCCTGGAGTCTACCACATTGTTGTGGTTCCTCCTCTCAGCAGCGGGCAGCTGGCGTGGGAGGCCCCCACAGCTCCACCCAGGAGAGGCCCTGTAGCCAAGCTCTGATCAACGCCTTTCCAGAAACTGTTATATTTGAGGTGTTGAACCTTGTATCAAATTCTGCCGCACAAGCTATGTGTTGTTGCTGGCTGATGGTCATCATGGAGGCGTGCGTGGGGGCCCTCGACCCCCGCTCAAGGCTGGGGCCAGTGGTCGTGGTAGCTGCTGAGCATTTTGACAGGGGACAACCCAAGAAGGTGTCCTCCATGTAGAGGCTCAAATGATAGGAAACCAGGCCGCTGGCTTTACCCAGTGGGGAGAGAGATTAAAGAGTAGATCCCAGTGGCTTCACACAACTCTCTGACTTATTCCCCTGTTCTGTTTTGTCTTGCCTGGGGATTGAGTATGTGCATCTGCAGGCAGAGGATTTTTATTGGAGTTGGAAAATCTTTGGTTTTCATTAATTCAAAAATTTTTTTTCTATCCTGCCCCTCATCCTGTCCTTCTGGGATCCTGGATTTACGTGTGCCTTGTGCCTGTTTCACCTTGCTGTTGCCCCACATTCTGAAGTGTAGGGACAGTATCAGTGCCTGTTTCTGTCTCTGCTTCGTGCCCACTAGATCTGATGACTGCGTCTTTTCTTCTCTCAGTAGTTATTCTGTTCCGGTGAAACTTCCAATTCAGATGTCATGTTCTTCAATTCTAGTTCCATTTGGTTCCTTTCTCTATCATTTCTGTTTTCTACCTATGCACATTTTCCTCTCAAGACTTATGTGTAGCTACAGCAAGTTTTAGCCTCTTTGTCTGCAAGCTCCAGCACCCCTCACATTACTTTTGGCTGGTTTTCCTGCCAGGGTGTGGGTCAGATTTCCTGCCTCCAAGTGTGTGTAAATTTTTTTGAGTGGATGTCCTCCCTCTTCTGTGTGAACTTTGGGCATGGCTCTGCCTACAGTTCCGGATGGCTTTTGTCCAGCCTTGTGGCGCTGACTGTATACTTACAGTCTGAACCTAAGCAACATACGAGGAGACCACGTATAAGCATCTGGGGCTACTGACTTTCCAGAACTCTGCCTCCCTGAACTCTTTTCCCCACCCTCAGCTCAGTGAGACCCTAGGCTCTGCTGTGTTCTGTGCTTCACTCTGGGAACTGCCCCGGGGCAAGGATTTGGGCTGTGGGAGGGAATGCCCCGCAAGTCACTTCCTCTGAGGCCACATTCTGCATCGTCCATCACACAGTGTCTGAACATGACCCTGTGGACTATTTTGCCCAGCTTTGCTTCCAGTAATCTGTGCAGGGCAAACCCAGTGCCAATTGTCCTATCACAATTGGAGAGGTTTCTCTGCATTGGGGTATAGACGGTACCTCCCAGCTCCCAAATGGTATCAGGTGGCTCTGTCCTTCCCCTCTCAGGGCATCAAGCCGGCCAGCTTTGAGAAAGTACACGATCCTGAAATCAAGGAGATTATTGGAGAGTGCATCTGCAAGAACAAAGAGGAAAGGTAAGTTCCAGGGCGGTGTTGGGTTCTCGGTCTTTCTTCAGTTGGCATTTAGAACCTTATTCCCAATGTGAAAGAAATTCAAAGGCCAGACAGACTGGCGTAGACCACAGCGACACCAAGCTAGGGAGCTGGGGCAGGCAGCCCATGTACCCATGTCCTTCTCTGCTATCCCCAGACATATTCCTGACTACACCTGGAGTGTTTGAGCCCGGGGGCTTCCTCCTGCCTCTCCTTGCTTTTTCTCTACTCAATCCTGGAAGTTGTATCCATTTCCACGACCTTAGCGAACATCTCCGTGCCTGGGGTTCCTAGGTCTGCCTCAGCAGTTCCCCCTCTTCTGAAACCCAGGCTGTGCATTTATGTGTCACCTGTTGGACCGTCTCTAAGGCAGCCTCTCCACCTGGAGGGTCTTGAACCCTCCACAAAGCCAGTGCTTCTGTCTGAGCAGGATGAGCCGTCTCAGCTGGCTAGCCAGAAAGCTGGGTGCTTTTGTGGCCTTCCCAGCTCCAGAACAACCTGGGGTACCCCCACCCATTTGCACAGCACCCTCAGTAGTAAATAGGGGGCTGATACTTCCACCCACGTGGTGGCCCTGAAGACACAGTACCTGAAGGAAGGCAGATGCACGTAGTATTTGATGTGCAGTTCCATTTGTACTAGAAAAGGGGAGCAGAGCTGGTGGTTAGAGATGTATGTTCGGGTGGCACAGCTGTGCTGAGCTGGAGGTGGTTACCATAGCAACACCCTGCCACCAGACACTGCCATTCTGTATGGAGTCCTCCCGTGGCTGGGGTCTGACTCCCAGTTCTTGTTCACCTCCCTGATTTTACTCTTCTCACATACCTCGTTCTCCCCCTCCTACCTCACCAGGCCTCACTCCTGTAGGAATCCCTTCCCTTCACCCTGCAGACTTTAGGGAAACCCTTGCAGTGAGCCCGTTTTCTTATTATGAAGGGGGAAAAAAAGGAAACAGTAATAACCATTTTCATATGTGACTATTTCTCATCTCCCGGGAGGTAGGGAATCCAAACACCCACCACTGGGTATCAGAGAAATTTCTAGCACATTGCTGAGCTAAGCTGGGCTGTCTGATGCTGAGGTGCAATGCTCTTTGAGTGTCCTTGGCCGTGGCCCTCTGTGGACCCACACGTTGTGCAGAGAGCTCAGGCATGGAGGTCCATGTCCTGGGCCCCTGCCTGTGAGCTGCTCTCTCTCCAGGTATGAGATCAAGGACCTGCTGAGCCATGCTTTCTTTGCGGAGGACACTGGTGTCAGGGTAGAACTTGCAGAAGAAGACCATGGCAGGAAGTCTACCATTGCCCTGAGGCTCTGGGTGGAAGACCCCAAGAAACTGAAGGGCAAGCCCAAGGACAATGGAGCCATAGAGTTCACGTTTGACCTGGAAAAGGAGACGCCCGATGAGGTGGCCCAGGAAATGGTAATGTGTGCATACCTCAGGCAGCCGTGTGAGCCCCTTAAGTGGGCTCAGATGAGCCATGGGCAAGTCTGGAGTACTCTTGGGGGGGAACACATGGCTTCTGAAGACTGGAATGAACAATGTCCAAAGGGAGTTTCTGTAGCAAGCATGTTCTATCCTCTAGCCCATGTGTGCAAGGGGCATGGGCAGTCCTGGGAAGGAGGACTGGGTCCCCGCTGCTGCGGGACAGGTGACTGCAGTGGTGAGAGAGCTTGCACTTTCTGTGCTGCGGGAAGCTCGGGAGCGGAGCGGCCGGGACGCAGCACGAGGAATGAGTCCGACGTGAAAGAGGCAAGGGCGAGTGAGGGACCTGGCATGTTGGGAAAGGTCTTGCTGCTTTGACCAAATTCTTGCCAAATTTGCTCCTGTGTGGGAGCCTTGAGTTGGAGATCTCTGTCTCGCGTTGGTTTGGGGGTACTGCTGCAATTGCCTTGGTCTCGATATTTTTCTATCTGCAAGTCCTGTTTGTTCTTTCCTTTGGCCCCCTCTTCACCGTGCCTCTGTGGATGAAGAGGGGGTCTGGGACTCATAGGGGAGGGACTTGTTTATGCCCGGGGTGTCACCAGCTGGCTGGCTTCATCTCTCTTGAGCAAGAGGGTTGGAGATATAGCCGACCGGCACAAAGAGGGCAGTTGCAGACACAGTGAGGAGGGAGATCATACAGAGTCCAGGCCGTAGTAATGGTACCATGATATCATCATCATCATCATCGTCGTCATCGTCATCATCGTCATCCGCATTATCCTGTGGAGAGTGTGATGTATGGGAGGGCAAAAGGGACAAGAGGCTGACAGTTTCTGGATGGTAGATGCCAAGCTAAATTATTCTGACTCACTTTACTAGGCCATCACCACCCAAAATGGTAGCTGTGACCTACATGTGGCTACTAAAATTTAGTTAATCTTAAATTCAGTTAACTTTATTAAAACATAAAACACAGTCCCACTGGCTGCATTTTTGATGCTTAATTCTACTTAGAGCTCATGGCTGTTACACTGAATGGCACAGAATATTTTCGTTAACAGTGTGTTCTGATAGGTGGTGCTGCCCTGAGCTAGAGGGGCTGTGGACAGGAGGGTAGGTCACACCTGCCAGTTAGAGCTTGTTTGTGGGGCACTGTGGGCAGCTGACCTCCAAGGGCCAGAGAGGTGGGCCTCTGGTGCATGAGAGGCAGCTGTCGCCTTCTGAGGCTCCTGTACAGGGCCAAGAGACAGACATATGTGTTGTTAATTATAAAAGATGAACCACCTGCTACGATAAGTCAGAACATTGATGAGGATGTCATGAAAATCTGTACTTGGACAGGAAGCAGGAAGGTCATAGAGTGACAAACTTCAGGGGGCAGGAGTCTAGAAAGGCCTTCAGCATTCCAGAGTAAGAAAGTGGTAAATTAGAAATAAATGAGACACTTATATTTGGTAGGAACACTGAGCAGAAATGACCCCAGCATCTCGGTGCAGGAGAGCCATCAGTTTGCCTTGTCATTGCTGCAGTGATTTTATCTTTTAACATTTCTTCTTTAGTAAGGTTTGCACTGAACGATTCATGTCTGTTGGAAATGCCCCTATGCTGCAAGTTACCCAGGCTGGCAGTGTCTTTGCTTCTCCAGCTAGGAGAAGTAGGTGTGTCTTTGATGGGATAGGAAGGTGGAAGGGGAGGCTGCTGTGTGTAGGCCCCGCGGGCCTGAGTGGTATGCCTGCTGTGTCTCTGTGAGGCCCTGCCAGATGGGGAAAGTGAGGTTTAACAATGCTCCGTAATGTGTGGCAGGAGGTGGGGCTGGGTGGTCCTTGTGTTCATCCACCCTGAAGGCTCGGGACTTTGTATCTGTCCTTTGGCCAGGCATGTGGTACATAAGGGGTACACAGATCAACGGGTGTAGGTTGCACATGAAGGAGTCTGCAGGAAAGGGGAGCAGCATCACGGGAAGAGAAGTAGGTGATAAGTAGCTGCTTCTGGGATTTTCCATATGACCGAGGGATTGGAGTGAGCTAAGGTCCTTCTGGGGTTTCAGGTTATAGGGCTTCTAAGGGCATGCCCCATGCTGCCGTGGCCTCTCCACAGCTGCAGGATGCGGCACTTCTTATGACCCCCAACCTGGACTTTGGAAGGGCATAAGCCTGATGCCTGAAAGGAAGAGATCTCTTATGAGGTGGTCAGTACCCTGACAAAGGACGCCTTCCCCTAGACAGTGGTCTGTGTCCAGGGCTGCAGTTGCACAGTGAGGAACAGGGTGGCTGTGACGTCCACTCGTGAGCTGGAGCCCAGGCTAGCTTCTCTGGGAGGGAGCGGCTGTATGTTCACTTCCAGAGGCTGTCCCCAGATTGGCCCACCGCTGTGCTGCCTGGCTGGCTTCTGGTTATGTTCCTGTCCCCGACCCAGAAGGCTTTGTTGTGAGTCGGTCTCAAGCCTCCTGCAGCTTCTGTGCTTCCTGGATGGCTTCCGTGGCTCAGGGACGAGATACAGCACACAGAGGTGCTTTTTCAAATTGAGCTGTGCAGATATGCCACATGCTGCATTCAAGGGATCGCAGCTTACTTGTCCTGTGCTGTCGGCAGCAGTGTTTCTATTCACTGATGCGGTACAGCTGGCCTCCACTTTTTTTTTTTATTGCAAATCAAGTGTCAAGTGAGATGGCTGTGAGTGGCCCGGTAGCTGAGGTTTGGCAATCACTATATGCGGAGAACCGCCTTACGGAGACTCTGTGCTGGCCATTGGTGCTGAGGGGTAGGGGTGACAGGGAGGGTGCCTCTCAGGGGAGATGTCTTAATGTGGGGATGAAGAGGAGCCCAGGGACACTATTCTGGTGTGGCCTTGCAGGGAGTGTCTATTGGGACTGCTAGTGGCAAGAATGGGGACCAGGATTGGATGTCCGGGATTTTATGTGGTGGAATAGTCTCAGGAAAAACTGATGAAATGAGTTTCTCCTTGTTTCTTCCACGAGTGTGATTTTGCCCAGTGCTGAGCTGGGCAGGGTGTGAGGGACTTAGAAGCTAGGTCAAGTCCAGTGCTGCAGGGCAGTTGGGACACGGCAAGGGCAGTCCCAGCATGGGTACATCCTGAAGGATGCCTGTGATCCCAGGCAATCAGGTTCTAAATATTGGGCTTCAGCCAGGCCTCGTTCTCCCAGTTTGGCTTTAGCTCTCTTGAAGATGACTGTGCCTTAAACTCAAAAGTGCCCTGGGACTGGTGCCCTAGGCTTTGTTCATCTGCTTTTGACTTAGGTGCCTCCCAACAGCCCACCTTGGTCTTGCTTTTCAACAGTGTAGAATGGCACAGCCTCTCACCGAACAGGCACGTTGTGGACACAGCCATCACCTCAGCTGGCCCTGACACTTGGCTGAACTCAGGACTGTGTCCCTGGCTCAGTCCCGGGGACTCTGACCCTGGCACCCTTCATTCTCTCCTTTCCCATCTCCCGTCCTCTTCCCTCCCCCTTCCCCTTCTCTCCTTTTGTCTGCTACCACATTTTTTCATCATGAGATGTGCCCTCTGTGAAACAGAGCATCCGTGCAGAAGAGGGAAGCTGACTGTTGATTTAAAGAGCAGTGATGCAAGAACATGTACCTCCACCTCTGCTGGGGAGACGGCACGGGCTCAGCCTGGGGAGCGCCTGGAACCCGCTGCAAGTTGCACGATCCCACAGCCGGGGCTTTGTTCTGGAAACAGCCCTACAGGGGCATCTTGCTTCTAGCGCTGGTCCTGACCTTGCTGGGCTCTAGGAGGCCTGTTCAGGTCCAGCTTTACCCTTCTACTCCATGTCCATTGGAGGGTGGTGGCACGTATTGTCCTGTTCTTGGGGGCTTCCCAGGCAGGCTGCTGGCCAGGACCATGGACCCTCAAGTAGGCTTGTCCTCTTAGGACACTGTCAGCCTCTGGCCTCCTGTCCACTGACCATGCACCCAGTCACCACTGGGGATCAGACCTCCCCTTCCTGGCATCTTACCACCAGCCCTTCTGTGGACCCGGGCTGGAAGGTTACCTTGTTGTAAGTAAGACACTGTACCATGAGTCTGGGGAGATGGGACAAACTGAGGTGTGCAGGTATCAGGTGTAAGGGATGTTCTGGAGTCCAGATGACACCTCAGGGGGACGAGAGTGAAGATGGGCACATGGAAGAGACACAGATGAGCATGCAGAGGGCAGGCTGAGTGAGGGGCAGGGAGTGTGGGGTCCAGGGCTGCCTTTGATCTGCCTCTAGGTAGTCTAGTTCCCCTTCCCAGGGATGAGAAATAAGGTAAGGGAGAGAAAGGATTCTTCAGTCCGCCCGTCCTGTTGCCTTCAGAACTCCAGATAACGAGACATAACCAAGTGGCACAGGCACAGCTGGATTCTTCCTTGCTTGGGAAAACTAGAAATGCTTGATGAGGAAACCTTGGGTGGTTGTAAGACAGAAATGAGATGGTTGTGGCTGAGCATTGTATAAAGTAGAAGCAAACCTGATAGTGACCAGGGTGTTTTCCTTGGCAGCTGCTGGTCACATAGGCTATACATGGGCAGAGGCATGAGGCTGCCATGCTTGGTATGACTCAAGGTCATCTGGGGCCTTAGCAGCTTTGGCTACATGGTCTGGCTCTCTTCGTACACTATCAGTGCCAGGAGTAACACCGGCCTACGGGGCTATCCAGTCTAGCTCACAGGCTGAGTCAATCAGGCTTGTCCTTCCCGGCTTCCTCCCTGTGGTTCCTGTGGTTGGACGCTAGGGCTCCTGACTTTATGACAGAAGAGGACTCTGAGCCTGATCCCCTCTGGAAGCCCATATTGTCCTGTTCTTGGGGGCTTCTCAGGCAGGCTGGTGGCCAGGCCCTTGGACCCGCAAGTAGGCTTATCCTTTTAGGAGACTGTCACCCTCTGGCCTCCTCTCTACTGACCATGAGCCCAGTCTGCTACTGTCTCTGCCCGTCAGTGAGGCCTCAGCCTGGGCAGTATCTATGAGGGGGGTCTTTATTGTGTCGAGCATAATTGTCTTTCAAAAATAAATTACTACAGACTCACTGAAAAGTTGCAGGGGCAGTACAGAGAACTGTTTTATTTTTTTCCCCCAGTGAACCATTTGGGAGCAGGTTGCTGACTTGATACCTGTCGCCCTTAGTGCTTTTGTCTCCCTTCCGAACAACATCAGACGTTTCCTTGCACGTTTACATGCGGCCTTCAGCATCAGAAGTGCCGCTGTCCTATCCCCAGGGTGTTCAACTCCCCAGCATCCCAACAGCTCTGCCCCAGCAAGAGTATCAGGCCTGTGCCACAAATCCCCTGTAAGCCCCGTCGGTCCCCCGTGGACCCTCAGGCAGGGCTCGGGTGTCCCTTATGCATCTGCAGGAACCTCACAGAAGGCTATTTCCTTGGCACATGCTGCCTGGGGGTTTATGGCTCCAGGCAAGGCTCGTTCTTATGTCCTGTTTCACATGATGGTGGCTCCAAGGGCTTGGAACAGGGACATCTGTGGCTTCTGTACATGGGGTCACTCACCTGAGCCTGATGTGTGTCTTTCAGGCAGGTGCTTTGAAACTATGTAGTACCTTCTCGTCCCTCATCCTTTCCCCTGTTCTACTTCTGTAGCTCTCTGTGGACACAGAGCGGCTGCCCTCCACAGAGGAGCTGTTTGTTGCTTTGCAACATATTACCCTCACAGTCAGCCCTTGAAATGCTCTGGCCTGCACAAGTCTCTGGGGCCGGGGCAGCTCAGGGGCCCTTATGTCATTCAGTCGGGTGTTTGGCAGGACTGCAGGCTCAGACCTGACTGGCCGTGTGAGCGGAAGACTCTAGTCTTCTGTTGGGTGGTGGGCCTCTGTAGAGGGCAGATCATGATGTAGCTTCTTATGGAAAAAAGAATGCCTAAGAGAAATGGAGGGAGGGATAGACTGAAAGACTCAGTCAGAGAGTCACTCAGAGAGACTTAGGCAGAGTCCTGACAGTAGAGAAAGACGAAGAGAAAGATGGAGATGGGGAGAAACAGAGACAGGAAGACTTAGAGCGGCAGAGACAGACACAGAGGAAAAAAGGCAGAGTGAGAAGGGCGGGCAGGCAGCCACCCTCCCACACCTGACTGTGGCAGGGATACCCTGTCCTTCGGCCTCCGTGGACGGTTTGTCTCCCTCCTGCCAACTTGCAAAATGCATATCTGGGTCATCGTCACATTTCAGATTGTCATCGTATCACTGCCCATTTTGATGCTCACATGTTCTGGATTTGCCGGGGGGTGGCTCTGACCCTGGCTCCATGTCCCTTCACCCGTCCCTGGCATTCCCTGGGCACGTCCCTACTGGTGGGCTCATCCTCACTGTTTTCCTGCCCAGCCCCGAGCCGGTGAGCCTTGAAGGGCTCTGGTTTCCTATGCCAGGCTTAGGGCTGGGCTTTTATACCCTCAGATCCCCCAGGGGACAGAGCTCATGAGGACACATGTGCCTTTACATTTACAGAACAGATGGTGGCATATGTTTTTACTTTTTCTTCTTTTCTTTTGCAGGGACAGGGTTTTGCTTTGTAGCCCAGGCTAATACTGAACTCACTATGAAATCCAGGCTAGCCTTGGACTCCCGGCAGTCTTCCTGCCTTAGCCTCCCAAGTGCTGGGGGTACAGGTGTGCACTACCATGCCCGGTTTTATGTAGCACTGGGGAATCAAACTCAGGGCCCTGCACTTGCTAGGCAAGCGCTTTAACTATTGCGCCATTCCTCCAGCCTGTATCTTTACTTCTTTTGTGCAGTTCTCACTACCAGCTCTGGTCCCCACCCACCACCACAGGTCCCTATGTTGGATTCCTGCCTTTCCATGTTCGAGGACCCTGGCCAGCCCTACACAGTTATTGCAGTGCTTACCGTGTATACCCTTTCCTGTGTGTCGCCCTGCTGTGACACAAGGGGCCCTTGCAGGGTGCTGCCCCCTCCCTCAGAGGTCAGCCTGTCCGGTCCTTCCGTCGTCTCTAGGGTTGAGGTTCTCAGGAAGGGAAGGGCTGCCAAGGTGGATTTGAAATCGTAGTGCCAGTGAGTTTCCATGGGTTTGTGGCCATCAGTCACCACTTGCAGGCCAGCCAATGCAGCCCCTTAAATGGAGTCTCTGTCTTCAGAAAGGGGTTTGCCATGCATGTGCTCTGCAAACTCAAGGCACTTCCTGGAGATCACAAGGTTCTTTAACAAGTGCTGTCAAACTCTTGGTGTAGTAAGTGGATTTGAGCATTTTTTTCAGGTACCAGTGCACACTGTACTGCTCCCAGGTGACAGAAAGCGCTGCCTTCATGTAGAAAGCAGGTCAGGGCCTGGGAGATCATTGAGCACCTGCTGTGCACCAGCTGCCTTCCAGAAGCTGGGTCCTGTGGATTTTGGGGGTGATTGCTCCTGGGATGAGGAGAATGTCTTGAGAGGAACCTCCTCAGGACAGGGATGAGGGGACCCTGAGGAGAGGACCCCATGGGCCAGGACCTATGGTACAGATAGCAACCATAGCCTCAAGCAATGGGGTGTATGCCTGGGACAGCTGATCCTCAAGACACTGATGCTGTGCCCGTCTTTGCAGATTGATTCTGGATTCTTCCATGAAAGTGATGTGAAGATTGTGGCAAAGTCCATTCGCGATCGTGTGGCATTAATCCAGTGGCGGCGAGAGAGGATCTGGCCTGCACTGCAGTCCAAGGAACTGAGGGACTCAGGCAGCCCTGAGAAGGCCAAGGGTCCACCGGCGCCCCTGCAGGTCCAAGTGATCTACCACACACAGACTGGGCAACCTGGGCTGCCAGAGCCTGAGGAGCCTGAGGCCGACCAGCACCTCGTGCCCCCAACGCTGCCAGCCAGTGCCACCTCCCTGGCTTGTGAGTACATGGATCAGAGCTGCCTCAGCCTGTTCTGCTCTTCATAGAAAAGCAGTCTTTTTCATTTCTTAGAATGCTTTGTAAGGAGGGCCAGGTTGGAATATGGCCTGGTGAGCCCAAGGCCATCTTCACTTAGGTGGGTTAGTGCTCTCAGCTGCTTGTGCTCCCTGGGAGCTCTGGCTAGGTCTTGTGCCCCTGTCAGCCACATTTTCTGTTAGCCTTTCTGGCACACAGTATTTTTAGGGTGAAGAGGTCAACAAATTGTTTCCAGGTCATGTGGGTCAGTGTGGGGCCCTTTTTGGAGCCCATCCTGTGGGGTGTAGATGATAAATGTAGGTGAGTCATTCCAGGGAAGGGGTTGGAGCTTCCTCTGCATTCTCCAGTGACCTGTGACTAGAAAGTTTAAGGCTTGCTGGAGTGTAACTTATTAGGTAGGGTAGAGTTGAAAGTGTGTCTTAGTTACTAATCTGTTGCTGTGACTTTACCTGACCATGTGGTTTGGAAGTCTTTGGAACTGACTTGTGCCAGGAGTTTGGAGAGGTTTGAAGATGCCAGCTTAGAGAAGCTTTAAAATGCTTTGTATTTGATGGGAGGTCCTTGTAAGAGCTTAGGATGCTGATAGAAGTGTGGATTGGAAAGGCCAGGCCCAAGCAGTTTCAGATGGGAAGGAGGACTGTATTGGAAATTGGTTTAGAAAGCATGCATGCTATGCTCTGGCAAAAAAATGTGTTGACATTTTGCTCTTGTTTGGAGACTGCCTGAAACTGGATTAAGGGCAGCGAACTACTTAATCTGGTAGAGGAAATATCAAAGCATCCCAATATTCAGGCTGTCACAAGGTGCCTGATCCAGTAAGGTCTGACAGCTGGTTCTGTGCCAGCCCCTCACTTTGAATTTGTGGGCCTAGGGCAGGGTTCTCATTCTCTCTGAGGAGACAAACAATCCTGACCTCGTGGGGAGGATGTGAAAGCCAGCTGAATCCCTGTCACCTGCTCCTTGGAGGAGACAGAAGGCACATGTGACATGGATGGTGTGTGCAGTGTCCTGGCCTGTGGTGTTAGCCCTTGTCATTATCCATCCCTGTGTTTATCTCCCATCTAGTGGCAAAACTTTTGAGACCTTTTGTTCATTCTCACGGAGATATTACGAGTTAATTGGGAGTCACTTTGAGTCAGGCTTTGTCTAAGACTGTGAGGGGATCTGGTTTCTTCTTCATGATAGGTAGAAAAGTATCCTGTGTTTGTTCCCAGTGTCTGAAAATTCAACAGTGCACTGAGCACAGGGGGCATGGCATTGTCCATGCTGTGAATCAGCCTGGAGTAGAATTACGAAGCCCATTGCCATGCCTGGGACAATATTTCAGGTTGTTTATGTGGGAGGGCTGAAACTCTTTAATATGCACATACTTCATTTATCATTAAAATAGCAAAACATTCTTCAGAATGGGCCATTTAAATTCAAACAAGCAGCCATGACTTTGAGACAGTTTGTCTACAGCTTCTAACCTGCTTAGGTTTGGTTGGAGAATGTTATCTTACTATTGCTCCATTTTTTGATAAAAATCTAAAAATTAATTGAAGAACACATTTTTTGGTGAGACAAAGTTTTCTATATCTGACACATCCACTTTAGAATTGTAATTGTTGGTTAAACAATTTCTAGAATGGAAAATATCATACCTGTTGGTTGCATTTTGAGAATACTCAGTTTTGGACCTAGAAATATGTTCTGTTTGACTCAGTATGAGAAAATCCGATGGAAATGTTGACATGAGGTAACTAGTCAGTTTACAGCAGGTGTGGACGAGCTCTAGAAATGGACCTACTTTCCATCCGGCATGGACACCTGTGTGCCCCTTGCAAATGCATGTGCTGGCCACACTTTTACACATTTACTGTAATGTCTTTAAAATAGATGATACAGTTTCAGGATATAGAATGCAGAAAGTCTTAAGAGGATGTACAGCCAAGTCATGTAATTGTCATCCCAGAGACAAGGATGGTACAAGTATTTTAACAGTCCTTTCAGAGTTAACCTATACAAACATTCTGTCACACATGTGTGGACACACAAATACACATGCACACATAGGTAGATATATACATGTACATGTAGGTGCATACTCACACATGTATGCCCATGTATGTGCAAATAGGTGTGTGTGTGCACACACACATGCACACTAACGTGTGCACAGGCACATACCCACACACACACACATGGCTACAGAGTATCCCAGGATGGCTGATGGTGTTTGCTTCCTAGTGAACTGATGAGGCTCCAGACCACAGTTACCTCTGCCCAGAACCTGCATGTAACAGGACTGACAAACAGATGTGCATTCTCATGTTGGACGATACGGCACTGGGCCAGCTTTTACAGTTTTCCCCCGTGTCTTCTGCCAGCTGCGCCCCAGCAGTCCAGACCAAACTAGGCAGGAGGGCTTCCCTGCCACCTGAACCGCTGAGGACTGCAGCAACATAATTTGTCAGTAGGCCCCCAAATCATTTCTCAAGTTCAATTTTAACTCACCAACCGATAAGCACAATCACTTTAAAAATTTTGAATGTTACCCAAGTGGTTTATTTGCTGTACTTAAGCCTCCTCAGGCTGCCCACGCTTTCTGCCCCTTCCCTTTCCTGTCTGTCTAAGGAAATGACCAGTTGGCTCATTAAAAGTCAAAGCTACTTGTCTAATTGGTTTTGCCCAATTAAACCTCAGCAATCAATTATGTTTTCTTAGGTTAGAAGAAGTTCTAATTAGTCCCGGAAAAATTGTTTTAATGCAGAGCCAACAAGACTCCCCCTTTATTTTATCAGTGGGTGCAATATTCATTCTGAAATGGGACCCCTCGAGTATTTGCAGGTGGCAAATGCTAATGTTTCAGTGGCTTTTGGAGTTTTGAGGCACTTGCTGCCTGCCTGCCAGGATCTGCACCTGTGAACTGGGAGTGGTGGAGGTGTGGTCTCTGTTTGCAGGAGGGCCGGTGAGACATGCCCACCCTGGCATCTGTGCCGTCCTGTCATCAGGCCATGTCAGGGTCAGAACCCAGGTTCAACTCTCCTTATTACTCTGTAGCAGTTGATTATTTAAATAACTTACATATATTATTTATGTAATCTGAGAAAACAGCCCTATCTTTGTCTTACAGAAAAGCCTCTACAGACAAGCTGTTGCGTGTTCATGTTCAGTGCTGGGTGGTGGGGGGGTGGGGTGGGGGAAGATGGTGTTTGAAAGTGTCCCTGCTAAGTTCTACCTTTGCCCTTCCCAGCGGACAGCACCTTCGACAGTGGCCAGGGCTCCACAGTGTACTCAGACTCTCAGAGCAGCCAGCAGAGCATGGTGCTTGGCTCCCTCGTGGATGCGGCTCCATCCCTGGCTCCATGCGTGTGCAGCCCCCCTGTGAGTGAGGGGCCTGGCCTGGCCCACAGCCTTCCCTCTCTGGGAGCCTTCCAGCAGCCTGCTGCTACGGTGAGTCTAAGAGCCACCCCTGCCCCGACTCCTCAGCCTCCTTGTCCGAGGGCCCAGGGATTCAGAGTCTGTGAGGGCCACCAGGTTGTGCTTGCTGTGGTCAGGATTAACGTGGCCCATGGACTGCTCCTGGCTGTACTGCCCCTGGGGAGGCCTGCAGATGCAGCCCCATGGAAGCCCAGTCTCGGTGGGAGCTGTGGAGCTGTAGATGAGTGGCCTTCGGTTTACCCGTGGAGACCTGTTGTCTTGGTCACTTTCTCATGGTTGGGATACAGTACCCACCACCCACAGCCTGACGAGAGGCTGTTGTAGTTTACAGTTTAAAAGGCCTCAGCCTGTGTATGGTCAGCTGGCAGGAGTGGAAGGGCATGGCAGAACGCGTGGTGAAGGACAGTTGCTAATCCCACTGAGTCCCTGAAGCAGAGAGAGAGAAGCCAGGGATGTATCCTGCATGCCCTGTCCCCAGTGGCCCATCCTGTGCTGCTCCCCTCCTGACAGCACATAACCAGCAATGGATTGCTGCCCTGGGGGTGTAGCACCCCTCCCAGCAGTCACCTTCCGAACAGAGGAGGCTTAATGGGCGTTTTAGATTTAACACATAATACCTACCAGATGAAAAAGTACTGTCAGGAAACAGACCTCGGGAGCACTCAGGGCTTTAAGGGGCTGTGATAGAACTGGCCAGGTCCTGTCTTGGGAGAGGGACAGGTGTGGTAGTCATTGTGACAACATGCAACTGCATGGCCCCTACCCACTGGGGCTTGGGTCTGAGACACTTTCTCAGACTAGCCCAGAGATGATTGAAATGCACTGTTTAAAATAATGGAGTCCTACATTAGACCCCACTCTCCAGCCTCCCAAGGGGGATATCTGGTAGCAGGTGAAAGTCAAAGCTGTGAAAGCATGGTCAAAGCTCAGGGAATGCTTTCGCTGAGGGTTTAGAGAAGGCAGGGGTGAGCACCTGAGGCTGTAGGATGCCTGTGAAGTAATGTGCCAGATTTGGGAAAGCTGAAGATGGGGGTGTCACACTGGGCCTTTTTTTTTTTTTTTTTTTTTTTTGCTTTTGACATTTTTTTTTTAACACTGAAGAAATAAAAACATTTGCTCCATGTGGAGAATTTGCCCATGGTAGAGCCAAATCCTTAAAGAATAATTGAGGTCCCCCACCACAAAGGAGGGCTCTGTCTTCTTCCCATCAGCCCTAGACTGGGGCATCTGTAACCCCAGTTCTCACACTCATTTGCTGCTGTGGTGTGTCTTCTTGGTGTTGTCTCCGCCCCCAGCACTAGGACTCCCCGCCTCCCTTCTGTCCACACAGGGCTGGGCCATCAGAAGGGCGCGCAAGTCCCTTTGGAAAAGTAGGTAAAGCTGTTGTTTAGGTATGATACTGCTGTCTTGAGCTCCAGGACTCACTGGCAGTTTGATTCGCAATTTTGTTCATTTCACGAAACAAAGTAAGATTTTAAATAGCAGGAAGGGTTTGCTTAAGGGGAAGTTCCTTGCTGCTCCAGAGGTGTCTTTTTGTTTTGTTTTGTTTGCTTTGTGATAATGGGGATTGAGCCCAGGGCCTTCACACTGAGCTATATCCCCAGCCCATTTTTGTTTTTGATTTTGAGACAGTCCTGCTAAGTTGCTAAATTGCCTTGGCTGGACTCAAACTTGGTTTTCCTACCTCAGCTTCCAGAATGCTGGGATTGTGGTCCTTTACCACTAGGTCCAGCTTCTAGAAGGCTGTTCTTGTGGGTGTCACCTGAGCTAGGGCAGAGCCAGCATATTTCCCTTCCAGTTCTTAGCCCTCTGTTTCCATGGCTGTAGGATGCACAGACTGCCCGGTCCCTGCTAGGCTCAGTCTGTCCAGTGCGTTTGATGAAGAACCAATCTGTGGTCACCATACATTCGAGGAAGGCCATTCTCCCATCTCTCTGCCAAATCTTGGTACAAAGATATCTTAGAAAGGATGCAATCTAAAGTGTGATGCAGGCTCACTTCGCCTCCCTGGCCTTTTCTGGGGAGGATTGCTGTGGTGATATCTTCCTGGGACCCAGCAGAGAAGAACAGACAGAAGGTAGGAATGAAGGCCACCCAATTGTGAGGTCTGCAGGCTCTACCAAGCTCTGCAGGCTCTACCAAGCTCCAGGATGTGCCTGGTGCCTGGGGCTGAGAGATGGGTAGTCTGGCCCTATTGAGACTGAATCATCTGCTGTCTGGGTTCAGGTAAGTCTGTGTCCAGGCTTAATCCCAAATATGCCTATTCTTTTCTTCTCACCCCTGCTTCCTTGCATGAAGCACTGGCTGACATAAAATGAGAGGGAACGGTTTTGGCAATCTCTGTGCCATCCAGAGAACTCACAAGAATGTTCTGTGTAGAGGAACCTTGAGCCCCCTTCAGAGGCCACAGGCACATGTTTAGATGTGCCTTTAGTGGTCACTACCTGCTTGGCAGGGTCCATTGTTGCAAAGTAAATCTCAGGCAGCAAGACATACCGTTTTCATAAATATTCCACTCTATATCTGCATGAGAAGACCCTCAGAGAACAAAATGCAATAACATGATTAGACCAAAAAAATCAACAAGTAGGGAAAACTCCTCAATGGCATCCAGCGTCCAGGTGCCACCTTGCTGCTGCGCTAAGTGGCTACTGGCCGAGCTGTCTGGTGCCCTGTCTGGCCCATGTGGCTGAGTTGCAGAGGATCCCACTTTGCCTGGGTCCCTGCTGTGACGGTTTTGCGGCCCCTGACTGTGTGTCGTCTGGCACCTTCCTCGGCCTGCTGTGGGCTCTTTGTTTTCATTCCTCCATATTCTGCCTGTGAATTATCTACAGGAATTCATTTTCCATATTCTGAGTCATTCAGATGCTAGGCTTCCCAGTCCACATGCTAAGGAGCCCTTCTCCTTAGTTCTGCAAAGCTTTTGTGATGATCTTTGCTCACAGTTGCATAATACTCCATGAGGCTGATGTTCCAGGGCATTCTCTGGCTCAGAGCTTTGTCTGTCAGTGGCTTTTCTGTATTGGGATCAATTCCACAGGGCTGCCACATGTGTGTTCTGCCGGATCACCTTTCTGGGCATGTGGTCCCTAGTGGGGACTGGTGCAGGAATGGAAGGGCTGAGGACTGCTGCTGAGCTTAGTCTGATGCTCTCCACAGCCCAGCCTGTCTGTGGGCCCCATCCTGCCTCCTGCCCGCCCACCACTCCTCCAGCAGCATTTTCCGGAGCCTGTGATGAGCTTTGCCCCTGTGCTGCCGCCACCCAGTGCCCCTGTGCCCACGGGTCCCAGCCAGCCAGTGCCCCCTGCCCAGCAGCAGGTGAGTGTGGCTTGAACTGCTCTTTATTCCCCACTCTCCCTCCCCTGAGACAGGGTCTCGCTCTGTAGCCCAGGCTGGTCCTGAACTCACTATGGAGCCCAGACTGGCCTTGGACTTACATCAATCCTTCTGCCTCAGCCTCCCAAGTGCTGTGATTTGCATGCACCACCATGCCTGGCATTATGTGTTGTAGGGGAATTGAACTCAGGGCATTGCGCTTGCAAGACCAGCACTTTAACAGCTATGCTCCAGCCTGGGGTCTGTGAGCACACCTTCACTTGCACTCTGTGGTTTTCAGAGCATGGGGCTTAAAGGAGGGAGGGTACGCAGTGTGTGTGTGTGTGTGTGTGTGTGTGTGTGTGTGTGTGTGTGTGTGTGTGAGAGATGTCTTGCGATTAACAACTTACAACCTGGAGCCCGTGCATGGAAGGCCATTATTACTGAGAATATTTCTATAAACTTGGGACTGTGGCTCCAGTCCCAAGCTGATAAGAGTCTGGTGGTCTGTGTATTTGTATGAGTGGTGTGTTTATGTATGTGCTAGCATGCACGTGAATGTGTATTATCCTGTACATTTTGAATGTATGTGTGTATTGTGTATGAAAGTGTCCAGTCATCCAAGTATACATGTGTATGTGTGCAAGTGTGTGTGAAAGTCTGTGTGGTTTTAGTGTGCATGTGTAAATACGTGCCAGTGTGTACATGCATGCAGATGAGTATGAACATGAGCATTTGAATGTGCATCTCTGTTCTGTGTGCAGGGGCACATCCCCCCTCAGCAGCCTGTGTTCTAAGACCTCCCTTTTCTCTCTGCAGCCTCCTCCGGCCGCCCAGCCACCATCCCTGCCACAGGTCCTGGCCCCACAGCCCATGAGTGCTGTCCAGCCAGTGCCCCCTCACCTGCCCCCCTACCTTGCACCAGCCTCACAGGTAGTGGCCCCCACTCAGCTGAAGCCCCTCCAGATGCCGCAGCCACCCCTGCAGCCACTCACTCAAGTCCCTTCTCAGGTACCTCTGGGCTGACTTGGGGGGTGATTTGTGGCCTGCCTGCCCTTAATGGGATACCATGGGACCTCCAAGTCCTGTCTGTATGTGTGACCTGATGGGCCAGGCTGGAAGGTGGGCTTAGCAGTGTGAAACTTGTATGAGTCACATGCACCAGGACTTCTCTGGACCTTGGTCAGCTAGGCTACCCTCTCTTGTGCACTGGCCTCATCTCTCCCACCCTAGTGGGCCTTCCTCTTAGACTGCAATGCTTCAGGGTTCTGAGTGGCAGATAGGAGATTCCTCAGGAGAGAAGTCAGTTGTTACCCAGCATATACCCAGTACTCCGTGTGTCTGGGATTGGGAAAAGGTTTAGTCTGAGGTCAAGGACAGGGGTAATGCCAGGGCCACGGAGTAGGCACAAAAAGTAAACAGGCTTGCTTAGGTCAGTCCTGTGGACCTATGCATGACTAGGCCAAAGGTGGTTCCTTGGAGGTCAGATAGCCAGCTGGGTAGCACTGTGGACTGCAGGGAGGCAAGCCACTGAGGCTCGACTTGAGCAGCAGAAGTGATTTCTGATGTCTCTTTGTGGGAATTTTGTTCATAACTAGGGACATCTGGCAGCATGACTGTGCACACTGCAGTTGAGGTTAGGTGCCATTCGCCGGGCCATGGCCTTCATGATCGTAGCCATTCCAAAGACCCTTTTTGAGGAGAATGGGCTGTGATCTCAGACAGTCAGCGGCCTTCATTCTGGAGACAGGGTAACAAGTATCCCTGCAGTTTCTGTGCTCCTCCTGGGAGATTCATTTCTGTTAGCCATGGCCTGCTGGCCTCGTCTGTGTGACACCAAATTAAGAATTGGTTTAGGGATTTAGTTAAATCATTGTCTCTTGCATAAGTGCTTGTGGTGTTTAGTTGCTTCTCACATAAGCAGGAGTTGGTTTGTGCATCTTTGCTGCCTCATCACTGCAGCGTGTACACTTACATGGTACCTGTGAGCTCGCACAAGACACTATTGTAGAGAGAGCTCAGAGCCTGAAGTGCTAAATCGATAAGGCCAAATACCAGCCATTTCTAGGAGGTGCATGGATCTTCGAGAAGATGTAGACAGGTGTGGAGTTCCTGCTGTCAGGAGGTGGCACACTGTGGGGGCGAGGTGGGCGCCAGGATGTGTGCCTCCACTGAGAACCCTTCGCGGACTTAGATTTCAGTTGGGATTTATACAGGTTGGGGCAGCAGGTTGATGTGATTTCAGGTGCTTGGGTCAGTCTGGTTTGAATAGTCTTGGCGCTTCTGAAGAAAAGTACTCTGTAACTTCTAAGCTCTATGATCCTTTGGGCCCTCGTGACTGCTTTCCTCAGAGCCACTCACATAACCCATTGGGATGTGACACAGGCATGCCCCTCCATTCTGGTGCCAGGGGGTTTGTCCATCAGGTCATGTCCCTGTTGTCAGGTTGCCTTTTCTATTTAAATAGTTGCACACGCTCAAACTTTCCCTTTATGTTGGGCTTGTGTCGGGATCTTTTTTAACAGAAGCTGCACAAAAGTGTCTGGGAGGCATAGCCCTGCTCCCCTCACCCCAGTGGCGCTGCTGACTGTGCAGGCGGCGTGGGCAGGCCCCAGGCAGCTGTGACTAACTTTGTGCTGTGTCTCTTTCAGATGCCTGCGATGCCTGTGGTCCCCCCCATCACACCCCTGGCAGGAATGGATGGCCTCTCTCAGGCCCTCACTGACCTGCCAGCTGCAAATGTGGCTCCCGTGCCACCACCTCAGTATTTCTCACCTGCTGTGATCTTGCCAAGTCTGACCACCTCCCTGCCCCCGTCCCCTGCCCTGCCTCTGCAAGCGGTCAAACTGCCCCATCCCACCGGGGCACCCCTGACTGTGCCCTGCCAGACCATCGTGCCAAATACACCGGCTGCCATCCCGCTCCTGGCCGTGGCCCCACAGGGGGTGGCTGCCCTGTCCATCCATCCTGGGGTGGCTCAGCTCCCAGGCCAGCTTCCGGCCCAGCTTCCGGCCCAGCTTCCGGCCCAGCTCCCGGCCCAGCTCCCAGCACAGCTCCCAGCACAGTCGGTGTACTCGGCAGCAGCATTTCCACAGATCGCTCCAGGGGATGTCCCACCCTCCCCCCACCACACAGTGCAGAGCTTACGGGCCACTCCTCCACAGCCAGTACCGTCCACGCCCACACCTCCTCAGCCCCTGCAGCCTGCTGTTGTCCATCTGCCTGAGCAAGCTGCTCCAGCCCCGGCTGTGGGAAGTCAGGTAACGCACCTGCGGGGCCCAGGTCTGCCTCCTGTTGTCCAGAAACCCTCAGGACCAAGGTTTGAGGAATTCTGCTAGTCACTCTATGGATGCCAGGGTTCAAGTGCATCTGGGGCCAAGGCTCCTAGAACACCTTACTGAAGTGAGGCAGTGCAGACACCTGCATCTTAGCAGAGAGGGAGGGATCTCAGGGGTGAGGGGTTGTCATCTGAAAGGTAGTCATGATGAGACCGAGGGACTGTCCTGGTACTGAGTGGTGACCCTGAGCAGCCGGGCTGACTATGAAGGGAGTACACATGGACACACACCCACAGTAGGAGGCCTCCTGGGTTGTGGGCTATTCTGTTCAAGTGAGTAGAATTGCTGATCTGAGTCCCTCCTACCTGGGAGCCTCCTCAACTGGCAACCCTCTGCACGGAAACCTTACCTTGGTACCCTCCATCTAGGCACCCCTACCTGTGCATCTTAGGTGTCTTCCAGCCTGGCTTCATCCTGCATCTGGGCCCTGACAACTCTGTGTCCCCTTACCTTTGAGGCTCAGGCTCTTTACTCTGAATTTTCAACCTAGTCCCATGTGGGTCAGAGGGTAGATTGTCCTGGCACTGTGAAACCTGTGGACCCTACACCCCACTCGCCTCACCTTTTATTCCTGAAGAACTTTCAGAGAGATGAGAAGAGTAGGGGAAGCCAATCTG
This sequence comes from Ctenodactylus gundi, assembly GCA_004027205.1. Taxonomy (NCBI): domain Eukaryota; kingdom Metazoa; phylum Chordata; class Mammalia; order Rodentia; family Ctenodactylidae; genus Ctenodactylus; species Ctenodactylus gundi. The sequence continues at coordinate 358,966 of PVKB01001171.1, read as the reverse complement.
AACTCCAGGTCACTGAGCAGGAGGTGGCGTATGTCATTGAGAACTTTAGGGTACCCTCGGGGCCAAGTACAGCCACCATGCACTGGGAACCGACCAGAAGGCCAGCCAAGGGCAGGATAGTGAAGGTCCCCAGGGAATAGTGGGAGCCTCTGTTGGATACTGAATATGTTACTTTCTGACTTTTCACCTGGGCTTAGCTAGATGCTCTTGAGTGCAGCCTGCTTCTAGGTGTTTCAACCCAGACTAATTTGTCCAAGGAGAGGGGCGTGCTGACTGCTTCCTGTCTGCTACTGCTGGTCCCTGTGTCTGACATGCCCTGAGGCAAGGACTCTGGGCTGGGGCAAGGCCGTGCAGATGGCAGAGCATGTTTGTGTGCCTCCCCCACCTCTGGTGTTCGCTGCTGTGTCTGGACAAAACCCCTCTTGGTGCGAGTATGCCCCCCTCGCTCCAGTGTCCCCCTGCATTCCTGTCCCTTGTGTCCCCAGGTCCTCCTGGGCCACCCACCTCCGTATACCGTGGACGTTGCTGCTCCGGTCCCTGCTGGGCCCTTGCCACCTGCCGTCCTCTCCCCACCTCTGCCAGATGTGCTGCCACCTGCCGCCCCGGAACTCCTGCCCAAGTTCCCCAGTTCTCTGGCCCCCGCGGTGGTGGCGGCCCCTCAGAGCATGCCCACCCAGGCCACCGCACTTCTGCCGCCAGCAAACTCATCCCTGCCTGCTGGGCCCGCGATGGCCGGCCCCTGCCCTGCTGTCCAGCTGACGGTGGAATCTGCCCAGGAGGTGTGTGCTCTTGTCCCTTCCTCACGACTGCCTGGGGCCCGCAGTGTGACCTTGTGTCCCAGCCCTAGAGGTCAAGGAGGCTCCCAGGAGGGGTGTGTGTTCCAGGACAACCACATGTCCTGTTCTTGTTTCTCACACTTTCTTTATAGCAAGACGGAGAGCATGTGTTTTATAAATGGGGTTTGGAGGACACTTCCCTTGGAGAGGGCGCTTTTTCTTTCTTTCTTTTTACAAAACCTGTATGTCCTCTTTTAGGGATGATCAAAGTGGGTTAACAATTTTGGAAAGGAAACAGCCCCTCAGCTTTTAGGAATCTGCTTGGCTCCACACCTTTCAACAACATAAAAACCTCCCTGTGCGGTGCCCTCCTGGCTGCAGGTGGAAGAGAGCAGCTGAGGAGGTGGCAAGGGAAAGCTGGCGCGCCTTCTGCTGTGCCACAGGGAGGCAGGAGCAGCGTGACCCGTTCTCTTTACTCTGGTTTTTATTTCAGGAGCAGGCGTCACAGGACAAGCCACCCTGCCTCCCACAGAGCTGTGAGAGGTACTGGCCCAGCCTCAACCTCCCAGGGGTGGGTGGGGAGCGCAGGCCTAGGCAGCAGCTCCGTAGGCCCCTGCCACTGCGTCACTCTGATCCTGCCCCTCTGGCCTGGATGCCCACAGGATATTCACACATTATCACCGTTTCCAAACCTCACCTGGTAGAACCTCAGGGACCTTCTTAGATGAGTTTGTTAGTCTTAGTTGAAACCTGGTTGTTGGAGATTCCTGACTATGTTCTGGGCCTGCATCCTGAGTTCTGGTGCTGGTCTGTGTGCCAAAGAATTTCCAGAAAGGAGAGGCTGCAGGTGGAGTCAGGAGTTCCCAGAGATTGGGAAGAGCAGGGGCATCCTGTGGGCAGGGCATAGTATAGCCTAGACCCAGGGGCTCAAGGCTGACTTACCGTGTTTACTGGTTTTACTGAGCGTGGTTGTGAGAAGTGACCATTGGTTCCACTGTCCCTAGGAGCTGGGCCCTGCACAAGGCATTTTGTACACTCTGCTATAGTCCCAACAACATTCCCAAGGGGCTGCTTTGTTTCCTTTGCTGTTGCACAGATGGAGAAACTGAGGCACACGGGCTTGATGAACCTGTCAGGAGTCTGAGAGGGCCAGTCACATAGCTAGTAGCTGGGAAGCATGTACTTCCCCACAACCCCTGTGCCACCCAGAATGGATGTTGCAAGGAAATGGGTCTCAGAGTCCCCTCAGAGTGGGATGGACTTCTGTGGGTCATGACTTCAGGCTCTGGAGGCTGTAAAGCGCCCCAGACTGGGCTGACAATAGCAGACTCGCTGATTATCTGTGGATGTTGTTAACATTCTTGGTTTCCCTCAGCTATGGCGGCTCCGATGTCACTTCTGGAAAAGAGCTGAGTGACAGCTGCGAAGGTGCCTTTGGAGGCGGCAGGCTGGAGGGCAGGTCTGCCCGAAAACATCACCGCAGGTCCACACGGGCCCGCTCCCGGCAGGAGAGGGCCAGCCGGCCCCGGTTGACCATCCTGAATGTGAGTGGTCGGGCACAGGGCACGTGGGTGCAGTGTCCTCTGTGACCTGACCGTCCACTTCCTGTAGGTATGCAACACAGGGGACAAGATGGTGGAATGCCAGCTGGAAACACACAACCACAAGATGGTGACCTTCAAGTTTGACTTGGATGGGGACGCGCCTGATGAGATTGCCACATACATGGTGAGGCTGGGCGTGGGTAGTGAAGCCGTCTCCTTGAGTCCTTGGGCACGTGCTGGGTCAATTACAAAGAGCACAGCCCATGTGAAGGTGTTTCAGGATGCACAGGGCACACCAGGTCCGTGTCCCTGGGTTCTGTGAGCTCCTCCTATGCTAGGTGGAAACATCTCAGACGTCAGAGGGCAGCTTGGAGGGTACGTTCACAACTGCCCTTTGAGATGGTGTTACTCAAGCCTCAGCCTGTCTGAATAAAAGCAGCGTGCAGGCAGGTGACGTGGTGAGCAAAAAGATGCTGCATTCTTAGCAGCTAGTGTCCTGGGACGCCTGTGGAGAGCCCCTGTCAGCTTCCCCCACTGGGTGCAAATTCCAGCTTTGCACCTGTGCCCGTCTTCCCCACTTGCGCCTGCGCCTCTGTCCAGAGATACCCTTTCTTGCCCATGGAGATGACGCCATGAATTCCTTGTCACTCGGGGCCTTTTCTTGATGCCATGCCTGTGCTCCTCAGGGATCCTGCTGTGTATCTAGTACCTGGCTCTCGTAGGAGGCTTGGGTCTTAGGTCCTTAGAAACAAAGACATAGTTGATAAAGACCACCACCATTCACCAGCTTGAGGCCCATCTGCGACCATCTGATGGGACACGCCTCTTCTTACACAGCGTTTTATGCATGAGGGTAGGGAAGCCGTGTCCTCAGGAAGCAGCTGGTCCGGCTGGCTGATGGTATGGCTTTCAACCCTAGAGGGCCATTGCACACAGTGAATGGGGCAAGGAGCAGCATGTGAAACTTAGTTTAATTCAATAACACAAATTGTCCCACTTTGCTAGTGGCTACTGTCTTCAACAGCCTGAATCTGGAGTTCAGTTCTGCTCTCTGTCTGTGTCCCCAGCAACATCACCCACCTGGCCCCAGCTGGATTGAATTCTGATGTGGGTTTCATAAAGAATTCCTAGCTGTCTGCTCCTGGAGCATCTCTGTGCCCCATGCCTGTTCTACAGGCACTTGGGACCAGCTCTTCCTGAAGCCTAGGCCCAGAGCCTGGTCCCACATTTTTCAAGAAGCAGTGATTCTGGCACTGTGGAGATGAATGGAAGACTTCATTCAGGACTGTTGCAGTGGGTGGGGAGAAGGACTCAGCTCTGGGTGCAGCAGAAATGGGTTGGAAGGTGCGTACAGCCCATGAGTAAGGTGGGCGTTGGTGGGTAGAAAATTAGAGGAAACGTCAAGAGTACTGAACCCAGTTGGACGGTCAAATCATGGAGGACGCTGTATTCATGCGCTGCACACCCTGAGCACTCACTCACATTCAGGATGATCACTGAGGCCTGCTGGCCCTCTCCTGTCAGAAGTGGGAACATGGGCCTGTGGTGGGGTTTCTGGGTGGCCCTACCTTTCAACTTTTCCCCTCTGTAGATGTCTTTACAACTGTCAGTCAGGTGTCTTCCAGAAGTGGTGTCAGAGCCTTTGTAGCTGAGTGAAATCCACTGCTAAGCCCATCTGACAGAATCATTACTGAAGGCAGGACAAACACTGCAACTTCAGAAGGGAGTCAGGAGTTTGGACCCATGTGGCCCTTGGAGGATTCTTCCTAAACTGCCTTGGCACAGTTCTTGCAATAGTGGGGTTAAGCCTGAGGCAGGAGAGAGCTAAGATCAGGATCCGATTCTCCATACATATTGTTGCTTTCTCTGTCACGTACTGTTTGAAGGGTTTGAATTGGGCATTTTTAAGACAAGTTGTCTGAAATACTTTTAGAAAGTAAAACATAATATAAATCCACAATTGTGGTCCACCAGCACACCATCCATGTGCAGCGTCTGCTAGACACTCACCCACCCTCCTTGTCACACCCCTTCCTGTGCCAGGGACAGAGTCATTGGGCTCCAGTGGAAGGATGAATGTTAGCGGGGAGAACTGGGTGATATTCAGATAAGCCCCTCCGCACCCTGACCATCTCTCTAGCGTGGAGTTCCAGGCACCATTGGGTATTCTGTCGCTGGTGGGTTTGGCTGGGTATTGTGTTTTTTATTTTGACTAAGATTCCTCCTCTGTCAACCCTGTAGTGAGGGGCTGGGGCAGCGAGGATGGGTGTTTGGATTTTACTTGGCATTCATTCCCAGTAATGCCTCAACACTATAGTTTAGTCTTTTCCCTATTTTGTTTTTTAAATTAATTTTCATCCTTTTAATTTCTTTAGAAAGAAGTACATACTTAGCTTAAGGAACTATAGGGGTGTCATGTAGAGTTGGAATGCCACATCCATTCTTACACACGGCATCCTGTATCCTACCTAGAACCTCTAAAGGTGGCCTCAATGTGCTGTTCTTACACAGTGCCACATTCTCACACTATACCTGATCATGTGGTGAATTGTGGGAACTAGTGTGAGACAGCTCCTTGTCTGTGGGTAGGGGGGTGTACTTTTGGAAGTGTTGGAGGTGTGGGAAGTGCTCTGCTTCACAGGTAGCTTATGGGGGCAAGTAGACCCAACCCTAAAGGGATCTGGAAGGGTAAGTTCCTCAGCGGGCTTCAAATGAGCAGAGACTGGACCACCCCTGAGCAAAGGATTAGGCTGATCTCTCTCCCTAGAGCTCTTTGTATTCTGCGAATGTGCTACATCCCATTTTCCTGAGTGACCAGAGACACAGTGGAGTAGGTATGAGCAGGGGATCTGTGTGTTCATGTGACACTTGGTGACAGTGACTAGGGTCTGGCCCAGAAGCTGCATGTTTAAGACGTGGTGTGGGGCCTCCTCTTGTCCTTCCTTCGTTTTCCAGAGGCCTGAGTTGTCCTTGTTACTCCAGGGTTTAGACAAGAGGTAGAAGACACTATTTTTCTGTGTATGAGTAGATACTTGGTCTCAGCCTCAGTCTCTCAAGAGGACAGCAGTAGACATCGTGCTATGGAGTGGTGATCACCTACTTGTACGTCAGAATTTGAGATATATTCAGAGGCTGTGGTACAGCTGGTGTTTCTCAGTGGGACAAGGCCAAGACCTGAACACATGACCCAAGCAACATCTTCCTGGCCAAGTGCCAGGCTGGCTAAGTCCAACCTGACTGACTGGAAACGCATTTCTCTGGACCTAGCTCTGGAAGAGCCACAAGGCTGTGGGGTGCTTCCGTACAGGATGACCAGTGGAAAGAAGGCCAGTCTCAAGAAGTTCTCATGAGAAACAGTTGTGAGCTCATGGACAGAGCCACTAGCTTGAGAACTGAAGAGCCACAGGCAACAAACTCTGATGGTCGCTGGGAAGCAAGAGTTGCTGGGAGCCACAGCAGGACCTTTCCCTGGAAACCAGGCCCTGCCCTTTTATATGTGAGGCCAGGGCTGCCTGTCACATGCTGAGGCCAGGAGAGCTTTGGGTACGGGCATGTGGGCCTGAAGAAGCGTTCTGTGAACACGCCTCGTAGGCTTGCTGACCCTGCAGGCTTGTTTTGTTTCCACAGTTCCATACCAGCTGGAGCCTTCACCTTCAAATCTGCGTCATCTCATGGCTTCCTTGGTACCTGTGCTCCCCTGCTGCCCCTCCCTCCCCGGTCCCAGTCTTGTCTCCCTCTAGTCTGCGGTAGCTGAGGGGTCATAAGTAGCTGTCACTTAGGGCAGGACGGTCCCTCCAGGTGTCTTCTCCCATCTGAGACATTCTCGTCTGCCCCTCGGGCTGTCTTACAGGGCTGTGCATCCCTACGTAGGGACATACTCCTTCACTGTGTGGATAGAGTGAAGATCCGTATATTTTTGATAGAGCTCCGTTGCAGCTAAGGCCCATGGCAGGTTGCCACCAGATGCGCCCATGTGTCCTTGTAGGTGGAGCACGACTTCATCCTGCCGGCCGAGCGTGAGACTTTCATTGAACAGATGAAGGATGTCATGGACAAGGCAGAGGACATGCTCAGTGAGGACACGGATGCCGACCGTGGCTCTGACACAGGGACCAGCCCACCACACTTGGGTACCTGTGGCTTGGCAGAGGGGGAGGTGAGAACCCACGTTCCCAGGGAGCAGTGGTGGTGGTGAGAGGTAGACTCTGCAGCCCGGCCGGAAGCTCTCCCTCTATGCAGACGTTGCTGACTTCTGATCCCTCTCCCTCACACAGGCGAGTGGACAGTCTCAAGCAAATGCCCCTGTGTATCAGCAGAACGGTGAGTCTGCCCCACCTCTAGCCGCACCTGTCTGAGCAGGTACACTTCCGGGAAGGCCATTTCCCTGATGCCTAGCATCAGGGCTCTGGTCATCGCACTGACAGATTGAGGGAACGATAGTAACTGCTGATTGACATCTCCACCTTCATGGCTAGTGCTGCAGACATCCAGCACTTAAACCCAAGCTGGGGGACTGTGTAGAACCTCAGTGCCCCCAGGCTGTCTACCCACACTGACCCCTGGGAGTGAGAGAAGAGCAGTTGGAGCCCCGCCCTAGGGCCTCATTTTTATTAAAGTGCTTCAGACGACCACCTGTGTCTGTTTCAGATTATGACTGGGACCTTGGGTCCCCTGCCCATGCCCTTCTGGAGAAAACCCCATAGCTACAAGTGAGATCCCTGGAATCCACTGTGGCAAGTCTAGCGTGGTGGTGGCAGGGGCCTCCAGACTGTAGAGACGCTTGCTCCCTCTTAGCACACCGCGTATGTCTCCTCAGTGTTGCACACGGGGAAGAGATGGTTCATCATCTGTCCTGTGGCTGAGCACCCAGCGGCCGATGCCCCTGAATCGTCACCCCCGCTTCCTATAAGCTCCCTGCAGCCAGAAACCAGCCAAGGTAGGAGCAGCAGACCATCCCCCACCGCAGTCACCTGGGTCTTTATGGGTTTCTGGGAAACCAGAAATAGTCATTTGTACACATGTAAGGGTTAATCTCTATTACTTGGCAGAAAAAGCTGCTAATGAAGTAACATGGCCTAACATTTTGGCACATTGATAAAAGACTTTTGTAAATCATTTTTGATTTTCTCTTGTGTGTTTCCAGTAAACTGCATTACACTTTTGGGGATTTTTTTTTTTTTACCACACAAAAAAGTGCAGCTCCCTAGTTAACCCCTGCCGAGTCCCCACACAGAGACAAGGTGCTTCCTGGCTGAGTATCTGGGTCCAGCCTGGACTGGGAAGTAGGGAACCTGCAGCCTTAGCTGAAAGACTTGCTTTTCAAAGGAGAATGTCTTTATATATTACCTGTTGATTGTACCGTACACAATCTTAAGTACAAGAAAACCCGTAAACATAAAGATAAAGCTATGTGTGTCATAGGAGTTTAGGGACAGTGTGGTGTGGGGTTAAGAGGGCACAGGTAACCCTCATCCTGTAAGTATACGCTGAGTGTTCTCTGGAAACCTTTCAAAGCCAGTTTCTTTATTCGTTAAAAAAAGAAAGAAAGAAAGAAAGAAAAGGGAAAGAGGGAGGGAGGCAGCAAGAGAGGGAAGGAAAGAGAAGGAAGGGAGGAAGGAAGGAGGCTGTCTGGGTGCTGGGTGCATGTGTGCTAACTGGAGGCAGCCAGAAGTTTGGCAGGTTAGGTACGTTGTCTTCTCGAAGGTGCTGATAATCTGAAGATAGTGGAAAATTTTCAGATTAGGGTCCACAGAGGATGGAGACCTGAGATGGGATCTCAGTCTTTGCCCTCTTTCCCCTGGGGATTCCTGCTGGAGAGGCTCAGCATGGCTTTAGCTGCGGAAAGCTTGGGAGACATGGAGAGCCCCATCCCATGCCTAGACTCCTGGGATCCTGCCGGAGCTGTGCCCAGAGCAGGTGGTGTCGCCCAGGCCAGGGCGCCTGGCGCCTATCAGATGGTCTCAATGCTGTGTGCTTAGGCAGGAGCCATGGAAGGTCTTCCTACAGGGAAGATAATTTTGAGTTTCACATGACTTGTGCAGTGATGAACTTAAAGAAAATAAGGAAAGAAGAAAGAAACAGGATTTTTAAAAATCCAAAAAACAGAGGGAAGGGGGGAAAAAGCCCATAAAACAAACAATAAATGGTAGACCTGAATTTAAATGTACCGATAATTAATAGTAAAAAATACCTTATTGTGTCAGTTAAAAAACAGATTATGAGAATGTGTTTAAAAGTCCAAAAACTTTGGACTAAATTTATGCTGTGTGGTAGAAACTTAAAATAAATGATATAGGTAGGTTAAAATGAGGAGGATAGATGGAAACAAAAAAAAGTGTGTAAATGCATCTCAGAAGAATGCTGCAGTGGCATTCTTTATTTCAGACAAAATAGACATCAGAGCAAAGAACAGTACCAGGATTAAAAAGAGATACTGCATATTCATAAGAGGATCAAGTTGTCAGAAAGATGTAACAGTCTGAAGTGTGTTCGTGTGCAATAACATAGCTTCAAAAATAACAGGAGCTAAAGCAGAAATGGACAAATCCCTGTGTCTGACTAGAGACGTCAGCATTCCTCTCTCCGTGGTGGATTAAATGTATAGAAAGTCAGCTAGGATGCAGAAGGTCTGAACAGCACTGGCAGTTGTCAGCCACCACAACCTCACGAACATTTATAGAACATCTCACATCAGTAGAATACACTTTTCCAGGGCATGTGGAACAGTTACTGTATCCTGAATTACAAAACAAAACCTAACAAATTTAAAAGACTTAACGTTATACCAAGTACATTCTTTGATATAATGTAACTGAGAATTAAGCAACACTTCTAAACTATCTCAAGGAAAATGAGAATAAAAGTGTTTTAGTAAACGTGAAAGTACAGCATATTAAAATGTGCAAGATGTAGCTAAACTAATAGAGGAAATTTGTAGAACCAAATGCTTAGATAAAAAAAGAAGTCAGTAATTCAACTTTTCATTTTAAGAAGCAAGCAAAAATAGACAAAACCAATGAAGTTCTTTGAAAAAAATAAATTACAAACCTCCAGTAAGACTGACCAAAAAAAGACATAAAATACTGTTAATCAGGCGTAAAAGCAATAGATCTCTTTAGGTAAAAGGTAATATTTGATGCTATGAGCAAGCCTACAAGTATAAATTAGACAACTTGCATGAAAGAGACTTCTCAAAAGCCGCAAACTAGTAAAACTCATCTAAGATGGGAGAGATGATGTGAGTAGTTTGATACCATCAAAGACATTGACTCTAGTTAAAAATTTCTCTCCAAAAGAATTCACCAGGTTCAGATAGCTTCACTGGCAAACTCTACCAAACATTTAAAAAGGTATCACATCAGTTGTACACATTCTTTTTTAGGGAACAGAACAAGAAGGAACCCTTGCCGCATTAAAAGATCAGCATTACCCTGATTTGAAATCAAAAATAGTACTAAAAAAAAAAGAGTAATAGCCCAGTTTTTTTCGTGAACCTAATGGGAAACTTCTCAATAATATTATATTAATAATATTAGCAAATCAGGGGCTGGAGGAATGGCTCAGCAAATAAAGTGCTAAATACCTGAATTCGATTCCCTAGTACCACATAAGACAGGCATGGTGCCGCTTGCCTGTTATCGCAGCGCTCGGGAGGCTGAGACAGGAGGATTGCTGTGAGCCCAAGGTCATCCTGGGTTCCATAGTGAGTTCAGGATGAACCGGGGCCACAGAACAAGACCCTGTCTCAAAAAATAATAATATTAGCAAATCAAACCCTGCAATATATGAGAAGATGGATTTATCCTGGGAAGGCAATATTCAGGGGTCTAATGAGGAGGAAACCCTGTATGGTCATATCAGTTGACATAGCAAAAGTATTTGTGCAAATGTAACATCAGTTCATGCTAAAAATTCTTAGAAAACTAGGAAAAGAAGGGAACTTTTTCACTATGATAAAGGTCATCAAAACAAAAATAAAAATAAATCCACCCTAACATATATAGTGGTATTCTCCCTAAGACTGAAAATAAGGCAGAAATGTCCATTTTCACCATTCTTTTTTTTTTTTTTTTTGAGATGAGATCTTGCTGTGTAGTGCAGGCTGGTCCTGAACTCAGTATGTAGCCTAGGCTGACCTCCAACTCACAGCAATGCTCCTGCCTCAGCCTCCCGAGTACAGGGATTACAGGTGTGCACTAGCACACCAGGCTTACGTGGTGTTGGGGAATTGAACTCAGGGCCTTGCACTTGTTAGACAAGTGCTCTAACTGCTGTGCTATTCCTTCAGCCCCTCCATTCTCACCATCCTTATTCGATGTTGAACTGGAAGTGTCAGCTAGACTTTAAAACAGTCAAGAAGCAAACAATAGGCATGTGAATGGAAAACGAAGGGATGAAACTGTTCCTGTTAGCAGGCAATATGATTCCATGTAGGAAACATTCTACCTAGGAAAAATGTCGGCTCTTTTTGGATTGATGTGTAGATTTAATACAGTACTAATAAAAATTAAATTAGATACTATTGTAGATATGGACAAGAGGCTGATCATTACATTTATACAAAGGAAATAGTAATTGGTAAAATGTTTTATTATTATTTTTATTTTTTGAGACAGGATCTTGCTCTATAGTCCAGGCTGGTTTTGAATTCACTGTGTAGCCCAGGCTAGCCTTGGACTCATGGTAATCCTCCTGTCTCAGCCTCTCAAGTGCTTGGGTTATAGATAGGCATGTGCCACCACACTAGGCTTATGTGATACTGGGAATTGAACTCTGGGCCTCGTGCTTGCTAGACAAGCACTTTCACTGCTCTGCCATTCCTCCAGCTCCAAATGTTTTTTGTTTGTTTGTTTTTTATGAATTAAGTTTGAAGAAAAACACAACCCAGTATTGAGACTTACCATAAAGTTACAGAAATCCAGACAGCGTAGTATTGGTGACAAGATCGGCACATATATCAGTGGAGCAGAATAGGTAGAGGAGGAGAACTAGACAGACTCTTACAGATAGGCCGTGTGATGGTGTTTTAGTTACTTTTTCATTGCTGTGACCGAATACCTTACATCCACACATTTAGAAGAGAAAAGGTTTATTTTAGCTCACAGTTTCAGAAGGTCGCTGTCCATTCAGGGCAGCTGGCAACAGTGGAAGTACATGGCAGAGGCAGAGGCAGAGGCAGCTCCTTGACATTATAAACAGGAATTCAAGTCAAGGCAAATTGAGTCTAGTCCTCCAAGGAAGGCAGGAAGCAGCTTATATATCCTTCCAGATCTCATCCCAGTGATCAGCCCCTCCTGGATCCAGGTGTGGAAGGTGTGGTAAGCCCCTACTACATGCCACTAATCCAATTTACATGTCTGTAATCCACCCCTCCAGATTAGGCCCCAATCTCCCAGTAGCACATGGTTTCATAGACAACATATAACATTCAAATACATAAGACTTTTGGGGAACATTCTAGATCCAAGCCACAATGGTTGACATTTTTAATAGAAGGATACAAATGTGGTGATGGAGAAAGGAGAATCTTTTCAATAAATAGTGTCAAATAGTGGTTTATTCATATGCCAAAACGGAGTTTACCCGAAGCATCATTTTTTATACAAAAATCAGTTCAAAACCAAATATAAAATGCAAAATGTTGTAACTATTAGAAGAAAATAGTGGAGAAAATCTTCATGATCTGGGCAGAAGTTTTAGACCTGGTACTGAAGATACAGTTTTTAAAAGAGAGTATGGATAAATCAAACACTGACAAAGTTAAAATCTTTTTACCCTGTGGAAACCAGTGTTAGAAGAATGAAAAGACAGCCCACACACTGGGAGAGTAGAAGTGTGAATCACGTATCCCATCTTGACCTGGAATATATTTAAAAAGTCGTAAAACTTGACAGGAGGAAAACAATTCAGGTAAGAAATAAGCGACCGACTTGAAGAGACACCTCACCAAAGAGAACATAAAGATGGCAATTAAGCACCTAAAAAGCTACTTATTAGGGAAATATGAATTGAAGCTATGGCAAGGCATCACTGCGTACCTGTTTTTAGTAGCCAAACTGATAATACCAAATCTTGATACAGATATGTAGCAACTGGAACTCTTGAATTTCAATGGGATTGTAAAATGATACAGCCAAGTTGGAAAATACTCAGTTTATTGTAAAGGACATACTGCATCACAGCAATTTACTTCTCAGGACTTACCCTAGAAAAGTGAAAACTCTAATTCTCTTAAACATCTATAAATGAAAGAGCATAGAACTTCCAGTCATAATTGCTCATAACTAAATGTAACATAAATATTATGCATCGGATGAATTGATAAACAGACACTGTGCTCTGAAAAACAAGTAAATTATTGGTAAGCATATCAACTTGGGTGAGCATTAAAAGCATTATGGTGAATGAAGGAAGCTAGCCTCCAAAGGATCCATATTTTGTAATTCCACTTATGTTGACATGCTTGAAAAAAACCCCTATGATATAGCAACCAAGAACCATGCTTGCCATTAGATTAGAAGGAGAGTGTGACTCCAAAGAGAGTGTAGGGAATTTGCGTGCAGTGAGTTCATGGAATTTTTGTATCCTGATTCTGGTAACAATTATAAGAATATATTTGTGTTAAAATTAAAGGACTCTGTGCCTAAATAAAAAGCCCATTCACTGATTCTAATTTAACATTAAAAAATGGTTTACAGAGGTTGAAAAAAGCAGGCAGATAATGAGTTAAGATAACACGAAAGAAAGCAGAAACAACAGACACTAAAACTTAACCTTCATACCTCTACTTTATGGCAAGAAATCATAGGCACTAGATTTTTTTTTCAGAAGATAAATGAAAAATCTTGCAAAATGTAGGAAACCTAGGTTTTAAAGATTGACCATAAGGCAGCACAGGAGAATGATCACTGTGAGACTGAAAAAACGCTGCAGCAATCTCATGTTACCACTTTGAAAAAGCTTCCTTGCCACAGAGTAGGGAAGGAAAGACCAAGACGGGGCTAAGCAGACTCTCTGGGATGAGGAAACCAACTGGAATCAGGACAGACCTAAGTGGCAAGAGTTTTCAAGGTAGATTCTGTAGAGCATCACAGAGAGAAAAGACTTAGGTCAGCAGAGGACTCCCCTTGGTCACTTAGGAAGCTAGCGCAGGTCAAGAGGTGAGCGACCCCAAAGAAGTGGACAGAATAGACACTGGATTTGTTTGGGTGGGGACACACATGCCCCAGGAATGTTTGTTACCAAGGGGCACTGGAAAGCCTTCTAGGATAATTTGGATAGTTATGAAGAAGGGGCTTGCCTTGTTCATGAAGAACCAGCCTGGGCTTCAGAGTGAGACCCTGCCTCAAAAAAAAAAAATGATTGGATGAAGAAAATGTGATTATATATATATACAGTGACATATTTGGCCTTTAAAAAGGAAATCTCATTTGCAACAATATGGATAAATCTGGAGGACATTAGACTAAATAAAAACAAGTGAGTAGCAGAAGTATGTGATTCCACTTACATAAGCTACCTAAAATAGACTCAATATAGAATGGAGGTTGTCAGGGGTCAAGGGGAAGGGGAAACAGAGTTGCTATTTAGTGGGTATAAAATTTTAGTTTTACAAGACAAGTTCTAGAGATCTGGCACAAAATGTAGGTAACAGTGTGGTACCAAGTGATTAAATATTTGCTGAGAAGTTAGAGCTCATGTTAGTTGTTCCTAGTGCAATTAGAAGTAAACATGAACCAGAATGAAACCTTCTCTTCCTCCAGGCCAATTTGAGGAGGGACATTAGCCTCAGAGGCACTCAGACACCACCAGCTAGAGGGTTCATTGGCCCCACTTTGGAAGTGGCTGAGCATCCTCTTCTGCACGTGAAAGGCTCTCTCCAACCAGGAACTTCTGAGTGTCCACCTCGTGGAATGCGGAACACCATTGTCTTAGTTACATTTTTGTTGCTGGGACAGCAACATCCACATCTTAAGGGAGGAAAGATTTATTTTTGCTCACAGTTTCAGAAGGTCTCAGTCCATTTGTGGGTGGACAGCAGTAGCGGAAGCACATGGCAGAGGCCTAGAAGGACAGCTCTTCACAGCATGGTGCACAGGAAACCAAATGAGCAAGGAAAGGTGGAGCTAGCATACACCCTTCCAGGTCTTGTCCCAGTGATCCACTTCTTCCAGGCCAAGCCCCACTGTTCCTCCCCTTCTGACCAGGTGCCATCTTTTAATAGCACATGGCTCCATAGGTATTCCACAACATTCAAATACGTGAGGCTTTTGGGGAACATTCCAAATCCGAGTCATAACAGCCATGCTCCAGTGTTGGGAAGCTACCATGCAGGCAGCTACCCAGGGTGCACTTACACAGAGCTGTGTGTCTCACATGGACTGTACTGAGGGGAAAAGGCCAAACTCCAAAGATAAATGTAGTGCCATTGTGTGGATAGAATATTCAAACCAGGCAAAACAGATCTGTGGTATTTAGAGAGGTATATAGTGACCTTTGCCATAAACACAAATTGGAGGAAAGGCTTGTCACAGTCATTTTCCTTAGTTGGGGTGGGTGTAGGGGGTTAGCAGCATCACTGGCAAGAGATATTCCTTGGGGTCCCTATCACTTCTCCATCCCCATTTGTGTGTGTGTGTGTGTGTGTGTGTGTGTGTGTGTGTGTGTGTGTTCAGTTCACATGTTTCAAAAAAGATAAATGGCTTGCTGTTTTAAAGGAAGGAAAGATGGGTTCCAAGGCCAAATAAGTTTGGGAAATGCTGTGTTCCGTGTCCTCTTGGTTCCTTCCATCCCTGTGAGTGCGGTAAAGGCCCAGAAGCTCCTGGGAAGGTACCTGTTGGATTTTGTTTCCTCACCCCATTTCCAGGTCCTTTGCCCCAAGGATCCTGGCAGGACTTGGTATCTGTGCTTTGATCTTACCAGAGACTGCACATCTTATGGGTTGGAAGGTCCTGGGTCCCTGCCTACTCCTGGTGTGGAAGTGTAAATAGTTCACCATTGAAACACCTTAACTTTATAAATTCACTAAAAAGTTTTCTGAATGAGCCAGTACAAGCTGGAAAAGAGTCCTATTTTACAGAGCTCAGTTAGCAGGTGAGGGTGTGGATAGAAAGATGATTAAGAAGAGCCTGTACGGGTCAGTTGCGTGCTTTGGAAATGGTGTGAGGGTAGTGGTGCTGGTGCAGCCTGAGGGCACACACTGGGGCCAAGACCATGAAGTGAAGGGCTATACTGTGCAACTGTGTGGAGACCATGCATGGGAACGCAGGGGCCAGCATGCTGGAGCCATGTCCGGGTTACATAGGGGATGATCTTTGCAGTAGACAAGGAAGGATCAGGTGAATAAGACCTGAGCAGGTATGTACTAAGGCATTTTCTCCATTTCTTCTAGACTCAGCGCCCTGCACAGACCAGGTGTCCTTAAAGGAACAATCCAGCTTCCTAGCTGGTCAGCAGCTCCTGAGCCAGGCAGCCCCCAGTGATCCTTCTAGTGGGCCACCAGCCCCCTTGGCATCGTCCTCCCCTCCTGTGACTGCTGTGCCCCAAGACACTGCAGCGCCAGCCAGCACCACACCAGAGCCAGCATTGGGGACTTCTGTTCAAGCAGGGGGTCCAGGGACCCCTCAGAGGCCAGCCAGTGAGCACGAGACTGCCCAGCCACTGGCTGAGACTCTTGATATCCAATGTACCGCACAGCCCCTCAGCATTGTCCAAGGACCTTTCACCCCAGCTCCGGAGGTCTCTATCTGCCCCACAGGTCTGGGGGAGCTCCCCTCAACCAGAGAGGTCAGCATCCCCGGGGAGCCATTGCCTGCTCGGGCGCCAGAGCCAACCCCCCACAGCGGGGCGCTGCAGCCTGCCCTGGGTCAGCACCCACCTCTTCTCTCCACCACAGTGGGGGCTGTGAACTTGGCCACCCCACAGCTCCCCAGCCCCCCACTTGGGACTGCTATCCCCCCACCACCACCCTCTGCACTGGAGTCAGATGGGGAAGGGCCACCACCCCGGGTGGGCTTCGTGGATAACACCATCAAGAGCCTGGATGAGAAGCTTCGGACTCTGCTCTACCAGGAGCACGTGCCTACCTCTTCAGCCTCTGCTGGGACTCCTATGGAGGTGGGCGACAGGGACTTCACCCTGGAGCCCCTGAGAGGAGACCGGCCCCATGGGGAGGCCTCGGTAGGGGACCTGGCCCTGCCCCCAGCAGTAAGTGACGCAGCCCCAGGGCTCCCTCGGCTGCCTCAGCCTTTGGTAAGCAGCAAGGCTCATCCCAGTAGGCTGGCCCAGGGCTGAGGCAAGAGTGGGAGTGGGCATGCCAGGCTACCCACGTTCCTCACCTAAATCTCTTCTGGTGACCTACCTGTGCATTAAGTAACCTCTGCTGGGGTTTTGTGTAGGCAGTATCAGGCACCAGCCCAGTTGTCTGCGTGGTGGAGGCAGGCAGCCTGAGGACAACTCCAGCAGAACTGAAGGAAGCAGATTTGCAGTTGTGGTGCTGAGAAGTTGACAAGCCAGGCTCATAGTACTTCCTTTTTGTGTTTCTTCCTCTAGTTGGAGAAGTCAGAAACAGCCCCTGCAGGATGGGGCCGGGTAGAGCAGGACCGGGAGCAAGACCAGGGTACGTCTTCACCAACAACAGGTAACAAGCTCAAGGTAGCGCCTGACCCCGTGCTCCCCAGCGCCACCAGCCCTCCTGGGCCTGAGTGTCTTCTGCAGTGTCTTCTGCAGCTGCACCTTCAGCCTTAACGCTTTAAGAGGCAGAATGATACCTCCAAAGTGAAAGAATCTAGCCCCTCCCAACTGCTCTAGAAGGAACCACTTACTTACACTCCAGGGGGAGACAGTTCTGTCTGTGAACTCAGGTGAAAGCTAGATAAGTGGGTGCTAGAACATTGTAGCGAGTGTGTTTCCAGCCTCCAGGGTCCCTAGTGACTGAACATCCAAACACAGTGGATGTGCCTGGCCCCTGAGTTTCTTCAGCCAGGGTATCCAATGCCACGTGATCCACATGGTTATTTTGGCTAGAACATATGGTGGAGTCTGCAACACTTGGGAGCAGTGGAGGGTGGGTGATTCCCTGCCTGAGCTTTCTTCTCTGGAACCGTCTACTTTGGTTTTTGTTTTATTTTCTGGTCACCATGTCTCCATCAGAGAGGGCGGGTTACCTTCTAAGGTGAAAGAGGTCTTCTCAGGCAGGGATTTCTTAGGAAATAGGCAAAATTAAGAGCCAGGATACAGCAAAGCCTGAACCTGAAAATACAAACCTCAGTGTGTGCCAGTGGCAGGTGGGTCCTTGCAGTTCCAGGCTCCCTTTGCAGAATGAGGGGAAGGGTCCACTCCATCTGGTGGACTGGATTTTTAAACATCATGCTTTTAAGAGGGGCTGGGGACAGTTGCGTCTGGTGTCTGAAGCTATGCATATGAGTAGCTGGTATTATTTACCCCCGGGGAAGGTGGGGCCAGGGCAGAAACAGAAAGGCCTGCCCCTGCCACCCACTAGTTGCCCTGTCACTCAGTCCAGTGCTGATCTCATGCTGTGCACAGTGTCCTCTTTCAGGGCCCTTGAGCCAATGGGAAACTGAGCTTCTGTAACCTACAAGTGATATAACTTACATGCCAAAATCCACACTTCCCAGAGTTCCAGAGGGCAGAATCTAAATTGGAATAGGTGAACTTTTCTAGGCAGTCGGAGCTGTCTAGAAATAGAGGAAGTACAGTTGGTAGCGAGGCCCCGTCCCTGAAGGTTTGCAAAGCTGGGACAGGTGTTTCCACTCCCAGAGATGTGAGGAGGAGAGTCATATATTGCCCACACGCTGAGGACATATAGCAGAGATTGGATGGTGTCTCAGTTACTTTTTTTATTGTTGGGACTGAATACCTGATATCTTAGTTACTAATTTGTTGCTGGGACAACCTGACATCCGCAATTAAGGGAGGAGGGATTTATTTTAGCTCACAATTCAGGAAGTCACAGTCCATTTATGGGTGGCCAGCAATGGTGAGGGTGTAGTAGGAGAGTTGTTCATGACATGTCAGACTGAAAACCAAATGAAGGAGGAAGGGCAGAGCTACCCTTCCAGGTCCTGTCTCAGTGATCCGCCCATTAGAAGTCAAGTCCCATTGTTCCACACCTCTGGCCAGGCCCCACCTCTTTAACAGCCCATGATTCCATTGGTATCGCACTACATCCAAATACATGAGTCTTTTAAGGGACATCCCAGGTCAAAACCATAGCACCTGATGTTATTACTGGGACAAATATCCAACATTCATAACTTAAGGGAGGAAATACTTATTTTAGCTCACAGTTTCAGAAGGTCACAGTCCACTCATGGGTGGCTGGCAGTGGTAGGACATGGCAGAACTGTAGCCAGAGGAAAGCTCTTCACATCATGTCAGTTGGAAAGGCAGGTGAGTGAAGCAGAGTGGAGATCCTTGTCCAGGTTCTGCCCCGGTGATCTGCCCCTCTTAGGTCAAAGACCAATGTTCTGCCCCTTCTGACCAGACCCCACCTCTTAAAAGCACATGAGTATTTTACAGCCTTTAAATACACGAAGCTTTTGGGGGATACTCTAGATACAAATCACAGTGTTCCACCTCAGGCCCCTAAAAGTCCTACATCTACCTTCTTTATACAAAATGCATTTAGTTCTTTTCCAAGAGTTGCCAAAGTCTTAACAATTTCAGCACTGTTAAAAAGCTCAAGTTCAAAGTCTCCTGTGAGACATAGGGCATACTCTTAGTTGTAAACCTCAATGATAATCAAAGGAAGGTTAAATACTTCCAGCATACAATAGCACAGGGTAAACATTCTCATTTGAAAAGGAAGGAATAGGAGAATAGAAAATATCTGGATCAAAGCAGAAGTGAAACTTAGGGCAATAGCTAAATCCTGCAGTTCTATTAAGCTGTGTAGCTCTGTGTTTAGCACTTTATACAAGCCATGCAAGATGAGAGCTACAAAGGGCTTGGGCATGCCCTGTCCCCACAGCAATGCCTCCAGCTGTAGCTTCTCCTTTGAGCTGGCTCTGTTCACAGCCCGTAGCCTTCCTCTACAGACAATACGTGTTTCTAGCATCTCTAGATTTCTAGGGTCTCCACTGCACCTTAGATTGCTCCTTAACAACTTCATACTTTGCCTTTCCAGGGCCACACTTCCTGGCCTCCGAGGCCTTCCTCTGAAATCTGAGTAGAAGCCTCCATGACCCAAATATTACTCTCTGCATGCCTGTAGAGTTAGTACCACATGGATGCCTCCAAGGTCTGCCACTGCTGTGAATAGTAGTCTGGCCCCCGTTGGATAATCCCTGCCAATGTCTCTGAGTTCTTAGATGGCTGAACTCCAGCAAACACTTTTCTCTTTGTTTGTACAGGGTGGTCTGAGGTATTACTTTCAGAGCAAGGTCATTTGCCTTTCCACCCTTAATTACTAATGGGTGGGGTCTTATTGATTCCTGCTACATTCCAAAGATGTCTTTTTTATACTCTAGATTACATACTTGGCTTCTTTTTAATGCTAATCTTCGTAAACAGCTGTGTGTTCTTCTGCCTTTGTCTTCTTTTTCTCAGAGCTGGCATAAATCCAGAACATTGGGCTGCCTTGAAATTTCCTCCACCAGATTAAGTAGTCCACTCTCCTTAATCTCAGTTTCAGACAAAGTGTCTGAACAAGGGCAAAACGGCAACAACTTTTTGCCAGAGTGTAGCGTGCATGGTATCTAGACCAATTGCCAAGAAAGTCCTTCTTACCTGAAACTTCTTGAGCCCGGACTTTACAATCCACACTTCTATCAGCATTCTGGCTGTATAAGCCCTGACCAGAATCTTCCATCAAGCTTGGCTCATGGCATCTTAAGACCTCTAACCTTCTTCAAACCTTTCCAGATTCTACCCTCAAGCCAGTTCCAAAGTTCTCAACAGCATCATTGGGTAAAGTCACAGCAACAACTGTTCTCTTGATACTATTTTCTGCCTTAGTTACTTACTCGTTGCAGGGTTAGAATATCTGACATCTACAACTTAGCTCAGTTTCAGAGGGTCGTAGTCCATTTATGGGTGGCACATGGTAGAGCTATAACCGAGGAAAGCTTTTCATGGTATGCCAAATGGAAAGCCAAGTGAGGGAGGAAGGGCAGAGCTACCCTTCTAGGTCCTGCTCCAGTGATCTGCCCCTTCTGGGTCAAGCCCCAGCATACCCCCAACTAGGCTTCACCTTTTAATAGCATATCAGTATTTTACAACCTCCAAATACATGGAGCTTTTGGGGTGTACACTCCAGATACAAACCATAATACCTGGTACCCACAACTTAAGGGAGGTTAAGATTTATTTTTAGCTCACAGTTTTAGAAGGTCTTAATCCATTCATAGGCAGCTGGCAACAGTAGAAGCACATAGCAGAGGCCCAGCTGAAGGACTAGCAGTTCACAGCATGGCGGATGGGAAGCCAACTGAGTAGGAAGGGCAGAGCTAGTATACGTCCTTCCAGGTCATGTCCCAGTAAACTGCCCCTTCTCTGCCGAGCCCCAGCATTCCACCCCTTCCAGATCAAGCCCCAGTGTTCCTCCCCTTTCACCCTAGCCACCTCTTAACAGAACTGTGGTTGCATAGGTACTTCACAGCATCCAAATACATGAGGCTTTTACGAGACAGTCCAGATCTAGACCATAACAAGTGAGTTCTTGCCAGGAATCCCAGACTCTGATATTTCTACATGGAGTATACAAAGTTGTGTGCAGGTTGGGTGTCCAGCCTCCCCGGAGGCTCTGTTGGCTCCTGCCACCTTCCCCTGCAGCAGAAGGTTGGCCCAACTCCAGCCCCAGCCTGCAGATGCATTTCTTTTGCTGTGCGAGGGTTTCTGCTTGGGCAGGTCCCCCTACAAGTCCACTTGCTGAGTGTCTCTCATTGGCTGTTCAGGACATCACTAGGAGAGCTGGCCACAAATATTCTACTTCCCCTCATATGCTGTAGATGGAGGACAGGGACATCTGCAAGCATGATGGGCACCCCTTAGATACCATGGGAGGTGGGTTGGCAAGAGTTTCCGAGTTCTGCTTCATAAGGCTGCTTGAAAAGTATCTGGGGAAACCAGGTGTCACCTGCATGTGTGCAAGTGACCCAGCTGCCTGAGGGGCTCCAGGTGTCACCGCTGCCTTTCCCCAGATTTGTAGGTGTCTTCCATGAAACAGCATGGGCAGAGTGCCCCAAAGGTTACAGCATTACAATATATTTTCAGTTTTCAAACACTCTGGCTTCTGTGAATGGCAGTCCCTCTCCCTGCCCAGCCGGCAGCATGCCCCGAGGGTTCTGCTTGGGTTTCTAGGCTATTAGCCGCTGCCATCTCTTTCCAGTCTGTCTGCCCTCTCACATCGTTCGTGTTTCTACAGCAGAGTCGTCTTCCAGCAGCAACACTTTGGGCTGTGACAGCGATGGAAGGCAGCTGGCCTCAGACTTCCCTGCAGTGCCCCGTGTCACCCAGGTAAGGGAGACTTTTTTGGCGTGCCCGTCCGCCTGCTGGTGGGATTTGCTGTCAGTTGTTCTCGCGGAACCCCTTCTCTCTGCTTGTTTCCTAAGGAGACACCTGCTTCTGCAAGCCTTGTGCACGTAAAACCTGCAGACCAGAGTGGCGGGGTCCCCCGGGAAGCCTCGGCAGAGCCCACGCAGGGTGGCCAACTCAGCCGCCCCCAGAATCAAAGCGCTCAGGCCTTAGGGTCCTCTTGGTTACAGCCAGCGCAGCAGGATGGCAGCTCGCCAGCCAAAACTGTGGGCCGCTTCTCGGTGGTGAGCACACAGGATGAGTGGACCCTGGCCTCCCCCCACAACCTGAGATATTCTGCCCCGCCCGATGTCTACTTGGATGAGGTCCCCTCCAGCCCGGATGTGAAGATGGTGGTGCGGCGGGTGCAGACAGCCTCCTCCATCGAAGTCGGCGTGGCGGAGCCTGCCTCCAGTGACTCTGGAGATGAGCGCCCCCAGAAGAGGCCCCCTGTACAGAAGCAGTCCTCCCTGCCTGGTGGCGGCAGTGCAGCCAGTGACTTTGTGAAAAAAGCCACAGCCTTTCTGCACAGGTCCTCCAGGGCTGGCTCCCTGGACCCTGAGACGCCCAGCAGAGCAAGCGTGAAGGTCCCCACCATCAGCGTCACCTCCTTCCACTCCCAGTCGTCCTACATCAGCAGTGACAACGACTCCGAGTTTGAGGATGCTGACATAAAGAAAGAGCTGCGCAGCCTGCGGGAGAAGTATGTTCGGGGCGGGAGGAAGGCGGCTTGTGGAGTCCTCACTGGCCAGGCTGGGCTTGGGAACTGCCAGGAGAGGAGGGTGGTAGTCCTGGACAAGCAGCATGCATCCCCAGCTCCTGGTCAGGGTGATGGGGCAGTGTCAGTTCGTACTTAGATCTTCCTGTGACCATGAGGAGGAGTCCCTGGATCGGGCTGTCAGCACTGAGCCAACTGTCTCTGCCGGTTGTTTCCTGTCTTCTCTGGAGGCCGCTCCTCCCCTTTCCTTCCTTCACGGGCCAGGCTTCTCCTCTGTCACCCTCAGGGAGGACATCCCAAGGCGCCACACCGCACGCACCCTCTCTATCTCTTATCTCCTTGGTCTCTGTCGGTTTTCGCCCTATGTGTCAGCATCTCTGCCTCTGTTCTTTCTGCTTCTTTCTGTCTCTGTCTCTCATCCAGCAATTACTCATTCTGCTCCCTTGTAGTTGGAGGTTACTTATACCCTGAGATGTCCACTGGGGCGGGGGGAGAAGCCTGATCGTGTAGCCCCTTGTGTGATGTGGGGGACTTCACAGGGCCCGCAGAGCAGGCTGTTTTCTAAGTGCTGTCTGAGCGGCTTGGAAATCACTGATCCATATAGCAGGAGCCATGTCTGCGGGGCTGGTGTACAGCTTTGGTAGGTGATATTGAAGGCCATTGCATTGGCAGAGGAGCTGTGCGGGTGCTGAGGGAGGTGAGCAGTAGCCTGGGGGAGGCAGGAAGTCAGGGGGCGTGGCAGGCTGCTGCTTCCAGGGCTGTGCCTCACAGCAGAGCTTTTGTTGCCGTGAGAGGGTGGAAGGCCCAAGAGGGTGGAAGGCCCAACGTAAAACTAGCTGGAACCTTAGGGTGGGAGGGGGTGGGAGGGTGGGGGCTCCTGGACACAGCCTGTTGGGGGGATTGTCCCCAGGGAGCCAGTAGTCAGGGTGTAAAAGGAGCCTTGTGGTTGGGGCCAGAGTTTAGATGTGAGAATATCTGGGAACAGAGCTGCAGAGAGCCTGTGCCCTAGGGTAGAGGGGCTGGATGCCAGGGGGCAGGGCCCTGGAGTCAGGTGGTATGGCGCAGGCATGACAGGGTAAGGCCTGCAGCTGAGGGGCAGGGCTTAAAGGTGGGACGAAGCCCAGACATGAAGCGCAGGAGCTAATGATGTTTGGAGGCCTCTGAGGGGAAGGCAAGAAGAGGGGAAGGGGAGTTCAAGAAGACCCACCAAGGAAGGAACTCAGGGGCTCAAGAAGAGGGCAGATCCCAAGGGTGCCATGGCACCCATGGAAAGGAGTGACCTTTTACATAGGAGTGGAGAAGAATTTGGACCTCAGTCTACAACTGGCATCTAACAGGAAGTAGCTAATTGTGCCCAGGCCTCTATTGCATCAGAGCCCCCTAGGTACCTTGTTTGGATGCAGGTGCCTAGGCCTCAGGGTTTCTGATATATATATATATATATATATATATAACATTACACACACACACACACACACACACACACACACACACACACCCCTGGGCTCTGGGGACACAAGTCTCAGACACAGAGACCAGCCCTGAAATCCCGACTAGGAGGCTGCCAGCCCCGTCCACCAACCCTGCCCCAGGACAGCCAGCCTTCCCTCCTTCCTCGCCCTAGTGATGCACAGGCAATTTGTTGTCATTCTCTGGTGTATGCAGGGAAAAAGCCGCTTGGTGTTTGTTATTTTTGTTGGTCAGTTTTTCAATGCTTAAGTAAGTCCTTTGTTCTAAAACAAATTTAACAAATGTTAAAGCTGCAAGGGGGAAAGTCAGAACTCGCTTCCTCATTTCGAAACATGAAAACCACTTCTTTCCCTAACATAAAAGGGATAAGGAGATGGGCTGGACCTCTGCTTGGGGTCTCATGGGTCCAGTCATCAGACTTTCCAAAACTCAGCACCACGTACAGGAGGGATGAAGGGAGTGGCCAACGGTGTGACCAGTGAGTCTCCAAGGAGGGCCAGCAGGAGACCACTGCTTCCCTACCTCCAGCTGTCCTAGAGACCCTCCTTGTCCGTGACAAGCCATCTACCTGCATTCTGCCTGCATCTTGACTGTGACCCTCCATGGTGGACCCAGCAGAGAGGAGCCAGCTAGGGGTGCTGGGCCAGTAAAAAGTGTTTTGTTGACTCACTGTTGCAGTACTGGTCCTCATTCGAGATGTCATCTCCGCTCCCTTAGTTGCCTTGGATGGAGAAAATAGCACACACTGACCTGATGAATGGTGGTAGCTTCCAGTTCCAAGCACCAACCAACTTTCTCCATGTCTTGCTGAAGCTTAGGGTTTTTACTGCAAGCATAAATGTACATATCGAGTCTCCCATGCCTCCCAGGCCATTGAGACAGTGCAGGGGTAAGGATTCTGAAAACTTGAATCCCCTGGGCTGAGATTTATTTTTGAATGTATCAGTCAGTGCCAGGGGCCCTTGGCCTTTGCATCTGGCTGCCACAGATACAACCAGACAGTGCCATTTAAAGTACCCATGTGACCCCTCTGAGTGGTCCGGCTGAAAGTGCAGGCTTGGCTGTCCCCCCTGTGCCTCTTCTCCCCCTTCTCTGACTTCTTCCTGCATAGGAAGCCCATGAGCCTTGCCTTCTCTCCTCTCCCCAAGGCACCTGAAGGAGATCTCGGAGCTTCAGAGCCAGCAGAAGCAGGAGATTGAGGCTCTATACCGCCGCCTGGGCAAGCCACTTCCACCCAATGTGGGCTTCTTCCACACGGCGCCCCCCACTGGCCGCCGGAGAAAAACCAGCAAGAGCAAACTGAAAGCTGGCAAGCTACTCAACCCCCTGGTACAGCAGCTCAAGGTCGTGGCCTCCAGCACAGGTCGGCCCACTACAAGGACGGTTGTTCTGGGCCTGAGTGGGGAGGAGGTTGGGAGGCCCTTCAGAGGAGCCTGGGAGGCAGGCTTCGTGCAGGTGCGACACCCCCAGGCATGGAAGAGCATTTGGGGTCTTCCTGATCTCCTTTCATTGGAGCAGGGAAATCGCTGTGGGTCCTGGAAGGCTCTGAGCCTCTATGCTCAAGGCAAGCCCTGTGTGTGGGCAAGGTCTGTGTGGATCCAGGCCTCAGCCAAGGTGCGAGGGGTGAATGCCCTGGGCTGTGGGTATACAGGGAAGCCCATGGTCACTCTTCCTGCCTGCTCCTCCCTGCAGGTAGCTGCCTATGACAGAAGGTGGCTCCTCTGACCCTGTTTCTCAGGCACATGTCAGCTGGGGATCAAATAGCTGTCTTTGGAGGGCAAAGGAAGGACCATGATATCTTCCTGGGCTTGTAAAGGTGGCACCCAACTCCCAGGGCTACACCAGCCTGGCTCCAGGCAGCATCCTTCCATGTCAGGAGATCCTGTGAGGCAGGCCTGAGTGGTCCTGCTGGGTGCACACAGGCATTTTGAGGTGGAGATGCTGTGCAGCCAAATCCCTTAAGTATGCCAGGCTTTAGTCAAAAATGCTCACTAACCCACATGATTGACAAATTTCACATCACATGGGTACAGTGCCAAGTCCCAGAGCTAAGAGGTACTCATTGCAGTGAGATGTACACAGGTGACTTCGGCTCACACTTGTTTTCTGTCACTTTTACTAAGGATAGGGCCCATTTCCGGCAAGGCATTGGGTATCTGTGGAGATGGGGCACTTTCTTTGGTCATCTCCAACACTTCTGTCCAGGAAACAGGCCATGTAGCAGTTGTCTGCAGGAGACTGAGTTTCCCCAAGGTCACCCAGCAAAGATCAGGGAACAGACCCAGTCTGCGCCCTCCCTGCCCAGTGGCGCCTCATGGTGCCTGTCACCTCTTCTCCCTCCCCCGCCCAGGTCAATTGTCTGACTCCAGCAGAGGCCCTCCTGCTAAGGACCCTGCCCACGTCAGCACGCCTCCGTGCACGAAGGCAGTTCAGACCCAGCAGCCCTGCTCCGTCCGAGCCTCCCTGTCCACAGACATCTGCTCCGGCTTAGCCAGTGACGGAGGCGGAGCGCGTGGCCAAGGTGATTTCCAGCTTGCCTGTCTCCGAGCATGTGCCAGCCACTTAGGGCCTCAGTGGTGTCCAGGAGCACGCCCATGTGTGTAGAGGGGGTCAGAGCCACAGCCAAGGCTGCTGAGCAGCTTTGAAAAAAAAAATAGAAGGGAGGGGGTTGGATACAAAGAATGAAATTATCCTCCCGTCACCAGGTTTTGCTATAAGCAGCTCAGAGGCAGGTGATGGCTCAGCTAGAGCAGGCCTTAGGGAAGTGGCCAGGATCAGGAGGGGTCAGCCCAATGACCAGGGAGGGAAGGGGAGACTGGCATCTGCCTGTGTTCTGTGGCGCCCGTTCCTAGTCACCGGCTGCCCTACCCTCTCCCGCTTCCCGTAGCAGAGCCCGACGGTGCTAAACACCGGGTCCTTCCAAAGTCCAGGGGACGCCTGGGGGACAAGGGCTCTGTTCTCCAGCTGGGAGTTTGGCCCCGAGGAGGAAATGCTGTCGCATCGACACTGCCGTGGATGGCAGCAGCTGCTCGATAAGGCGCTCTCCTGTCCTCACCATCTCTATCCAGAGAAATCATGGTGACCAAGGCAGGTGCCCCACCCCTCTCCTCCGGGCCGCTTCTCTTCTGCTCCTACTGCTGCCTCCTTCCCATCCTATGGTCAGTGGCCGTGGTGCTCGGGCTGGGCTAGACGGAGCCGTGGATGTTAAGTTACAAGGCTGGTGTGGCTGTTGGTGTGGAGGAGGAATCGCAGCGACCTGTACTTGATGAGTGTCTCTCTGTTTTCTTCCCTTTATATTCATTTGCAGGCTGGACGGTTTACCACCCAACGTCTGAGAGAGGGGCCTATAAGTCTAGTAGCAAGCCTCGTGCTCGATTCCTCAGTGGACCCGTATCTGTGTCCATCTGTCTGTATTTGTTCTTTTGTATTTTCCCACCTCCCAGCCCTTGGTTTCTCCCCTCCCTGCTCCCTGTCTTCATTACCTCTCATACATTTCATAGGATGCCTCCCCCACCCCTTGAAGTCACCTCCTCCAAATGCAAGGTGGACCCCACGAGTCCTTCCTGTTGAACACCCCTGTCCACGCCCACCCCCACCCCCCGTTGGCTGTGTGCATGCTCTTGGCTGCGCCTGGGCACCAAAAGCATGCGCAGCAGCACACCCGCCTCCCCGGGCCCCTCCACCCAACACGTGCCAGGGAATTCTGCATTTCTTCCGTCACTTCATTTATTTTCCTATGTTGGATGTAGTTTTCCTTTCTGTTGCAATTGTGGCCAGTATACATGTCTGCTGTCCCCCAGTTCCAGTGACAACAAAAAGACAACCCCAACCTTATCTAGACCGTGGTGTGTTGTACACGTGTCAGGACTATCCTAAAGGGCCCTGGAGGATATGACCTCCGTTCAGGGGCCAAAGCCCACCACCCTTTGTCTGCCCTGCATGTGGAGATGCTAAAAACATGCTCCAGTCGTGGGGGATACAGCTCAGAGGTGGAGCGCTTGTCTTGCATGTGCAAAACCCTGGGTTTGATCCCTAACATGGAAAAAAATGCTTCCCAAGACCCCTCCCTGCCCCAGCACACATCCAGACAAGGACGTCTGGTCCCCTCTGTAATCTCCTCTTGCCTTGTGCTTACTCCAACTCCAAAAGATGAAATGGTGCTCAGTCCTCACAGATCCCAAAGCCTCCTCTTCTCACATAGGCTCTGGCCTTAGGCTGCTCCTTTGCAGCCTGCAGCCTGCCCAGCTCCCTGGTTCCTTCATCCCTCAGGAACTCCTTTCTCAGTGCCTGTTCCTGTGACCCATGGAATCCCAAGGATGGAGTCAATGATGCAATTTCTCCAACCTTCACCAAACCAAAACCCAGTTCCACCCCCTTGAAAGCCTCTGGGACTTCTCCTACAAGTGCACACCTGCTCGAGGCCGCCCACCATGGTGCAGTTTGTTTTTAATCTTGATAGTCGTTGGCCCCACACTCAGCTGATTGGCAAATGAATCCAAAGCTGTGGAGTTTTTAGATTTTTGTCTTTTAAACCACCCCCCCCCCAAAAAAAAATTGAGCTTTTTGTGAATTATGCTGGAGATGCTGGTTTGGGGCATATAACTTTTTGCTTGTACAATAAAGATACATTGTGTTTGTGGGGAACTAGAGGCCACATCTGCAATAGGTGACCATTGCCAATGCACCCCCATCAGAGGCCCACATAAGCTGTCACTCTCCAGGTGGGATAGCTGGAGGCACAGGGCCACATGGAAATGTGAAGGACTTTTAGTGGCTTTTTGTCCCATCAATAGGCTGCTCCATCTAAGCCACAGCAGTATCTAGCTAGTGGTGTGTCTATCTGTCTTCTGTCGGTGGCTGAGTTGAGGATGGGAAGGGACTGGGAGGCTCCCTCTGCGTGTGTCCCAGCTGTCTGGCTGCCGGATCTGCCCTAGTTCCCTAGCCTCTCTTCCTTGTCCTTCCTTTGCCAGGTGCCTTTCATGCTGTCCTGGCACATGTGAGGCTGGTGCTGGGATCATCACCAGGATCAGCGCACCTGGGTCTCTGGGTGCCTCCCATTCCTAGAACCACTGCCACCTGGCTTCCGGAACCGGAACACATGGCCGCTTTCCCACCGTGTGTGGGGAAGCTTGTGGAGTGGCCACGAGGTGCTGCTGTCTCTGAGATTGATGCTGTTTCTGTACCGACAGCAGTGGGGTTTTTTTAGGATTTTCATTTTTCTTTACTGTGAATTGTTGGTCCAAGATCTTAAAAAAAAAATAAACAGATACAGTGTGGACACAGGTCCCACGTCAGGAGGAAGGAATGCATGAGGCAGGCTTAGTGTGGGTGCTTCAGTGTGGTACAAGCCATTGGCCCTGGCCTTGTGAGTTCTGTGCTGTAACTTAACCCACAGCCCAGATCCTCTCAGGCCGGATTGAACAGTTCAGCTCCTGTGCTCTCAAGTGGCTCTTCAGGCAGAACCCAAGTCGTGTGTTCTGAGTCTCTCCCACTGAAGCACACAGACAAGAGAGTGACAGCTTGGTCATCAAATTGGTTGTAGATCACCCATCATCCCCTGCCGCCCTACAGGTCTACTGTCAGAAAGGCCCTCCTGTCCCATGTGCACTGGCCAATGGACTGTAAGGCTCTGGCTTCTCATTGAGCCTTCTGTCTGTCTGTTCATCTCCCGACTCCTATATAAACCTCACAGGAGTCTTAGGAGGAGTGGAGGCCTTGAGATCTGTGAGGACTGAGGACTGTGCATGAGGGGCTAGAGGGAAAGTGAAAGTCCCATGAGAAAAAGGCCTATGGTAGTAGGACTCTGGCCAGAGGCCAGGAGAGAAGGACCCTCCGGGTGGGAGCAGCATGAGCAGATGGCTGAGAAATCTCTGGAATATGTCCTTCCTGCATGATCGTAGAGCTGTGGGTGTGGGTGGGGGCTGTGGTGACAGGAGTGATATTGCAAAGAGAGGAGGGTTGGAGCCTGAGCGTGAGGCAAGGCTGGGGAGAAGTAGCTGGCTCTACCCAGTGCTCGCTCGACAAAGCCTAGAAAGTTTCATCTCATTTTCTTAGTACATAACACGCCACTTCTCAGAAGAGAAGATTCCAGGGAAACAAAATATGCTTTAAGTTGTGACATTCAGCTTCCATGCAGGTCAGATTAGAAACATGCCCAGGTGGGACAGGTAGGGCCAGGCCAGAGGGTGGTAGGCTCTGTCTAAAGTAGATCTGGCAGAGTGGCAGGAGATGCCAGAGGCAGAACTACTCCATAGGAGGAGCTGGGAGGGGCTTGAGATGGGGCAACAGGTGAGCAGGCAGAGGGCACACCCTATGTCAGATGGCTCCAAGAGAAGGGATCCAGAATCTGAGATGGTGCTACACGGCTCTTTTGGTCAGAAGCTATAGTCACATCCCGCAGAATGGTCTCCTTTTGTATCCTCCCCTTGACCAGGCAGGTGGACACTCTTGGACTTTCTCTGCACATTGGCCCTCAGCATCTCCTGTTGCGTTCTGTTGGTTGCATTGCTCTTGAGTCATGGACCTTTTGTGGCCTTTTGAGCCTTCCACCCTTCTCCCTACCCTGGAATGTTCTCAGCTGTCTCTTAGGACGAGAGTTCATGGAGGCCTCTAGCAGAGGTCATTCACAGAAGAAGCCCCCACCTCACACTGTGTGCACTGGGCCAATCTCTGCAGCCCAGGCTGTCTGGACCAAGTCAGTGCAGCTCCCACTGAGGGCTGTCTGGATGCAAGCATATAGGCTCCAGGTTCCTGGGGTATCTGAGGCCGTGTAGCCCAAGGCAAAGTAAATTGTCCCCAGAACACCCCTTGCAGAACTAAGGCCCAGTTTCATTTCTGAATTGATCTTCATGGATAATTTTTGGTGATTTTTCTTAGCCTGAGCATGTAATTGCTTGATAGAAAATGACCCAAAGGATATCTTGGCTGTGTACACTATCCCAGAGCTGCTAATATCCTGTTGGGTAAGGGTGGCCCACTCAGATCATGAAAGGGACCAGAAATCACTTGAGTGCTTGACTTGAGATGCCTAATAGCAGGAAATCTGACCCCATGGGACAGTGCAAATGTTTTTGCTTTTCTGATTCCTGTGAATTTCATCAGTATTTGAACACTGAGATAGAAAAAGTACGTTTGAGAAGTTGCTTCAGGCCTGATCCAGTTTTTAGGCCATCTGTCCTAATTAGACGTGTTCAACTTTGAATCCTTTAGACATGAGGCGTTCTCCTTGCTGCCAGCCAAGGGTTGGGGTGGGAATTCAAAAGGGCAGACTACACCCAACAGCAGCGTCTGTCCTTGTGTCAGAACATCAGGTAGGCTGGAGCAGGGTAGGTGGTTTATGTCATTTCTGGGACAGACAGGCACCCAGAGCAGGCCAGGATGGGGGCCTGGTTAAAACCATCAGGTCTCAGGTGACTTCATCCTCTCTCCCATTGCTACCTTGGGGGCCAGGGACTAGATGGGAGTGTACCCTTCGGATGTCCTGTGGTGGGCATGTACAGGGCAAGGCCCAGAGCAGAGCAGGGATGCTGTGGGGAGGCGGAATAGGAGTCCCCGGAAGCTGGATACGGTTTTCCAGAGGGCGGCCAGGTTCTTGCACCTGTCAGGAGGCATCTGCTCCCAGAGGCTTTGTGCCAAATACTGACAGACAGCACAACCTTGGTGTCAAGGGGCCAGCACTAAGTGGTTAGTCTAGACCTAGCTGTGTGAGAAAGCAGCGGAGGTCCAGAGCTAGCTGAGATCCAGTTCCAGGAAAGCGAGGTGGCCACTGATCCATCTGTTATTCTTCCCCCTGTAACTAGCCAGTCATACCAAGAGTTGCCAGGCAGGTCCCAGCATCTTTTCCATAAAGCATCTGCTGCAGCTCAGCTATGGGGACTGAGTGTCACCATATCTCTGTCTTAGGGCAGTCCATGTGGGACCATCACAACCTAGACAGACACAACCCCACATTGGTGATGTCCAAAGTCCTGATGGCCTTGCATTTGGAATTCCAGGCCACACTGTGGCCACAGACCTCAGGATGCCCTGCCTCATGCAGAAGACCACTCTGTCTCCAAGAGTAGACCAGGATGAAAAGTCGCTCCACACGTCTTATCCTGAGTGGATCTATCTGGATCCCTCCTGCTCCCTCCTCTTGTTAGAGACTTTAACGGGAAGTCACCTTTCAGCCCTGTGGTATCCTTAGAGATTATACAGAATGTGCTAACTCAAGTCCATGTGAGCTGGGTATCAGGTATAGTATATACCGAGCTCAGCCAAGCTTAGGCTAGGGAGTAGGGCCAACAGTCCCCCTGTGTAGGAAGCATAAGATTTAATAGAGAAGGAAGACCATGGTCACAAGGTTTTACAGGACCTTGGATATTCCATTCTTGTGCAGTGGTGCAGAGTCTGCACCCCCTTCCCAGGAGTGTCTCCTTGCGGGGAGGGAGAAGGATCTGATGGGGCCCTAGACTGCAGCACACGTCCTCTCTGTTAGTGTGACTTTGCCGAGTGACCTTAGGGAACTCAGAGTTCGTCCTTGCGGTCCCCACTTCCTAGGTAGGAATGGCAGCACCTCCTGGTGAAGCTCTGGGGCCAACCCCAGGCCCACCAACCCTCCAGGCCCTGCCTGCCTCAGTGACACCAGACAGCCTCTGGACAGTGGGGACAGATAATGAGGTGGTGGTACAATAATGAGGAAGTCTCATTCTGCCCCTTGGGGAAGTGGGCTGTTACGGAGAGAGACAGCAGGGTTTCTCAAATTGGGATCAGCCCTAAGAGATCTCCATTTTCCCTACTTGATGCCTTTGTCTG
Organism: Ctenodactylus gundi; assembly: GCA_004027205.1. NCBI lineage: Eukaryota > Metazoa > Chordata > Mammalia > Rodentia > Ctenodactylidae > Ctenodactylus > Ctenodactylus gundi. The sequence goes on along the minus strand of PVKB01001171.1, from coordinate 326,132 downwards.
ACCTCTTCCAAGGCAGCCATCTGGGATCCAGAATTGGCCTCAGACCTGCAAAACAATGTATCTTTTTGCACTTGGAAAACCTCCCATGGCCTCAGAGGCCAGCCAGCCAAGGCTGAACCCAGCTTCAGTTGAGGGCTCCTCTGGCTGGCTTTCAGAGGATTTTCCTGCCTTAGTTGGCAGGACTCCAAAAAGCCTGGTATTTCAAAGCCAAGCGGTGTGCTTTGCTTTTTATTATATTATTATTATTATTATTATTATTATTATTATTATTGTTTTTGCTTTTCTCTTTTTCTTTTTCTGGAGTATGCTTCTAGAGACAAACACTTCTCCCTAGAGCTTGGGGGCTTGCCCCGGCACCTCCACCTCCTCAGCGAAGCCTCTGAGAGCCTACACACTAACTCTGGGGGTACCACCCCGTTACCCTAGGCCGGGTCGGCCCTCCTCTCTGAACTGCTGCCTGTGTCTGTCCCTCCCTGCACACTGACGACTTTTGCTTAAGTGTGGTAGTGTGACTGGTGTGTTCTGTTCTGCCTAACCCTGTGGTCTTGTGTCATTTGTTTTTCCCTTACAGGGTCAGCCCTGAAGCGTCTCTGCCTAGGCAAAGAACACAGCAGTAGTAATTATCTGGGTTTTTTACCCCCTTTGTCCCCTTTCATCGCATGGGCTTTATTGTGGCTAGTGCGCACCAGGGTGTCCTGCAGCAGGGTGGCCTGCTCTGTGCCCACCTGCGGGCTCTGCTTTGCTTCTGCCTGGCAGGATAGCTGCCCGCGGCTCCCCCTCGTGTCTCCATGGCTCCTAGAGTTTGTGCGGTCTCGCCAGTTCACCTCTAACAGGCTTGTCCTTCCTGGAACATCCACAGATTACCAATTATTAATTGGCTCCTTTTCCAAAACCGTAGGAATCAGTATTTCCTTGAAGTGCTAAAGATGAGTGCTTCCCCCGAGGAGAGATACCAAGACCGAATGGGTATTAGTCTACCTGGGCCACTCATACCCTCTCTCATTATTTCTGTCTCTCTTCTACCTATCTATATCTCTCTCTCCTATTTTTTTTTTATTTTTTATTTTTCTTTCCTGGCTGAAAATTTCATGTAGAAATAGCTTCATGTATGTAAAATCTCATCACTAATTTTCAGTCATTTGTGTCTCTGCCTTGTCATTGCTAGCCACTAAAGTATACTACATTTTGGAACAGCTTGTTTGAAGAGATGGTCATTAGTTTTTGGCATGGTTTTATTTTTGTGTGTGTGTGTGTGCATGCAGAAAAAAAAATTTCAAATTGGCTTATTCAAAATTGCCAACCAGAAATTTTGTACATAGGAGCAAAGGGAAGGAGATAGGATTTTAAAAACAAAACCCATGTTGATCATTGGAAATACAACTTTCAAATGAAGCTGTGGCATGCTCTTGTTAGTAGAGGCTCCCAGGTCCCCTGCCTCTGCATGTCACCCAGCTGTAGCTCCAAACACATGGAGCTCTTTCAGGAGGCCCTAGGAATTTTTGATGAATACCTTTTTCCAGGCACTTTGGTAAAGAAATATGCTATTTCTTTGACTTGACTTTCTAATAACCAGACCATAGAAGTTCATATGAATACAAATATCGCAGCCTGTCCAGGGAGGCTAGCCAGCTTTTCTTGGTACCAGGTTCTGAGTGCCCTGCAAAGCATTCCAGCCCCTGCTTTGCACCCTCGCCTTTCACTGAGGAGACAGGGGCCATGCAGAGCCCAAGGAATCAGGTATTGTCCTTGTGATGCCAACACTCACGTGTGTGGCCATGCCAGCAGCTCCCTGCGCTCTCACAGAGTCTGGTAGGATGGGAAGTGGTAGGCATGAAGGAGACTCTGAATGGAGGCTGCCAGCTGTGTGGGCTCTGCCCCATGACTGGGCTTATTAGATGGGTGGAGGTCACCTGGCCTAGCCCAGTCATTTGCTGTCCATGGAAATGCCCCATCATGTCTAAAACAGGGCAGTGAGGCCCCTTGATCCAGACCGCCTCTTGAAGCAAGGTGTTGCCTGGCCAAAATGAGGCCGTTATGTTGGCCATCAAGTAAGAATGCAGCCAGCCCGCCAGTGGTGCTGGGCGAGTGTGTGGCGTCACCAATCCTGGCTGTATGTGACTCCCCAGGGTCTTCCACCAGCAGCCTGGCTCCAGGCCCTGAGCAGGGTCCACAGCCCACTCTGCACGTCCAGGCACAGATGAACAACAGCAACAACAAGAAAGGCACCTTCACGGACGACCTGCACAAGCTGGTGGATGAGTGGACAACCAAGACAGTGGGGGCGGCGCAGCTGAAGCCCACGCTTAACCAGCTGAAGCAGACACAGAAGCTGCACGACATGGAGGCGGTGGGCGAGGCGCGGGCTGTGAGTGTGGGGAGGGCCGTGCTGTCCGAAGGAGGGTGGTAGTGGGTTGCGAGCATGCTACGTGCCAGGTGCCATCGTGCTAAGCATTTGGCTTTCATGATCTCAGTGTGTTACCACCATGGACCTTTCAACTAGGCTTTCCCTCTTTACAGATTAGGAGATTAAGTGACTTGCCTGTGGCTCTTGGCCAGCGGTGTACAGGAAAGGCTGGGCCGAGACTGTGCCCATGTCTCAGCCCCAGCCGTCGCCCCAGCCTGGGCAGCCTGAGTCCTTCAGCCCACAGCTGGCATGTGTGGCCTTATCTCAGTAGAAAGACACCTCCCTAGCTATGTTCTGTCACTGCCCAGCCTGGAGAAGGGAGCAGGTATGTGTGCCACAGCCAGCTCAAGTGGCTCTGCTCCCATGGACCCACGCCAGCCGGGGCAGGGCAGAGTTGTTCTCACGGGTCTTGGCTTATGGTGTGTTTTTGTGTCCGCAGTAGTTGGAAGAATATTCTGCCTTTCAGTTTTCTGGAGGAACTTGTGGGTTATTGGTGTGTTCAGTAAAGTTCGTAGGTGAAACCATCTAGGCCATGGTATTTTGTTGTTACTTTTTGTGTGGGAAACATCCCTGTATGAACTTCTACTTTGAAAAATTTGAAGCACGCAGAAGTTGAAAATCTGCAGTGCGCACCGTGTACTACCGCCCACACTCCCGCTGGCATCTTGCTGTTCATCACGCACTGCTCCATCTCTGGCAGGGAAGATGCTCAGTGTGGACCTGATGCCTTCTGTAGTTTTAACACCGTTTGGATTGTCTGGTTCCTCTCGACAGTCTTGTTAAGTTCTGCTTGCCTAGCAATTGCTACCCCTCTACTACATTTTCAAATCATTTTCCATAAAATTGAGGAGGGCATGGTGGGTCATGCCGAGTAATCCTAGCACTTTGAGAGGCACAGGCAGCAGAATCACAAGTTAAAGCTCAGCCTGGATGACTTAGTGACTTCGTGAGCCCTTGTCTCAAAATAAAAACTAGCTTAGTGTGAAGACCATGGGTTTCCTGTCCAGATCTGGGAGGCTGTCTAGGCTACAGCTATATCAGCTTATTTTTTTCAAATATTCCAGGGCTGAGAGCAGAGCTAAGAGGCTGGAGCATTCACTTATTATGGGCAAGACCCTGGGTTTGATCCTGCAGTACTGCATAAAAATTAGCTGGGTGTGGTAGCACACTCTTTTAATCTTAGCATTCTGCCTCATTTTCCTAAGTAGTTAGGATTGCAGGTGTGCCAGTGGGTCCAGTGATCACAGCGTCATTGAAGAGAAATACTGATCTCTCCCTTCCCAGTTGGAATGCCTTGACTTGCTTTTTCTTGTCTGGTTTGTCTCTTCAGACTTTCCAATACTGTGAGAGCCGTGGTGAAAACCAACATCCTTTTCCTATTTCTGATCTGGGAGGGAAATTTTTAAGTGCTTTGCCATCGAGTGTACTGTTCACCGTAGCCTTTTCACACAGGGTCTTATCATGATGTGGAAGCTTCCCTCTATCCCTGATTTAGTGAGTGCTTTTAATCAAAAGAGGTTTAAATGCGTTTTCTGCATCCATTGAGATGGTCATAGATTTTTATCATTAATTCTGTCAATGTTATTATATTGATTGATTTTCATATGTTGAACTACCCTCTGCCGCCTAGATAAGCACTACCTAGTCATCCTATAAAATCCTTCTAATATGCTGCTGAATTCTGTTTGCTAATATTTTGTTGAGGACTTTTGCCATCAGTAGTCATCAAGGGATTTGGGTTGTAGTTTTTCTTTTTTTTTCTTGAGATGCTGTCTAGCTTTGTTATCAGAGCAATGTTGGTCTCATAGAGTAATTAGAAAATATTCCCTCAAATTTTTGAAAGAGTTTTTTTAGAAGGATGGGTGTTAAAAATGCTTGGTAGAATTCATAAGTGAAGCCCTCAGGTTCTGGGCTTTAGTTGTTGTGAGATTTTAGCTGTTAATTCACTTTTATTACTTTCCTATTCAGATTTCTATTTCTTCTTGAGTCTGTATTGGTAGTTGGTGTGTCTAGGAATTTGGCTATTTTGAGACATCTGGGTGGCTAAAAATTTGTCACATTTGTTTATCTTTTCTAAGGACCTACTTGTGGATTCATTGATTTTTTCTGTATATTTTATTCTCTATTTTGTTTCTCTGCTGTAACCATCTTTCAGATGAATTGAACCTTCTATAAATTTGACCTTTGTGGCCTTCTTTGTTAAAATTTTATCTGATAACAATGTAGCTATTCCAGCTCTCTTTTGAATAAATTATCTTTTTCTATCCGTTTACACTCAGCACACTCAGCTCCCTTAATTCCTCCATTACTGCCCTTTAAAAATTAATTATTTTTGGTTTTTTACTGTGTACCATTCTTTTTCCCTTCCTCTTTATTTTTCTGTACATATTAGTTGTTTTCTAATGGCTGCCTTAGAGTTCACAGCCAGACCTTCACCTTCCTATAGGCTAACTTTGAATAGTACAAATTATTTTCAGTATGCATCTTCATCTCTCCCTCTTCATATTGCTTTTGCTTCACGTTGCATCTTTATATATTTTGTGCCCATTAAAATAACAGATTTATAACGACAGTATAATGCAGTTGTCCTTTAAATCATATGGAGAAAGGGGCTAGAGGTATAGCACCTCAATTATAGCACTTGCCTAGCAAGCCCAAGTCCCAGCATTTGGTTCCCCAGCACCACATAAGCCAGGTGTAGTAGTGCACTCCTATAATCTCAGCACTTGGGGGGCTGAGGCAGGAGGACTGCTGTGAGCCCAAGGCCAGCCTGGATTATATAGTGAGTTCAGGACCAACCTGAACTATACAGCAAGATCCAGTCTCAAAAAAAAAAAAAAAAAAGTGGAGAAAAACGAGAAGTTACAAACTAAAAGTATACTAATGCTGGTTTATTTATTTGTGCAAAGATTTCTACATATGACTTCATGTGTCTGTTGCGCTTTCATTTTATCTTGAAGGGTTTTCTCTCTCTCACTGTCTTTGTGGGTGTATGAGTGTGTGTGTATACACGTGGAGGCAGGGGTGAGTGCGTGTATGTTGCGTATGTGTTACTGGAGATGGAGCCGTGCCCCAGGCCCTATTTGGTAGATAGACTTCCACTGTTGATCATCTCTAAGAGTTCCCTTTCTTATATAAATTTTTTATTTTTTCCATAATGATTTTTAATTAATATATTTTGGGTTACATATTAACTACATTGAGTCTGGGGAATTGGTGCCTGTTGCCCATCTTAATCACGTGTGCTTTCTCTCATCTCCTGCCATTCCCAGATTCCTTTCTGCACAAAGTTTACCTTCCTGCTTTTTGTCTTTGTTTTTCTTTGCTCTTTTAATATTTTGGGTTTCTCACTTAAGGAAAGCCATGCAACATTCAACCTCGTGTCCCATTTAGCATTATTGTCTCAGGGTACGTCTATTTTCTTACAAATGTCTCAAGTTTATCCTTTGTTATGGTAGAGTGGTACCCCATTGTGTATATATAACACATTGTCTTCATCCACTCATTTGTTGATGTCCGGATGCTGTTTCCAAGATCTAGCTATTACGATGGTTTATGATGTTTAGCTCTTATAAGTTGTGCTGCTGTATACATGGGTATACGTGTATCACTATCCTATGATGCCTTTAACTCTTTCGGCAAGGTACCCAGAAGAGGTATAGCTGTGTTGAATGCAGTTTCTGTTTCCAGTTTCTCAAAGAAATCTTCATCCTGGTTTTAAAGTGGTTGTACTAACTTACAGTCCCACCAATAATGTAGAAGAGTTTCTTTTTCTTCATAATCTTGCTAGTGTTTGCCATTTTTTGAGTTATTGATAATCATTCTTCTTTTGTTTTGTTTTGTTTTGTTTTTTGAGACCAGGTCTCATTCTGTACTTCAGGCTGGTCCTGAACTCACTATGTAGCCCAGGCTGGCCCTGGACTCAGCGATCCTCCTGCCTCAGCCTCCTGCATGCTGGGATTACAGGCATGCGCCACAACACTGGGCTTTATGTGGTACTGGGGAATTGAACCCAGGGCCTTGTGCTTGCAAGGCAAGCATTTAAATTACAGTGCCATTTCTCCAGCCCCAGTCATTCTTTCTTGAATAAGATGGAATCTCAGTGTTATTTTGATTTGCATTTCTCCACTGGCCAAAGATGCTGAACGTGTGTTTCAGGCACTTACTGTCATTTTTGAGAGTATCTATTCCTTCAACTGCCATTTTTTATTTATTCTCATTTTGGGAAGTCCAGTTTTTTTTTTTTTTTTTTTTTTTAGTTCTTTGTTTTTCTCAATATTAGTTCTCTGTCTGAGAAATACCTTGGCGAAACAGTTTTCCCATTCTGTCAGCTGTGTCTTTACTCTGTTGTTTCCTCTGCTGTGCAGAAGCTTTTTGATAATCTCATGTGTTAATTCTTGGTGTTATTTCTTGTGCAATTCATGTTCTCAGAAAGTCCTTGCCTATGCCTACGTCTTCAACAGTGTTACTTACTTTACCCTCCAGCAGGTAGTGTTTCTGTTTTAATAGCTGGGTATTTGTGCCATTTTGATTTTATTTTAGTACAAGGTGGAAGATGGAGGGGTAGATTCATTGTTCTGTCTATGGATAGCCAGTTTTCTTAGCACTATTTGTTAAAGAAGCTACCTTTTCTTCAGTGTATGTTTTGGCCACTTGGTTGAAAATCAGGTGGTGTCTGGAGTTCTCGCTGCATCCTCAGTTCTGTTCCACTGATCTTCCCATCTGTTTTGTGCCTATATTGTATAGTTTTTATTTTTTTAAATCACTGTTGCTTTGTAAAATAACATGAAATCTGGGATTATGATGCTTCCTGCTTTTCTCTTGTTGCTCATAATTGTTTTGGTTAGAAAATTCTATTTCATATTCATTTTAGGATTTTATTTCTAGTTATGTGACAAATGCTTTTGGCATTTTGAGTGGAATTGTATTGAACCTATATTTCAATTTTGGTAGTATGGCCATTTTGACAGTATTGATCCTGCCTATCCAGGCACAGAGTATATCTGTTTTCTCATGTCCACTGCAATCTCTTTTTGTTCCAGAGTACTATGTTTTTGTTGTAGAGGTCTTTTACTTCTTTGGTTAGGTTTGTTCCTGTGAATGGGATTCTTTTTCTGTTTTTTTTTTTTCCTCATTGACTTCATTGTTGGCATATAGTAGTGTTATTGATTTTTGTGTGTTTATTTTATATCTTTGCCACTTTGCTGAACTTGTTTATTCTAAAAGTCTTCTGGTTGGAATTTGGGGGGTCTTTTATGTAAAGAATTGTGTCATCTACAAATAAAGATAGTTTGGCTTCTTCCTTTCCTGTATTTATCTCCTAGATTTCTTTCTCTTACCTGACTGCTCTGGCTAACATTTGATTATGATATTGAACAGGAGTGTTGAGAGTGGACATCCTTGGCCTTTTCCTGATTATTTTTAATTTTCTGAAGTTTTTTTTATCATTATTACTAGCAGTGATGTATGGAGCTTCTGTACATATTTTTGCAAAATTCAGAATTGGAATTAGATTCTCAGAATCAGACAAGCCTTACTGCTATTTTAGATTTCTGGTTTCTAGTACAAAATACCTGGCACCTGCAACTTAATTCTTAACTCTTACATTCTGCATGCCTGAGAAAGAACAGTGTTATGCAATCGTGCCAAGGTCTGATGGCAGCATGAATAATAGCCTGGCCCCGTGGACTGTGGTGCAGTGGCTTCTGAGTGCTGAGTGACTTAGCATAGTGAAAGGGATCCAGTTCTTTAAAGGGCTGTTTTGGGGTCACAAGGGCTTTCTTCTCAAATGAAAAGTTTACACTTTTGCAACCATGAGCCCATGATGGGTAGAATCTTGCTGAACTGAGATGCTTTTAAGATGTCTTCCTTCTTATCTCAGATCAAAGGACATAGTTTCTTTTTACTGTTACAAATGTCTTCCTCAACATTCCTCCTTTGGCCCCAGATTTACATGTGCTTTTTTCTCTGGCCCAAATTTAAGTTTTTCAAAATCTTTTTGCTGTTCTTTTGCTCCTGTTTCTCATTATAAATCTGGTTAAAAGCAGCCAGCCGTTGCCGTGCCACAACCTGAACATGGAGCTTTCTTGAAATTTTCTCCACTAGATCAGTCCACTACCTTTAAATTGAGCCTCATGCAAAGTCTTAGGATATGGATAAAATGTAGACTATTTTTTTCCCAGAGAAAAAAAGTAAGACGCACGGCCTTGAGTCCAATTCCCGATAGACTCAACAGAAGCCTCAAAACCCTGGCTTGTGTTGTTCACATTTCTGTCGGTATTTTGGTCTTCTGAGCTCCAGTGAGAGTTGTCAGTCAAAGGTTGCTTACAACATCCTAGGGCTTGTGTAGCCCACATATCCAAACCTTTACTAATTTCTTCTACTAGCCAATTCCAGAGGCTTTAGAGCCACATGATCAGGTGTAGTCACAGCAAGGACCCCACTTTTCTGGCATCATATATGTATTTGTCAACTTCCTTGTTGCTGGCACAGAATACCTGATACCCACAACTTTTTAAGGAGGTGAGGTTTATTTGCTTCCATGACTTTAGAGGTTTCAGGTCATGGTTGACTACCTCTGAGGCAGAACATCGTGGTGAAAGGGCATGGTGGAGCAGAGCTGTGCCTGTCATGGTGCATGGGAAAAACAGCACAGAGAAAGAGACCCACCCTCCACAGGTCTCCCCCAGTGGCTCATCCCCAGCAGGCCTTACCTCCTAATGGTGCACAGCTTTGAACACAGTAGATTTATCTATGGATGAGTATAGCGCCCCCGTGGTCCATTCACCTTCTCAAGTCTCTTAATCCAGGCAGGTTGGCACTTACAATGAACTGGCACACTGGCTAATTTGCAGATTGTATTTAACCCTCAATTTCAGGTGCTTTATCCTGGTGGTCTTCAGATTGAAATACAGAGAACCATAGAAGTACATGAAGAAAATAGACTGTGGTTTTTAAAATTTTTTTGTTATGTGAATTTTATTTTGTCTGTGTTGTAATACACATTAATATGTTGGTAATGTCATACATATCCAGTTGATAACTATGTACATATGTTGCTCTTTGCCTACATATATACCTTAGGAATATTTAGTCAAAATAATTTGAAGACTGTGGTTCTAACAGATAGCAAGCTAATCAAGGAGAGAGATTTGATCTTCTCAAGTAACAGACAAAAGTTGGATGACTTAAAAATACAAGAAACAGTGATGATTGTAGACTAGAATATTGTGTTATGAAGACCTTAGGTCTCATTTAGAGAATATTTAGATATATAACTTACCATAAAGCATAAAAGTTGTAGACAATATTTAACCTTTCAGATAGTTTGGAGAAGTTTAACTATAGACTTACATTGTTCATACACCCTGGCGTTTCATTTGCTCTTGTAGCTGACCTTTAGGTATGTTTTTCTTATTAGTGGGCACCTGCCTTATATATTGGCTCTTTGAAGGGACAATTTGTGTTTTGTTTCTTCTTGGAAGAAATATAAGGTAACTTTTGAAAATTTTTTAAAATGATCATATATCAAATTATAGGAACAGATTAATTTTGCTTGTTTTTCTTTGTTTTTGTCATGTTCATAGTTTAATTATAACAAGAGTTAGTGGTTGTTGATCTCTTACACTGTGCCTAGCCCCATCCTAAGTGCTTTCCAAGCTTTTCCCCCACATATATATATATGTGTGTGTGTGTGTGTGTGTGTGTGTGTGTGTGTGTGTGTGTGTGTCTTTTTCCCCACATATATATGTACACACACATATATGTATGTATATGCAATACATAATGTTTGCATTAAACTTGAGTATTTTGTGCACGTATATATCGTGTCAAAATTAGGATCCCTTCCCCTCCCCCTTTTGGACCCTCCCACAACTCCCCCCTCCTCCCTAACTCTCACTATCACTCCACTTGGTTCTTTTTTTTCTTTTTACATATCATCTCCCTTTCTCCTTTCCACCCTCTTATCCCACCTTTCCCACTCTACAGAGTACATCTTTCTTTCTTCCCTGTATCTTACATATTTTATAGAGTTTTTCTCATGTAATGTTCAACCTTATGGATCTGATTTCATTGCTCTGGGCATCATGGTCTCAAGGTGGATTCATTTTCCTAAAAATGATTCAAATACACCATTGTTAATGGCAGAGTAATGCTCTGTTGTGTAAATATACCACATCTTCTTTATCCAGTCATCTGTAATTAGGCATATTGGCTTCTTCCAAAATTTGGTTATTATCATTTGTGCTGCTGTACAAAAGACATTTAGGTTAGCATTACATCAGTCGATTTCTTAGGCTAAACTTACATCAAAGGCCAAATAAATGGATCACTACATTAAATGAACTTAAGTTTATACCTTAAAAGTATATCCCACACATCAAGCAATAGATATCACAGCCTACTTAGTTATTTCAGAATTTCTTAAAGAATTCTTTCCCAAAGAGAAACAGGAAGAAACAAGTAAGGTCATTATTACAAATTTAGTTACAGAGCATGAAATTGAGACACAAAATTCAAGAGTCACAGCTGAACTAATAGCTAGCTGAGTTCTTAACCAATGGACTAAGGCTATGTAATCTTTTATCTTTACCACTCAATGACAGCTTCAGGAAAAGATTCTAAGAGCCACTAATTTACCAACTCCTACTGTTTTTAAAACTAATAACATTTCAAATCAGAACCACTGCCTTCTGCCACTCCACCTGCAGCTAAATATATATATCCATCATACACATCAAAAAAGTTTCACATATTAAGACATTATACCAATTCCACATGTTCAATATAATTATTATGTTTTGCAAACTAATGTACTAATAAAACTAATAATTGTGGAGGAAGATTCACAGATTATGAGGAAGCTGGTACTGTTTTAGTGGGATACCAAATGACTGATGTCTATTTTTTGTTACACGTTCTCTTTAGATGTTTCCTTTCCTCCATGTTTTTTTGGTGCTTCTTGTCTCTCTGTCCCTCTCAAAGATTCCTTGAAGTATTGTCTGCAGTGCTGGGCTAGTGGTCACATATTTCCTTAAGGATTCTTAGTCATGAAAAATTTTTACTTCCCTTTCAATTTTCATGGATAATTTTGCTGGATTCAACAACGTGGGTTGACACTTGCTGTCTTTTAAGGCTTGAAAGATTTTGCTCCAGGCTCACCTGGCCTTTAAAGTATGCATTGAGAAATCTGTGATAATTCAGTTTGCCTTGGTAAAATAAAGTCTGTTTTTTCTTCTTGCTGGCTTTAATATTCTCTCTTTCTGTTTTATTTCTGAGGTTTTGAGTCTGATATGCCATAGCAAGTCTCCTTGCTGGTTGAGGTTCTTTGGTGTTCTATAAGCTTCTTGTATCTGAAGATTAATTTCTTTTCCTAGATTTGGGAAATTTTCTGAAATGGTTTCAGTGAACAAATTCTTTATACCTTTGATGTTATCTTCTGCTCTTTCGTCCACACCCATAATTCTGAGATTGGTTCTTTTTAAATCATCTATCAGCTGCTGTATCCAGCTACTTTGCTCATTTCTGATTTTGGAGTTATGCCTAATTATAGCATTGGTTTGCTCAGCCTGTCTTTGAGGTCTGAAATCCTGTCCTCACAATGTTTGAGTTGACTTCCCCTGCTTTCAAGTGAGTTTTTCATATCCTGAAATTCAGCTATATTTCTTTTCAGATTTTTTACTTGTCTATAAAAATGTTCCTTTATACTTTGCATTTCCCTGTTCACCTAAGCCAGCTTTTTATTTGTGGCTTCTATATGCTTAGTGAGCTTTGTCTCCATTAGGACCACTATTTGTTTAGTAAGTTCCCCTTTAAGCCTGCTGAGCATTGCTTGCATTTCTCTGGGAGTATCTTGTTGGAACTGGCTGTTCATATATTTGCTTTTTGACTTTCTTCTCTATGACTTCTACTATATCAGGGTCCATGACATTAGTTTCTAGGGTCCTGTCACCTTGTCTTCTTCCCATGTTTCTGTTGTTGAGGGACTTCACTGTGAAGCCCTAGTGAGAGGTTTCTTTGAATGGGTATGAGGGTGGTGGGGAGAAGCTGAAATTCCTCTGAGTTCTGTGCTGGAAGTAGGCAGTGAGGGAGGACCTAAGAGCTGGATGGCCTCTGAGGTGTCTTAATCACTCCCGACCTCCTCAGCAGAGCTCTCCCAGCTGTCTGGCTTCCCTCCCCCACAGGCGGGGCTCTCCACCCTCAGTGGTGCTCCCACTACACCTGAGAGCCGTTCAGAGGGTCAGTGACCTTTCTCTCCTCTCCACAACTGTCTCTTGTGCCAGTTTCTTCCCAGGCACTGTTTAAGAGTGACCCCAAAAGCCCTGATGTGCTCTCCTGAGCCTGATTTTACTCTATAAACAGTTCAGTCTTGGGATTTTTTTTTTCTTAAATAGTTCCTGCTGTGTCACTGCCTGTTATGGCTGCTAAGCGCTGCTTCTGATCTAAGCTTCAGGAGACCTTTTCTAGGGGGAGCTCACATTGCATTTGCAGTTTGCACTACCTGCAGGCTTGGTTTTGGAGGCTGGGACTACCAGCTGATGTCAATTCCCACTTCTCCTGGATCTGAAGCCAGCAGCTCAAGGCTGCTCTCAGTCAACCTGGGGCTGCTTCCTAGGATGCTGTTTTCCTCTATTTTCAGTGTGTCTTCAGGATTTCTGATCTTTATTTGACCTCCTTTCAATTGTCGGGGCATTTCTTTCTCTCCTAGCTAAGTTGAACAGGCAGTTTTAATTATAAGCTCAATTCTTAAGTGAGCCCCCACGGAGACATTGTGTAGCTCTGTTACTCAGCTACCATCTTGACTGGTAGTCTTTTTTTCCTGATTTTAGTTAGTCATAAAGAGATGTTAGATTTTGTCAAAGGCTTTTTCTACATTTAGTCAGATTATCATGTGACTTTGGTTTTGCTTCTGTTTATTTGGTGTATTACCTGTATTGATTGATGCGTGTTGAACTATCCTTGAATCCCTGAAATGAAGCTAACCTGGTCATGGTGTATGATCTTTTTAATGATCTGTTGCAGTCTGTTTGCAAATATCTTGTTGAAAATTTTTGCATCTGTGTCCATTAAGAAAATTGACCTGTAGTTTTCCGGTTTTTGTTGAATCTTTGTCTGGTTTTGGTATCAGGATAATACTAAGTTCTGGGAGTGAGTTTGGCTGTGTTCTTTACCTCTTGATTTTCATGAAAAAGTTTGAAAAATGTAAGTATCAGATTTTCTCTGAAGTTCTCTATGTCCTTAATGTATGTATTATTAATATATATTAATTATATAATATACATATTTTTTACATTCTATCACTGTATTTTTATATTCTAAACTAGAATTTGGAACTGTGTTGTCTGCTCATCAATTACGTGAGATCTGACACATTATTAATAGAATATTCCTATGAATTTGGTGTCTTTCCATTTACTTACATCTAAAAGAGACTTTTTCTTCCATGTGAAGATGTTATACATCTCTCATTGAATTTATCCTGAGGTAGTTGATATTTGGGGATGCTGTCATCAGTTGCATTATTCTGGAAATTTCATTTTCCAGTATATGCTGCTAGTATATGGAAACGTAATAGATTTTCTGGTACCTGGTAGCTTTAACTCCTGCTAACTTCAGTTTTTAAGTTCCAGAAATACGTTTGGCCATTCTTGCGGGTTTTCTGTACACGCTGTCTTGCCATCTGTGGATAAGGACGTGGTGTTGCCTTGGCTGGGACTTAGTGAGTGGTCACTGGCAGTGTTGACAAGGAGCATGAAGGAGAGTGTGGGGAAGCATGTGTTCCTCACCATCAGCCCAACTGAGCTGCTGCCTCCACAGAGGCCCTTTGCAGATGGAAGGCCCTGCCTGCCGAGCACACCAGTGTCAGCGGAGGGCACGGAGTCAGGGTCGGGGAGGGGTGCTGCTGCTAGCATCTCATCTTTTTTTTTGTCTTGCTCCTCCTCTTCCTCCTCCTTCTCTCTTCTTTCTTCTGTTTTAGAGCTCAGACCCAGGGCCTCACACATGCCAGGCAAGTGCTCTTCCACTACTGCCCCAGGCTTTCAAGTGAGGCTTTTGGTGGTGGTGCGATGTCCAGTGGGACTGCAGCCTTGCACTCCTGGGAAAATGCCACTTGATTGTGTTGTTTGATCTTGGATTCAGGCCTGGTGGCGCAAACCTATAATCCCAGCACTCTGGGAAGCTGGGGCAAGAGGATCACCAGTTTGAGCCCAGCCTCTGCAACTTAGTGACTTAGTGAGAGGGAAACCACGTTTTCTCTCTTATGGTTGCCGAGTTGATTTGCCAGTGTTTTGTTTAGGATATTGAAGGCTGAGGGCCTTTGGTCGCCTTTCCCAAGATAGCCTTGCCCGATTTCTGTCTAGTGAAGTATGGGTCATAGGAACCCTCGCCTGCTCCTTTTCCTGTCCTTCGAGCCTTTCCCATTAGGGTTAGAGCAGAGAGCGCAGCCATCCCTCCCTGCACGCGCCTGTCCCTACACTGGGACACCCACTCCCACATGCCTCCTGGTCGTTCTGGTCTCTCATCATATATCTGGCCAATAAAACACTACAGTGCAGTGTCAGCTCATGAACAGGTGTGGATGGCTCATATGCCTTTAGGGACCAGGCCTGTAAGTTCTGTACCAGGACCTGCTCTGGTCTAGGGACAGCTGGAACTTGTGGTCTAGACGTGGCTGGGCTACAGCTTTAGGGACTAAGGGAGGGAGGACTGCTGTTTTCCAGACCCACCCTGTTATTTGTGTCAACCTTAAAGAGGTGTCTGGTGATGGCTAATCCAAGAACCTTGCCCCTGAAGGTGAAGAAACCTTAGAGACCAGGAGCGTAACATGAAGCCGGCTGATTACAATGCCACCCTGTACCTTTCTTTTCTTGTGTCTGTCTTATAGATGACCACACCTCGAACAGGAATGGGAATGCCATACCTGGCCTCCGCACCTGGCCCTCTGTCCACCTCAGCCATTTCCGGAGCCACCCCAGCCCTGCCTGTGCCCACACCAGGTACTGCCCACTGTAGCCTCCCAGCCCCACCACATGTGCTGCTGTTTGGCCAGTCTGGAGGCTTTTGCCCAGTTCCAGTGCCCTGGGGCCCCTGGGCAGCCCAGCCGGCCCCACCAGGGGTTTGGGGCTGCCAGAATCCTGCCCAGGTACCCATGCTTCCAGTGTTCCTGAGACCACCTACTCTCAGCACACCAGGCCACCAGCTGCACATCATGTAGCCCTCTGCCCTGCCCCTGGCCAGATGGAGCACTTGCAACTTGGAGGAATCCGTGTGGGTTGGCCTCTGCATGCCTCTCGGGCCTTGGGCTCAGGGCCCAGCCACACGGAAGCATGTGTGGGCAGCAAGACGAACTCTCCGACTGCTTCAGTCCCCAGTTGCTCTTAGGCCTGTGGTCTCCACACAGTCCTGCAGATCAAGGTTATAATCTTCTCATCCATTACTCTGCAGAAGTGCAGTGTCTTAAATTATTACAGCGATTCCATTCCCTGATGAAAAGAAATGTTAAAAAAATAAAACAGAAAATGTGCATTTCATTTATAATCAGTTTTGCAGTGGTATCTCTACTATATTAAGTTATAGAAATCTGAATGGTTTACAGAGCTGAAGTCGGATCTTAGGTTTTCTATTTGAAATGCCTTTTTAAAAGCAAAAACTAATGTGAAAGTTGAACTAATGTCCTTGATTATTGAGGAGTCCAGATGCTTGGTGAGCCCAGAATGGTCTACAGTAGAGCAGAGGGTTCCCTGGGCTCACGCAGTGACCAAGAGGATCGTTTGTTGGTGAGGGCTCATTCCGTGCACAGGGGTTGTTTTCTTTATAAGAAACATCAGGAGTGTTGTCTGGCTATGAGGAACCTGGCAGAAAATGCTGGGAGAGCAAATGCTGTGGCAGCAGCAAGCAGTTGGGAGCACCCTGAAGAGGTAAGCCCCCCTTTGGCTTAGAAGTCTCCACTCTCTTTCCTTTCTTTTCCTTATGGAGACCTGTGCTTTACCGGCCCCAACCTACAAATTCCTCTTTGGGCCATCCCAAGGCCATATTGCTGAGGTGAGGCTCCTTCTGGAGATTTCCATGGGCTCATCCTAGGTGGACACAGAACAACAGCCCAGGTGGAGGTGAAAGCCCCTACTGCAACTCCCCCTCTGTAAATTACATATAGCTCTATTGTACTTATTAGACCAGCTTTATTATTGTGATTGTAAATATACTATTCTATTCATTCCATGTTTGCCAGGCCTAGCATTGCAGATCTGTAATTCTCAGCATTCGGGGAGGCTGAGGTAGGAGGATTAGAAGTTTGAGCCCAAACTGGGCAACTCCACAACTTAACAAGACCTTGTCACAAGAAAAGGGCTGTGTAGCTCAGTGCAAAGGACCTGGTTACATCCCCTGTACAAAAAAGAAAGAAAAAAAAAAGAATTAAAATTTCTAGGGGATTGCAGGCTCTTTTGCCAGCGCGTGGTACTGCAGTAAGAGATTTCTGCTCTGTGTATGGTCTGAGAGCCTGTGGGTCTGCCTCTTAGTGAAGCAGAAGCTGCTTTCTCCTGGCCACTCTCTTCTGCTTCCCCTCGCACCTGTAAGTCCTTTCCTCCTACGATGACAGTAGTGGCACGGGATCCCCAAGAGATTGTATATGTGAAGGAGACAAATAAACATTTTTTGCTCGAAAACACTGTGAAATAACATCTTTTTTTTTACCCTCTGTCCATGTAAAAGCCCAGAGTAGCCAGCCTCCTAGGGAGGACAGGCGTGAGTGGCTCAGGTGGGCCTGAACTGGGCTCTCTCTGGGCCTCCACCCGTGCTTACCCTTCTTTGGAGATGAGGCTAGGGTCCAAGAACTGAGCCTCTGGGGGCTTCCTGTCCTTTAACCCTGCACCGTTAGGGTGTGGCCTGAGCACTGCCAGACTCTGTGGACTCCAGGCCTGGGCGAGGCTGCTAGCTGGGCTGCCAGCCACTCTGGTCCCCAGTTACTTTTATAAGTGTAGGTAGACAGGTGAATCTCAGGTAGGTGGCATCTCCACCCTGCCCTGTTTGTATGGGCTCCTGGAAGAATTGGCTTACATGACTCCCTACAGCAAGTAGGCCACCTTCTCCCCTCTTGGTTGGCCAAGATCTGGGCACAAGAACCCTGCTTTCAGACTTTTGGATTTTTCCAGAGGAGGATTTGGGGCTCCCTTCACCATGGATTACATGCCGGTCACTGGTCTCCCTGGTAGGCATAGGGGCTTAGGGAAGATTACGGTTTGTGGAAAAGAACTCGTCTTGTACAGTCCCTGAGTGGCCTTCTCCTGCATGTGCATTGTGGGCCTGGCCCTAACCACAGTGAGGTCTACAGTGCCTCTAAGCCCTTTCCGCTAGGTACGGCTGCGTTTGCTGCCCTGCCACATTCCTGCCAAGATGCAGAACCAACCTTCACACTTCTGCTGAGGGGGACCAGGGAGACACATCGCCCCAAACGAGTATATGCCCCTCATCTGCATCACACTCCTCATATTGGTGCTGGCCCTAGGCAGAGACAGGGAAGTTTAGAGTCACTGTTCTCTGTCAGTCGTCTATGGGTCCAGAGGACAGCTCACTCCCCATAGTCCAGCTGAGTAGAAGCTGGGTGACATGGTCTGGCTTTGAGTGATCACTGAGTGTCTGGCTGGTCATAGAGAGGAAGATGACCAGATAACAGGCCACCAGGCTCTGTGTGGAGGACAGAACTCTGTAGAGGGCTTGGTTATGGTCAGAGTGGCCAGATGCTGGCCTTCCATCTTTCATTTGGCAGCTCTCAGGAAAGTGGAGCCAGGTGGCATGTGAGGGCATCAGGGCCCAGCCCTCTTTGAGGGGCCAGTGCCCCAGATAACAGTAACGAGCTATGGTGGTTTTGTTTTCTAGATCCTGAGAGTGAAAAACCTGACTGACCGGCACAGACGCCAGGCCCACATCGCATCGTCCAGGGGCGCAGTAACAGACCTTCAGGGCCAGCCCTCTCCTCAAGTCCAGTTCACGCTGTTTTGTAACCACTTTCTAAGCATTTTTTATTCACAATTGGAAACACAAATGTAATGCAAGAATAAAAAAAAATATTTTGGGGGAGAAAGGACTTGGTTTTTCAAACTTTCTCCTTTCTGGTGGCCCTCAGGCAGCCAAGTGGTACAGATGTGAAATGGGTGGGTAAGGAACATTCCCAGGAGCCTGGCCATCCCAGGACAGTCTGTTCCCTGCAAGGCCCTGGAGGCTCATCTCTAACCCCCACACCCATTCAGGCACAGAGTCCCCTTTACTTACACAGCTCCATGACCCACTCTGTCCCCTCTGGTCTTTACAGGCCAAAGATATCCACCCAGCCAGCACAAGGCCAGCATTCATGGAAGCCTGAAGTAGCTCTCCTAGAATTTACACACGTGTCAGGGACAATGCCACCCAGCTGGGGTCAGAGAGCTCTTGAGGATGCAGCAAAGGACCACCAGCTCCATGAAAAGTTGTTTCCCCTGCCATGGTAGGACGTGTCCAAAACATAACATGAAAATCAGGAAAACTGTGTAGCCTTCGTAGAAACCATGCAATGGAAACATCTCTATGGCCTGCCCTGGCTGGTGAACAGAGGCTGGGGGAAAAATGTTGAGGACTCGAGTTGCAAGGTAGAGAGAAGCTGTATCTTTCCATAGTTCTAGCTGCAGTTTAGCATCTCCTCCAGTGAGGAATGGGGAATGGGTCTGAGGCGCACCAGACTTTGTCACTGGTGGAGACCGCAGATGCTGCTATACGTTAAGATAGTTGCCAACATTCCAGAATGTCACATTCATCACACCAAAATGCCCCAAATGCCCTAGGATGTAAAGCACAACTTACTAAATTGCTGGTCCATTCTGTAGGACCTGGGAAAACCCAGCAATGTATTTAGTGTTCCCTAAGGTTCCTCCATAGCCTATGCTGTACTCTGCCACAATGGCATTTCTAGCTCCGAGTTTTGTGCCCTAGTCCTGGAACTGAGCCTTGACTTAGAGAAACAAGACTGGTATCTTATATTGGTCTGCCATACAGAGTACTTTAGACTGATTAAGTTAGATAACACAAATTGATTCCCCACAGTTGCAGAGGCTGGCAACCCTGAAATTAAGATACCTACAAGGTAGATTCTAGTCTCCTGTCAGTGTGTAGGTAGCCATCCACTCACTGTGTGCCTGCATGACCTCTGGATAGACAGGCAGTTCTGGTGTCCCTTCTATAAGACACTAATCTTATTGGATCAGGACCCCACTCTTAGGATTACATGTAACTAATGATTTCTGTCTCTAGATACACTCACATGAGGGGTTAGAGCTACTGCAGTCGATGAATTTTGAGTGAATATAAACATTCAGTCCACAGCACATGGCTTAGGAAGAAATGTCTTAGTTACTCTCTCGTTGCTGGGACATGATACATGACACCCACACCTTGATCAGTGGCTGGCAGTGGTGAAGGCATAACTGGAGAGAAGCTCTTCATCCCATGACTGCCAGGAAACAGAGTGAAGGGCAGAGCTAGCGAGGGATGTATAGTCTTTCAGGCCACCCCCAGGGTAGCCCTTTCCAGTCCAGGCCCAGTGACCCGCCCCCCCTTCTGACCAGGCCCCACTCTCAACAGCACAGGAGATCAGTAGACTAACCATCACAATTGAATCACCTTCCAAACTTAAAGGAAGCTGCTGGGGAACGTTACAGGTTTAAGCCATAACAGGAAAGAATTTTGGCACGCAGTCTTCTTATAAAGTGGAAACTATCTGTTCTTGTCTGTATATGCATCTAGTTACTGTTAAGTGAATACCAAATGTATCCACTTGGTGGAGAAAGAGGAAGAAGGAGGAGTCAAGAAAATTTGTAGGAGAAAATTTAGAGTCATTCCCCCCATCCCATAGGTGTAAGAGATGGAGCCCAAGCAGGTCTTCCTAACCTGAAAGCATCAGAATCCTAGACTGTGGCCACAGCAGTCCAGCTGCATATGGGCCAGTTGGCCAGACTGGTGAGAAGGGCCATAGAGCTCTTGGTTTAGGACTTAAGCCCACAAAGAACCACAGAAAAAGGAGCAAAGAATAAGATAAGATAAATAAAAATCATGTAGCAAAATGTTAAAACTTAAGCCTATAAGTAACTTTTAAATGTCAATCACTTTAGTTAAACATAAGATTGGATATAATAACCAGCATCAAGATTCAACTATATATTACCTATAATAAATCTGCCTTAAATGTAAAGCTTCAGAGGCTAAGGTCAAAGGATGGATAAAAAATCATCCTAACATTAACCAACAGAAAGCGGGAGTGGCTCTGTTAATACCAAACGTGTAGAACAAAGAAAATTATCAGGACAGAGATGGTCATTTCATAATGACAAGGGGATCATTGTCAAGAAAGAATACAGATATAAGCATTGGCACGCCTAAGCACTGTTTCCAAACGCACAAGTAAAACTGATAAAACTGCAAAAGGAAACAAATCTGGAATGATAGTCAGATATTTTAATATCCTCACTAATAGACCAAACAAGTAGACAGATGACCACTGTAGGCAAAAATCTGGTTCCAATTTTCTATCTTTTCCTTTTGTGGTGGTAGAGTACATGCACGCAGAGCATGTACCAAACTCTATCCCCAGCCTCTGTGGCTCCAAGTTTTGATGTTTGCTGATGACTTTTCAGCCTCATCTCCATTCTGTTCCACTCTGCGCAATCTGAGCAGAAGGCCTAAGTGCTCAGTCCACACGTTGATTTGAACCAAATGGTCCCTACTCACACACAGGCTACCCAACCCTCAACTACCATGAATCCAGAAGCCTGCACCTTTCCCTCTTCACTCAATCTACTCTGGACCTTCTTAGAAGCCATTTTGCTCTCCCCAGAAAACTCATTATGTAAGGAATAAACCTTTTTTCTTCCCTCTTGGTGTATGAGTGTGCAGTCATCAGTCTCAATATCCAAACCAAATTTTTGGTGGAGATCTACCCCGTTTCTACAGAATGACCACAAAAATCACTGAGAGGACAGAAGACTCAAGCATTGCTATTGGCCACCTTGCCCAGAGTTCCAGAACACCCACAGCAGAACATATTGTACTCATATGCTCACAGTCCGTGTACCATGATATACCACATTCTGAGTTCTAAACACGAGTCAATACATTTTATTTATTTATTTATTGAGACAAGGTCTTGCTCTGTAGCCCAGGTTGGTCCTGAACTCACAATACATTTTAAAGGATTTGCATCATACCCACAGTTTTTTTTTTTTAACACAATGGGATTTAATTTGAAATCAATAACAGATTACTGGAATATACCCAAATATTTGGAAATTCAGTATCACTCATGGGCTAAAGGAGAAATTAGGGGGGAAAAAAAGCTTGAATAAACATGGAGACATAAACATTAAAATTTGTGAGACACTTCTAAAGCAGTACTAGAGAAATGTGAACAGCCTACTTAGAAAATGAAGGGAGTTTCAATCAATGCCTTCATCTCCTGCCCCTTTACGAAACTAGCCCAAGAAGAGAAGAGAAGCTAAGTCCAAAATAAGCATAGAACTCGGAGAATGAAAGTTAAAAGACTAGAAAACAAACAAAGAGAGAATGTCAAGAATAACAACTCAGAATCTAGCACTGGAGAAACTTACTAAATGGAAAAATCACTAGCTTGCCCAATTCACCAGGAGAAAAAAGAAGGCAGGAAGCACAGAAGAGGTAACACAAGGACCATCAGGTTGTAAGGAATGTTACGAACGCTGTTGTGCCGAGAAACTTAACAGAGTAGATGAAAAGGGCAAATTGAAGATGCAAATTAACCTGAATGGTTTTATTTCTAGGAAATGAATTTATTTTGTAGGTAAGAACCTTCTCGTAAAGAAAACTCCATGTGTCTATGGCCTCTGTGGTGAATTCTCCTAGTCACTTATGGGAGAAATAATTTTTGTTTTACATAAACTCTTCCAGATAATTCTGCCACCCTCATCTTATGACTAAAACATTACAAGGGGAGCAGTACCAGGATGGGGAGGGGACACCTAGAGGCCATTCCTCAACACAGATGCAAAGATTGTAACAAGGATGAGGGCTCATGGCGAAGTGGAATTTGTTCCAGGAATTCACAGAAGGCTCAACTTTCAAAAAAAATCAATCAATGTAACATTACCAATATAGTAACACCAAAGATATGAAGTATTTAGGGATAAATCAGATACAGGTCAGAGAATTACTCAACCCAGTGAGAGAAATTAAAGAAGACTTAAGTAGACAGATGAGCTGGCTCAGTTCTCCCCAAATTGATACACAGGTTCATTGGAATCCAAGTCAAATTCCCCACAAGTCTTTGTGCAGAGATTGGCAAGCTGATTCCAACATTCCTATAAGAAAACAAAGGACGTAGAGTAGCTCAGAAAGCATGGTGGAAGAGAAAACTGGAAGGTTAACCGCACCTGGCTTTAAAACCTACCAACTCTACAGTGATGAAAGCTGCAAGGCAGTGATGTCAGCAAGAGACCAGATGGAGGGCCCCAGAAATGGTCCTGTGCAGTTAGTCACCCACCTCCATACGCAGTTAGTGACCTACCTCCCTATGCAGTTAGTGACCTACCTCAGTTTCAACAAAAGCACAGGGGCAATTTAGTGAAGAAAATTAAACTTTCCAAAAAGTTGTGCTGAAACAATTGGATATCACTGCATCAAAAGAAAAATAAAACCTTATTCACACTAGGTGGTGCGGGCCTGTAATCCCAACACTATGGGAAGCTGAGACAGGAAAATTGCAATTTTGATCCCAACCTGGACAATTTGGCAACTTAGTGAGACCCTGTCTCAAAATAAGAATTTAAAAGCAGGTTGGAGATGTAGCTCAGTACGAAGGTTCTGGGTTTAATCCCGTACACTGCTTAAAAGAAAAAAGATCATGGGCCCAGATATAAAACCTAAAGTGTAAAACATCGGGGGGAAAAATACACACAGAAACAGTCTGTGACCTTCAGTTAGGCAAAGATTTATTAGATAGAAGATAAACGTACAACACACATTTTAAAAAGCAACAAATTGGAGTTTGTCTAAATGAGGAGCTACACTAGGTTGGAAAGGGGTGAGTGGAGGGAGAAGAGGAAGACAGGTGGACACGCACACGGCGTGTGCAGGTAGAGAGGGCGTGCGGGCTCCCGGAAAGGTGCTCCCGAAGAGACCAGCCAGCCGGCCAAGTGGCCGGAGTAAAGCACGTCTCGGGACCACGACAAACCCCAAGGTGGTGGATTACGGGCTGGGGAGGACCCAAGGGAGGGGGGTCCCCATCTTTCTCGCAAAGACTGGAAGGCAACAGAGACCCCCCTGGAGTGCACTTTCAAGGGCGCCTTCAACCCAAGGACCTGGAGATCTTAACACCCTCGCGGCACTGGGAAACTGGACCGAAAGGGAGAAATGGACTGTCCGCTTCTGCGTGGAAGGCGCAAGGGTGCCGCGGAGCCAGGCAGGAGTGACTCCAAAAAGCTCTGGCCGGTACGGAGAGGGCAGGGAGCTGGAATCCCCAGCATCTGCAGCCGAGGGTCAAAATAAAGGGACAGAGAGACCTAGGGGGACAGGGAGGAGAACCGCGACGGCCAGGGCTGGCAAGACCCGAGCATGGTGTGCAGCACACGCGGACGCTCGCTCCAGCTCAGGGCGAGAGAGAACCGAGGGTCCACTGCCCACCCCTCCCTCCAGGGACCCCAGGGGCCACAGGCGCAGAGCGGGGGTGGGAGGAGAGACTTGAGGAGGCACAGCAAGTTGCCTCCGCAGCCGGACCGCCCAGGGCTGGCAGCCGCCCGCGGGTCAGCCGGCTCTGAATGCCCAGCCGCTCGCTCCGGCTCAGGCGCACCCCCTTCCTCGCCCCGCCCCCTCCCCGAAAGGCCACACCCACAGGGCGGGGCGGAGAAATGACTTAAACAAAAGCACAGCAGGCTTTCCTTCCTTCTGTCTCCGCACAGCACCTCAAAGGAAGGTGTCACCGGCACCCAGCGCGCAGCCGCTGTAGACTTGACCTTGTGATCTTCCGGCCTCAGCTTCCCAGGTGCTGGGATGACAGGCCTGTGCCATTGGGCCCAGCCAGAGAAGGACTCTTCAAAACTTAGGGCTGCAATAAATACCCTTGACCCCCAAAGTATCAGCACTGAATATAAAAGATGATGGACCTCTTAGAGTGAGGTCCACGCCTTCCATTCACAGGCCAGTAAACATTCGCCAGCTGTCTCCCGAGCTCCACCCTTCCAGGCCCTGGCTCCGCCTCCCAGGGTTGCAAAGGCCTGAGCAAAGGGACGCTGGGATTCCTGGAAGCAGGTGGCCGTGGTGCATAGCCTTCCCTGTACGCAGGCCGCCATCCTGAGCATGGGGTGAAGGAATATTAAACCCCTGTTTTGAGCTCTTCCAGGGCGAGGCGGGGAAGGGGCACAGACAGACACCCACTCCATCCCTGCGTATGGCTAAGTAAGGCACAGAATCCTATTAGGACAGACAAGGGTACCTCCCCACCCCACCCACTGCTTGGGAAGACAGGGACATCTGGGAGCATATTTCTCTGAGAGCCCAGTAGCCCTGCTCTGCGCATCCCATCCACCCCGCCCCACCCCCACATGACCCGCCTGAAGGCAAGAGGGTGCCAGGACTGACAGCCTCGACCACAGCAGAAAAACCTCTAAAGCAGATCAAGTAGCAACTGTCAAGCTGGAAAGGACGAACTAGTTGTCCTGTAACACGGAACCCCACCTCAGTGACACAAACAGCAGATTACATAGCCCTGGAACAATACTCTCCACTATCAAAACACAGAGATTGCTCAAAGAAGGACCACTGCAAGCCAAAGGAATATGCAACAGTAAGGTGCGAAAACACGGGGCAAGATGCCGCAGAAACCCCCCAGCCCACCAGGGGAGACCCAGACAGAACCAGAGGAAGATCCAAAAGTAATCAAGTTCGAAACAGAAATATTTAACCCGCTGGAAGAACACAAAACAGACTCAGACAAAGAACTACACAAAATACCTGAATTCAAAAGATATTTGACCAAAGAGCTTAAGGAAGAAAGAAAGGCAGACCTAGCAGAACTACAGAAGTCAATACAGGAAATGAATGACAGATTCACTGAAGAATTCCAAAAATAGGAAAAGGTAAAGGAAGAGCATCAAGAGATGAAGACCTCCATGGTAAGTTTAGGGAACAGAATGACCCAAAATGAGGAGAGAACTTCTGATTTAGAAGACAAGAAATAATGGTCCAGATATTTAATGGTCATCAGTGTCAACAAGGAAATGGAATACAACAGATCATACAAGGTTCAAAGAAACTTAATCTCATAGTAGCAGGAATATAAGACTAAGGACTAAAATCTATTTGCTAAAATCATAACAGAAAACTTCTCATATATAGAAAATGAAACAGACATGCTAGTGAGTGAGGTACACCATACACCTACCAGATATGACCAAAACAGAAGCTCCCCTACACATGCTATGATAAAACTCACTGATACACAAAGCAAAGAGAGAATCCTAAAAGCTGTAAAAGAAGGCAAGTTACATATCAAAGCAAATGTATCAGGATAACAGCAGACTTCTCAACACAAATTCTAAGGGCCCAAAGAGCCTGAAGTGAAGTTCTCAAAGCCCTGAAAGATAGTAACTATCAAACAAGACTCCTTTACCCAGCACAAATATCACTTAAAATTAACAATGAAATCAAAACTTTCCCTGACAAAGAAACCTTAAAGAAATTTACAACAACCAAACCAGCACTACAAAAACTCTTAAGGGTCTCCTGGATAAGGAAACAGGGAACAACCACAGTAAAGAATACAGCGGCAGGCTTACCTGCAATACAGAGAACATCTAAAAAAAAAAAAAAAAAGTTAAACAAAGGAATTCAGCACTCATAGGATAGCAAAATGGCAGGACCTAAGATACACATATCAATTTTATCCCTACATGCCAATAGCCTGAAGGGACAATCAAAAGACATAGATTGGCTAACTGGATTAAAAACATACTCCAATCATATGTTGTTTGTAAGAGACTCATTTCAAATGTGGAGACAAACATAGACTCAAGGTTAAAGGTTGGAGTTCTGTTTTTCACTTAGCTGGGAGACAAAAGGAAGCCAGAGTTCCAATTCTCCTTGGGGAGGAAGTAGGTTTTGAATCAAAGCTCATCAAAAGGGACAAAAAGGTCACTTCATTCTCATACAGGGAACTGTCCAGCAAGAAGAACTGACAATCATAAACATTTATGCCTCAAATAATGGTGTGCCTAACTACATAAAACAAAAGCTACTGGACTTTAAGAAACAGACCCCCAACTCTATAATAGTGGGAGACTTTAATACCCCACTTTCCCAAGAAGGCAGGTCAACCAGACAGAAAATCAACAAAGGACATAAAAGATCTGAACTACACCATGGAAGAAATGAATCTGACAGATATGTACAGACTTTTTAACCCAACAGCAACAGAATACACATTATTCTCAGCTGCTCATGGAACATTCTCCAAAATAGAGCACATTCTAGGCCACAAAACAAGCCTACACAGATTCAAGAAAATTGATATAATCCCATGTTAGATCATAATGGAATAAAACTAAAAATCAACTACAACACAAACAAAAGATCCCACTCAAACAACTAGAGGCAGAACAGTACTCTTCTAAACAACATTGAATTAGAAGAAATCAAGAAAGAAATAAAATTGTTCATAGAGACAAATGACAATGGCATCACATCACAAGACAACCTCTGGGACACAATGAAGGCAGTGTTAAGAGGGAAACTCATTTCCATAGATGCACACATAAAAAGATCCGAGCAAGCCCAAGTAGATAATCTAACTATGCAACTCAGGGCCCTGGAAAAGTAAGAGTCCACCACAAGAGCCACTAGAAGGAATGGAATGATTAAGTAACAGCAGAAAGTAATGAAGTAGAAACTAAGAAAATGATACAAAGAATAAATGAAACAAAAAGCCGGTTTTTTGAAAAGATAAATAAGACTGATAAATTCCTTTCTAAATTCACACACACACACACACACACACACACAAAGGAAAGAGAAAACCTACCTCAGTACAATTAGGAATGAAAACAGGGAAACTACCACAGGTAACATGGAAACCCAGAGGATTACAAGAGTTTATTTTGAAAATCTCTACTTGGATAAATTCAAAAATAAAAGAAATGAATGAGATCCTAAACACATATCAAACTCCAAAATCGAAAGAAGAAGAAATTAAACATCAGAATAGGCCAATTCTTACCTATGAAATCTTAGAAGTAATAAAAACACTTCTAACTAACAAGAACCAGCCAGGACCTGAGGGATTCCCAGCAGAACTCTTTTAAAAATTCAGGGAAGATTTAATGCCAATCATCACTAAACTTTTTCAAGAAATTGAAAAGGAAGGAATACTGCAAAACCAGACAAAGACCCAATTAAAAAAAAAGAAAACTACAGGCCAATATCCCTAAGGAAAACTGATGCAAAAATACTCAATAAAATTCATGTTAACAAAATACAGCAAATCATAAAGAAGATTATATACCATCACCAAATGGGCTTCATCCCAAAGCTGTAGGGATGGTTCAACATACGCAAATCAATAAAGGTAATACACCATATTAACAGATGCAAAGATAAAAATTATATGATTGTCTCAGTAGATGCAGAAAAAGCATTTGACAAAATCCAACATTCATTTATGATAAAGACTCTGAAAAAAAATAGGAATAGAGGGACCCTACCTCAACACGATCCAAGCTATTTACAACAACCCCACTGCCATCATGGTACTAAATGGAGAAGGACTGAAAGCATCCACACTAAATTCAGGAACAAGACAAGGATGCCCACCATCAACCCTGCTATTCAATACAGTGCTTGAAATCTTGGCAAGAGCCAGCATGCAAGAGCAAGGAATAAAAGGAATACAAATTGGAAGGGAAGAAGTAAATATATCCCTACTTGCTGATGACATGATGCTCTGCATGGAAGACCCAAAGGAGCTAATAAATTCAGCAAAGTAGCAGGCTACAAAATCAATCCCCACAAGTCAACAGCATTCCTACATGCCAATAACAAATCCAATGAGAAAGAAGTCAAGAAAACAACCGATTTTGCAAATATCAGCAAAAACATAAGAAGATAAAATACTTGGGAATAAACCTCACCAAAGAAGTGAAGACTTGTGCAAAAAAATTGCAAAATCTTGAAGAGAGAGATTGAAGAGGACTTTAGGAAATGGAAAGACACCCTCTGTTCCTGGATAGGAAGAACTAATATTATCAAAATGTCCATATTTCCAAAGCTACTATATAGATACAGTACAATACCAATCACCAACTACATTTTTCATAGAACTAGAAAAAACAACTTTAAAATTTATATGGAACCAGAAAGTGCCTAGACTTTCTAAAGCAATTCTAAATAACAAGGTCAAAACCAGAGGAATCACAATCCCAGACTTCAAAAAATTCTACAAAATAGCAGTGACTAAATCTACATGGTACTGGTATGAGAACAGACAGGAGGATCAGTGGTACTGAATTGAGAATACTGTGACAAACCCAAACAACCTCAATCACCTGATCTTTGGCAAAAGGGCCAAAACGATCCACTGGCGAAAAGATAGCATCTTCAACACATGGTTCTGGGATTACCACATGCAGGAGAATGAAATTAGACACATCTCTGTCACCACACACTAAAATCAGATCAAAATAAATAAAAGAACTGGACATTAAAACAGAAACACTAAATCTACTGAAAAAAAATAGGGAAAACCCTAGAAGACATAGGCACAGAAAGGAGTTTCTGAACAGATTACCGGCTGCTCAAGAAACCTCAACAAGAATCAACAAATGGAACTACATTAAACTGAAAAGATTTTTCCCAACAAAAGAAACAATCACAAGGTGAAGAAAACACCGAGAGTGAGAGAAGATCTTCATCAGTAACACTTCAGACAAAAGGTTTACTATCTAGAATATACAAAGAACTCATAAAAATAAAGCCTGCTGAAATAAATGATCCCATCAAGAAGTGGGCAACCGAAATGGAAAAACAAAAAGCTTCTCAGAAGATGAAGTACAAATGACTAACAAATACATGAAAATGTGTTCTCACCACTGGCCATCAGAGAAATGCAAATAAAAACAATGCTAACAATGCTGAGGTTTCATGTCACCCCAGTGAGAATGGTCTACGTAAAAAACTCATAAAACAATAATTGTTGGCAAGGATATGGAAAAAAAAGAACTCTTATCCTCTGCTGGTGGGAATGCAATCTGGTTCAACCACTATGGAAAGCAGTATGGAGATTCCTAAGAAAGCTGAGAATAGAAATCCCATTTTATCCAGCTTCTGCCTTACTGGGCACATTACCAAAAGAAATAAAGTCAACATACCAAAAAGACACACATGGATCCATGTTTATAGCAGCATAATTCATAATAGCCAAATCCTGGAAACAACCTTCCTGCCCATCAACAGAGGAATAGTTAAAGAAGATGTGGTACCTATACACAGTAGAGTACTACACAGCCACAAAGAGAGACAGATAACATTTGAATGAAAGAAGGGCCACCTTGAGTCAATAACGCTCAGTGAAATGGACCAAAAACAAAAAATTGAATATACATGGCTTTCATATGAAATTCATAAAAATAATGGCACGAAAAGGCCCCAACACAGGTGACAGACAGGTTAGACAGTGGGGGAAAGGATTCCGAGGGAAGGGATGAACATCTGAAAAAATGGGTGAGAGGCCATGGATGGGCACTGACTCCCCAAACTCCATGTCTTTAGTATTCTGTAGAATTTGGAATTCGTGTGTGTGTGTGTGTGTGTGTGTGTGTGTTGAAATAAAAGCTATGGAAAAAACCTATCATAATATAATGAACTCTAATAATACTACAAAGCTATTGCAAGATGAACTATAAAAATGCTATAACAGAATGAACTCTAATAATCTAATAGTGTTCATAACATTCCCTTAAAATGGGCAAATGATTCAAAGAAAATAGAATGAGTGGCATTTAAGTGAATACTTGAAAATGTTCTTGATATTCTTCATTAGGAACCTGCAATTAAAGCCACAGTGAGATTCCCCTCTGCACCTGTTGGAGTGGCTAACAAGTGCTGGCGAGGAGCCAGAGGACATGGAACAGGTGGAGGACACACAAGATGGTGCAGGTACTTTGGGGAACGATTTGGCACAACATAAGAAAAGTTGGGCACACATACACGATGTGACCCAGCCTTTCCTCTCCTGGATGTTTACCTCAAAGACCCGGGCAGAGGTGTCCACGGAGAGACCTGCATGGAAGCAGCCCAGCTGTCTCTCAGTAGGTGAGGACACAGTGCCACTCTGGGAAAGCCTGAACACATCCATCAACAACAGCAGGAGTCAGTCTCAAGGAGTCAGGCATGGGTGAAAGAAGCTCCACAGAGGAGGCGTCTGTGGACGCCACAGAAGGTGCACCCCCACCTGCAGTGGTGAGGGTCATTTGTGGTTGCTCAAGAACAGCAGGATAATGTTTGGAGATGACGCTTACTGTCTTGGATGTGCTGTTTCCTCCAGGGTCTCTTGTCAAGTTGTACATGTCACGTACATACAAGTCAACACGACTTCAATAACAACGTCAGCCTTAAGCAAACCCACACTTCCTTTCAGAGTTGGGTCCACACGCATTTTCTCTCTGTCTTCACATGGTCATCCATGTATGTCTGAGTCCTAATCTATTCTTATAAAGACATCAGTCATATTGAGTAGGCGGTAGCCAATAGCCTCATTTTAAATTAATCAGCCCCTAACGGGCCCCATCTTCAAATGCATCACATTCCAACATATGAGTTGGAGAAGACACAATTCAGCCATTAACAAGCAGTAGATTGGCCATGTGTTAGTCATCTTTCTGTTATCATAACAAAATACCTGAGATGGTCGACTTATAAAGAGAGCAAGTTTGTCTTAGCTCATAGCACTTAGTGGTGTTTCAGGGTCAGTGGCCAGCAGAACATCGTGGTGGAGAGTATGTGGTGGAGCAAATTTCTTAACTCACTGTGGCTGGGAATCAAAGACAGGAAGAGGCCAGCGTCCCATGATTCCTTTTTCAAGGGCCTACCCTGAGGGACCTCAAGCCCCCTCCCCACTACGCTCCACCTTCTAAAGGCTCCATCACTTCCCAAGAGTACCGCTGGAGATCAAGCCTTTAACACATGGGCCCCTTGAGAGGACACTCCAGATCCAATCATAGCAGCCCATTAGCTGACCATTGCTGGTGCAGGGTTGCAGGTCTACAGAGCTGATGATTGTATTGTGTTCTCCTATTCATATCCCCAGACTAAACACGGCCGTGTCATGCCCTGCTTCATCTATTTGCAACGCTGACTCTGGGCCACAAGCCCACCCTGGTGTGGCCCTGGCAGAGATAGTGTCATGCTCACTGCAAAAGCAACCCCAGCCTGCCCTCCCGTAGAGCTGACACGGAGGGTCTTATGGAGTCCTGTCATGGACTTCTGTTGATCTGAGAGACAATTCTCACGCCCATACAGAAAGCTTTTTCTTCCTTTATATGATATATAACCCAAAATATCAACTAACACGCAAACATCCTTTGTCTCCCTAGCTCATGGGACCAAGAACTGAACACATCAGAAAGGCTGTCCTTCCCAGATCTCTTGTAGGGGCTACAGAGCGGGGCCTGGAACTAAAACAGCCTTTGGTTCTGATTTCATTCCTCTCCAGAGGTGTTTGAAGAACTCTAAAAATAATTGCAGAGTATATTTTGAAAATTTCTCCAAAGCTCCGGAAAGGGCCTGTAATTATCTTGTTCTCACAAGCTGCTGCTTTTTCTGTGCAATTATGTGGTCAGTAGTCATCAGAAGAAAATGATGTGTTTGTGCTCAGTGCAATTGAGCCATTAACAAAAGCAGCCTTCCCCACACTCCACGCAAAGAGCTGCTAGAATCTAGCAAAACAATAATCAGATTTCACTTCTTGTCAGAAGTGGTAGCCTGGCCACTGTTTCACACACTCAGGGGTCAGCACCAAAGCATCCTCTGGTCCCTTGGGGCTGGATTCTGAGCCAGCCTATGACCTACAAGAGAAGAAACTGAGTCTCAGAGGACCTCCCACTTTCTGCTGCATTATGGGCATTATAATATACCAGGGAAGGGATATATATTTAAAGGAATAGGAAGGTGTCTGGGATGGTCAGGGTTGCCGAGGTTGTTAAGCAGAGTAACAGGTTGAAGAGACCTATGTGTCCCGGAACTCTGCCTATGGCCTTGAGGGGGCAGGATGGGTGGCTCATCCCCAGCTTAGCTACTTATAACCTCCCCAAACCTCCCTCAGCCCTGGCCCCCATGAGAATACTGTTGTGTCTCCTGACCACAGGCTCCAGAAGGTTCCCAGGTGTACATCTGGAGAGGAAGGCCCTAAGGTTTCAGCAGCACCTGGCTGTGCCTTGACATCCAGGTGGCTTCACCAGGGAAGGATACTGAGTGTGGAAGTGTTTGCCTGCCTCTGGGGCCAGCCTGGGTTGCTCACCAGCTGGGTCTCATGCGGGGGCTGCCTTAGTTACTTTCTCACTGCTGGGACTCAATACTCAAAATCTACAACTTAAGAGAGGAGTGATTTATTTTAGTTCACGGTTTCAGGAGGTCTCAGCCCATTTGTGGGCAGCTGGCAATGGTGGAGCTGGTGGCGGTGGAGCTGGAAGAAGACCTGCTCAGAGCATGGCAGACAGGAAGCCAAGGGATTGAGGAAAGGCAGAATGGGGTCCTGTCCGTGTAATCCCTCCCTTCCAGGTCAATCCCCAGCACTCTGTCCCTTCCTGGTCACACACCCGATAATGTGTCACATGCCCGTAATGTACTACACACTCCCAGTCATGCTCCTACACTCCCGTATGCCTGTAATTCACTCCTCTTGACCAGGCCCCACTTCTTAACAGCACATGGTTCCATGGTTATCCCCCAACCCCCTTTGATGTGCTACCTGAGGCTTTTGGGCAGGCATTCCAGATCCAAACCATAATAGGCAGGGCCAAAGAAAGGTGCTGTCCTAGTTCATTTGTGCTGCTCTAACAAAATGCCTGAGACTAGGCCATTTATAAATAATGATAAGTTGTTTCTTACAGTTATGGCAGCTGGAAGTCCAAGCTCAAGTGCTGGCATTGGCATCTAATGAGGGCCACTGTGTGCTCCCAAATGGCACCTTGTTACTGTGTCTTCATACGGTGGAAGGAAGGAGAGGAGAAAGAGCCTAGTTCATTGCCGTGGCCCTCTATGCAGCACCACCTGCTTCTGAGGGTGGGTCTCTCACAACATACCAACTTCCCAGGAAGCCCCGCCTCTTCACGCCACTGCATCTGGCACACCTGGAAGTAGGTTTCAACACATGAATTTTGGAAGGGACGCATTATCAAAACAGTAAGCAAGCCACAAGATTTTGGCCTGAAGGCTCCCAACTTCTAAGTGATGGAACTCATCCAAAATTCCACACAATGATCCTGGCCTCCCGTCTTCCATCTTTAGGGTGGAGTAGACGGAACCAAACTAAGAATGATGCTCTCTGAAAACAGCCCACGTTCTGAACTATCACTCCTTCCCCTTTTGTGCCCAACCTGCTCATGTGACCCAGAGAGGCCTTGCTGTCCACATATCTGTGACCCCGGGCCTGTTTACTGTGACGAAGCCAACCTTCCACCTCTGATAGCTCATCAGTGCCTCAGGAATGACCCACTGGGATGAGACAGGTCATCCCTCTGAAACCAGAAAAGAAAGACACTTCATGTAATTTGGGCTGACAGACAGGCTTCCTCTGAGTGCAAAAAAATCCCACTGGAAATCATCCACCTAGAATCTCCCTGCTGCCTCAGCCTGAAGGGAGTCCGATGTCTCACCTCTTTGGTGTTTGTCTTTGACAAGTTCAAATCTTATCAAAATGAAAACGGTAGAGGGGCCATGATGAAGCCGACAGACGTTACAGCCAAGGTGTGGTCAGCTGCTCCTTTCCCCAGCTAGTCCATGGGAATGGGAGAGTGTCCAGGGCAGGACTCTCATAGCCAGCACATGCTGGTCCCTGCCAGGGCAGATGCCAGCCAGCTTGCTGAGGCAACTTCTCTTCTGTGGCAGCTCAAGGGCCTCCAAATGATTGCTTTTTGATAGGTCCTGGATGAAGAGACTAAGTCTGTATTTAGGAAGAACAGGCTTTGCCACTCCCATCTCTTAGAGAATGCCAAAATGAGATTACATTTTTCTTTTGCTTCTGTAGAATTCTCCACTACAGATTTTCAGAATCACCCATAAACACTAATTAAACCATTGCCAACTGGTGTGTGGTCCAAGGGGCTGAACGCAAGCCTTGGAAATCTGAGTGGCTAGTCAGCAGCTTCGGGCAAGAGTTCCAGCAGATGGGAGGGCAAGGACGTGGCTGGGGTGGCCACCACAGGCAGCACGTGCAAAGGCAGCTTTGCATGTATGGGTTCAAAGGCAGCTGCTTCTTGATCCCACAAGACACCCCAGAGACCCCTGTTACAATGTTGCTTTAAAAGGGAAAGTTACCATTGAAAACATCAGGGAGTGAGGCCTTGATAGGATCCTGGGAGTGAGTTCAGCGCACACTTAGCTGTAGAAAGAACTCCAGCAGAAGAGAGAGGCGACAGGGAAAAGAGCAGGGTATAGACACCTGCAAACAGTCCAGGACATGCCAGGGAAAATTGCCAGTCCAAGAGAAGAACAGGGCCAGTGCTCTGAGGGAGGTCAGGGGCCAGTGTGGTTTTATCAGCTGCTTAGAAGTTGGAACCTGCAGGCAGTATATGGTGACCAGGGTTCCTGTGGAAAGTAGCACTTGGCCCGACACCAGCACCTGAATAATTCTGATGACCATGTCTCCATCCCTCGGAAGGATAACAAGCTAATAATGGAAAAGCTGCGCAGGCTTCTTCTGTTAAAAATACAAACTTTGTTCACTACAACAGTGTTTTGAGATAGCAGATCAGGCCAATGTTGCAATACTTAACTCACTATCTTATCCAAAGAAAAGTATAATAATAAAATGAATAGTCCCCTTCAGGATTATATCCCAAGATCCCTAGTGGTGTCTCAACCACAGGTAGTATCAAACTTTACATATAGTTTTTTCCTATGCATACATCTCTATGAAACAAGTTTAACTTATAAATAGGCACAATAAGAGATTAATGATTGACAGTAAAATAGAACAAACATAAAAATAAACTGTAAATTAAAATGTACATTATAGGGCCATTATTAAATAATAAGGGTTACTTGAACATACGCATTGCCATGCCACAATAGCCAGTCTGATAATACACATAGCAAATAAGTGAGTGACGGGTGGGTAGTGTATACAATGTGGATACACCAGATAAAAAGGAAAGACTCACATCCTGGGTGAGGCAGTGTGAGATTTCATCACATTACTCAATATGGCTCACAATTTAAAACTTATGAATTGTTTATTCCCGAAATGCTTCATTTAATATTTTCTGACTACATTTGATTACAAATAGCAGGAACTATGGGAAGGGAACCCATGTAAAGGTCGGAGGGCTAGTGCACAAGCCAAACACAGCATCGACACAGAAGGTGGGGGTTGGGTGACATCTTTACCCAGAAGGAGACAGAGTATGACCAGTGATGACATGGGGTTCTTGCAGGCCCTGGGAAGAGAATTCATTCAGCCTGCTGGGAGAGCTTTTCATGAGAGGCCATGTGCAAGCAAAATGAAAGTTAAGCAAGAAAGATTTACTGAAAGATACGTCTCACAGGCAGACCAGGTCATCACAAGAGAGCGAACGAACCCAGGCCATCTTTAGAGTTCCCCGCTTATTCCCCCGGGTACTTCTTTTTTCTAAAATTTGCTTCTCCTCAGGAGAGCGCTTGTTCCTCCCCGGGCAGCACTTTCAGGTTATCGAACTTTTGCCTTATAGCATATATGCTTCCCATAATTCATCTGATTCTAACTATATTCATGACCTGTCATGCCTATGCATGATATGTTAATGTATTATAATGAGGAAAGGTCAGACAAGGATATACTGTCTTTCCTAGAGCACCTGTGCCATAATCTCTGTTTGCAGCTTTTCTTTTTAATTGGTCGTTAGCAATTGTCCATTGTCCTTACCCTGCAGTTGCTAATTTCAAGTTCTGCAGCTGTTACCTTCAGGCCTGTGTTTTGGTCATTTCCCTCTGCTCAGGTCTATCTATTGTCTACCTACAATGTGAGGGCCCCCAAAAGGGGGATGATAGACTCAAGGTCCCTTAGAGGAGCTGCTGGACTCCCCGAAAGCTGCCCTGTGCTAGAGCATGGGGTGTCTGTTATTTGGAGAGAGGTACCGAGCTGAGAGAGAGGCTCAGAAGGAGTGGTCCCGAAGGTGACCTCTGCGTCCCATCTCCTGGGCCTGTGCTGGGCTCACAGATGCCCAATGTCTGTCAACAGGAAAGGAATAGGGCAGGAGGCAGCCATGCCAGAAAACAGGCTCTACCACAGACGCAGCTCCCCCATCTTCTCTGAGAACCAATTCCCCCATCTCAAAAATTAAAAAACTAAAAATGAGCTGGTAATATTAGATCCATGTAAAAGCTTCAGGCTCCGTCTCCAGTATTCACCCCTCGGCACCTCCCCAAAAAAGAGTTTAGCAAGTATTGCGAAATAGTCTTTAGATTCCAGAAAGCTAGTTGCAAAAATTTCACAAAGAGAAATCCTATCTAAATCTATGCTTTGAGAGAGTGGAGCAGCACTTAAAAAAGTAAGTTCTGCCCATGTAATCACTATTTCAGTACAGAACAAAAAAATGTGGCGCACGGAATCAATCCCCATCAGAGGGCAACAAGAGACTGACCAGTGACAGAGACTGACTGATGAGAGGAACCGACCTGTGTTCCAAACCCATTCCTGCCAGCTTGCTGTGTGACTGGCCTGTGACCACACCTCTCTGCCACTCAGATGCTCTGCATAGAAGAAGACCTGGATGCAGCCCTCTCGGCCAGGTGTCGTGCAGCTCCACTCCTTATGTGGAGAGCAGCTTACTCACGACCTAGAGTGGCCTGGAACACATGGTTTCCTGGATCCAGACATGTTACATTAGACTTGCCTCCGAGCCAGAGATGGGAAGGGGAGGCATTTTACTTTGCCTAGCAAAGAAGTCATCATATACTCCAGACACCTGAAACAGAAACGGAAGAGGAAGGAGGGGCCACCCAGACACTGTCCTGCCGGTAGCTCTGCCTCAGTGGGGAAAAGCAGCCCAGGCTCCCCACTGGCTGCTCAGTGCAGAGCAAGCTTTGCTTTGGGACCCCTCAGCAGCACAGGCCACCAGCAGCAGCTGCCTTCAGCCATGTCTCCCGAAAGCATGGATTTATTTTTTTTCCTATTAGTAGACTTTTGGATTGTCCTGGGAGTTTCCTGAAAACGGAATGTGAACGGAAGAGAGAAATGTCCAATCGAGTGGCTACTCAGAGTCCACTATCTTGGCAGGCACTGAGCTGGGGAAAGGATACCACTTGTTCTCATGATTTAAGAAATGACTTTGACAAGAACAAAAAACATCCTTCTTACGCATTTCTGTTAAGCAAATTTAAGTTTTAGTGAGTTACAGTTGACTCATAATGAACTAAATATATTTAAACTCCATGACTACCCTCTATCGCCACCTACTGTGATCTAGCCGTCTCCGTCATCTACCACCACGCACCCATCTACCCACCTGTCATCTGCCTATGTCTCTATCACCATCTCTATTTTTACATATGACCATCTATCTGTTTCAGAAGAAAGGGTTCCTCCGGCTCCTGTTTTTCCACTCTAGCCAGCAGGGCAAGTCCTTGATTGGAGCAGGTCCTTTGTAGCATGCGGGGACAGCTAACATTCTGGCAGCCGCAGGCCTTCAGGTCCAGCTCCACAGTGGGCTCCCTGGGTCCTAGGGAAGCCAGCAGCATGACTCTTTGCTCGAATGGCTGCTGTCCTAACACCTGGTGGAGAGGCTCCAAAGCACGGTCTCATTGTCATGAGAGGATGGTTTTTCCGTTTCCAGTTTTTAATCACACATTGGCCCTTTTATCTCTGGGCCTCAGGCTGCTCATCCACAAAACAGAACTCCTCTCTCTTTCCTGCAGGGCTGTTGGGAGGGTCAAGTGAAATAAAGTGTGTATGGTATAATCTCTGAGCTTAGTGATATTGAGCATTTTAACTATCTTA
This sequence comes from Ctenodactylus gundi, assembly GCA_004027205.1. Taxonomy (NCBI): domain Eukaryota; kingdom Metazoa; phylum Chordata; class Mammalia; order Rodentia; family Ctenodactylidae; genus Ctenodactylus; species Ctenodactylus gundi. The sequence continues at coordinate 287,502 of PVKB01001171.1, read as the reverse complement.
ACCTCATGATTCACAAAACTTTCTGGTAGAACTTTCAGTCCTAGAGTAGAGGGCTTGCTCAACAAAGCAGGGTAACCTCTGCTTGTTAGTCCTGGGCTTGTCCTTGTCCCCATCCCTGCACCAAAGCCTGGTTGCTCTAGTCTTAGACAAGGCAGCAGAGGGAGCATGGACTGGCCTTGTGGCTGTGGTAGAAGTGGGTGGCAGGGAAGGTACCTACCAAAGCAGGTGGCTTCAGGCTCTGCAGTGCTTGGGAGGGAAGAGGCAGACATGCAGCCAGAGGCTGGATACCTTAGGGCAGAGGCCAGAGCTGACTAGGAGCAAGCAGGATGAGCAGAAAGCAGTAACGTCAAGCCAGGCCAGTCAGCAGAGAGCAGTGTGGCACTTACATGCTAGCTGAGGTTCAGAGCCGGGGTCATGGAAGGTGAGGTTGAGCCAGGCTACTAGAGGCCCATAAGCTTCCATTTTTTTCTGGGTAGCTCTTGGCTGCATCCTTCTTTCAGCAAAAGGAAAACCCGTGGGAGGTAGAGCTATGCTGTGGACTGAAAGCCACTGACCACAGCATGGCAGGGACTTGGACTCAGAGGCACTTCCCTTCTCAAGCCACCTCAGCCTCCCACTGGCTCTACAATCGTCTTCGTTACATTTTTGTCACCATGACTCAATTCCTGACATCCACAACTTTAGGCAGGAAGGATTTATTTTAGCTCACAGGTTCAGAAGGTCACAGTCTACATATGAGTGGCCAGCAACAGTGGAGACACATGACAAAGATGGAGGTGGAGGCAGCGCCTCATGACATTGCAAACAGGAAGCCAAGTCAGGTCCCAGGAGGAAGGAAGGAAGGAAGCAAAGAAGGAAGGAAAGGAGGAAGGAAGGAAGGAAGGAAGGAAGGAAGGAAGGAAGGAAGGAAGCAAGCAAGCAAGCAAGCAAGCAAGCAAGCAAGCATATATCCTTCTAGGTCCCATCTCACTGATCTACCCCTTCTAGATTTAAGTTCCCACCTCATGCTTGTAATCCAATCCACACACCTGCAGTCTACAATCTGCCACATGCCTGTTAGTCCACTATGCCCCCAGATCAGGCCCAAATCCCCTAACAGCACATGGTTCCATAGATAATTTATAACATTCAAATATATGAGATTTTTGGGGTACAGTCTAGATCCAAATCACAATAACAGCTTTAAGGGTAATCACTCTTTTCCTTCAACCTTTGTTTCCCTCCTAATGTTACTATTAAGGGAGGGCACCTAACAGGGTCCCACACACTGGGAGGCCTAAAAAGTGGAAGTTTGCTCTCTCATCCTTCTGGAAGTCAGAAGTTCGCGGTAAAGGGTGGATCCTTCTGATGCTCCAAAGCAAGATGTGCTCAGGCCTCTCACTGACTTCTGGTGATTTGCAGCAGTCAGGGGCACACCTTGGCCTGTGGAAGCGTCACCCCTCAGAGCTCTCCCTACTACACTATGGCATCATCTTAACTCATTACTTTGGCACTAACTCTACTTCCAAATAAGGTCACATCATGGGTTAGGGCTCCAACACACGAATTGTGGGGAGAGGCACAATTCAACTTGCAAGGGGGAGTATTTCACAGTACACCCACATGGGGCATGAGGGCCACCCTCCCACATCCCATGAAAGCCAGTTCCCTGCCACACTTTGGGATCCTTGCATGTTAGTTGGAGGGTTAAACCGAGTAGGTGGTGTCATGGAACCAAGCTGTGGCCTGCCACCCAACATTCAGCCTACTGTTGCCTCAGTTCTAAGTGTCCACTCTAAGGCCACCTCCCAGGGAGGTGGAGCTCGGCCCCTGGAAGACTGGATAAATGAGAGAGGAGTGTTGGCCAGCATCCTTCAGGGGTAATGCAGAGGGACTGCCCAGTGAGCAGCAGTCATGACAATGAGGATGTTGAACAGCTTTGGGGTGGGCTGCATCCCTGGACAGACAGGGTGAGATCGGCAGATGCCGAGGACATCATGGCTGTGCAGTGAGCAACTGACAAAACTCTGTCTAGAGGAAACAGAGTCAGACAAGAGAAGGACAGGGAGGGGGGAGCCAGCCTGGGATAACTGCAAAGGAGCCACAAAACGGGGGAGGCCCAGCTGGGTGGGACCAACGTAGAGGGTGACCACTTGTACTCGGGGCCACCAGAGCCGCTGCAGGAGTCCTGTCCGTAGGACATCTGTGGGATCACAGAGCTGCCTGTTCGTTATCAACAGCCTTGGGATCTCCATCCATACTCCTGCCTCAGCACCACCCACGCTTGGCTCAGGGACAGACACGCAGCATGACTAGTGACCTTCTTCCCTCTCACCGGCGCCTTCCGCCCTACACTGTGCTCCTGAGTAGCCTGAGTGCCCCTCTGCCCCTCGCTCACTGACCAGTGGCCTGCGCTGCTTCTCCAGTTACGTCACAGTGGGAAAGAACACATGGGGCTCAAGTAGGAGTCAGTCAGCGCTTGCGAGTGAGGCACATGCAGAGGCTTCCTCTGCCTACTGTGCCAAGGGTCACCAGGCCCCAGAGGCGAGGGTGAATGGCTGTGTTTGTCTCTTGAGCAGGAGAAGCTTGAGCCTGGTGTGTCATCTGATCTGGCTCCCTTAGGTACTCCGCAACTCAAGAGGCAGGGAACACCATGCTCCTTTGGCTCTGGGTAAATCCTTATCCACTCCATACCGCTGGTCCCTTGCCCAAACCAACTGGATGGCAGCACTCAGAGTACCCTGAACCCTTGAGGCACAAAACTGCCTGGGCTCTATAGATGTATGTGACACACACACAATAAAAATGATGTGCCCAGCAGCCAGTCACAATGTACATGGGGTGTATCGTATCAAGTCATAGAGATGAGGTTGGTAGACATGTGAGGTATGCCCATATCTTAGTTATTTTTTTGTCACTGTGACTCCCTACCCAACATGCTTAATTTAGGGAGGAAAGATTTACTGTAGCTTACGGTTTCAGAAAGTCTCAATTCGTTCGTGGGTAGGCAAATGGAATCACATGGTGGAGCCGCAGCTAGAGCTAGAGCCGCCACCGAGGGGCACAGAGATCCCTACAGCATGGTGGAACAGAAAGAGACTGGGAGGAAGGGTGGAACCAGCACACGCCCCTCCAGGTCAGTCCCTAAGCACCCGCCCCTTCCAGCCAGGTCCCACCTCCCAACTCTACACAGTATCCACAGGATCATGAGGCTTTTGGGGGACACTCCAGGTCTAGACCACCACAGTCGTGTGTGTTTGTATTTGAGAATGTGCCTGCCTCTGTGTCTGTGTGTTTGTGATGCGTGTGTGGTGTGGATTTGATACGTGACCAAGAACAAAGCGCCAGCACTCCTCTTTATCAATTCACGAATGCCTCCTGGGCGCTTTCCTTCTGGTTTCTCCTTTCTTTTGCTCCCAAAGGCCCACTGATCTTGATCTCGATTCTCTTCTTTGCAGAGATGACTGCTGTTCCATTAGACAAACATTGATACTAGCATAAACAGCAGGGCCGGACCCATTATGGCCATGTCACACAAACATTGGTGCCAGGCCTTCATACCCAGGAAGTCTCCATCATGACTGAACACTTCTAGGTCCCTGAAGGCTGCATTATAGGTCACCCAATGAGACTGCACTGGATGTGAAAGCCACAATGGCTTTTCCAAAAGAACATGCTGTGAAAATCATGCTGAATCTCCAGTGACCAGAGCTTAGTTCACTTGATTAAGACAGGAGGTGGAGGGCATGTAGGCAGTTAGGGACAAGGGAACTCTAGAATGGAAAATTTACAGACACTCCAGATAAAATCTGGCTGCAGCTCCTGCCTGCATGTAGCTGACCACTCCCTAGGACTATTTATGGCTTGACTATTAAGTATTGACAAAAACAACGGGGTGGAAGACCTCAGCAACTGAGCTGTTTAGTAAATTACTTCCTTACTCAGCTATTCTATACAAAACCGTAGGTAGACAGCTATTTGGCCCCCCTTTTTGAAACCCCTTCAAGTTAGTGGAAGTTTCCATCCTCCATCCTTGTTTTTCCTAAATAAAATAGCTTCTCTACACCTTGCCACCTTCGTCCCAAGACTTCATTCTTTGACTTTGTGAGACACAAACCTGGCAAAGACAGAAACAGCCAGCCAACAGGGCAGCTAACATAGTAATCCCACCCCAAACAACTAAAGACAGGGCTTCAGTGCAGGGCTGCACATTCTTAAGCCCCACTTAAGTCTGCCCTTTGCAGTTTGTTGTGGTTTGAATCTGGAGTGTCTCCCAAAAGCCTCATGTACCAATGAATACTGTGTACTGTTGGGAGGTAGGACCTGGCTGGAAGGGGGAGTGCTTTGGGCTTGACCTGGAGGGGTGTGTGCTACTTCAACCCTTCCTCCTGGACTTGTCTCCATCCTACCATGCTGTGAGGACCTCTGGTTCTGGCTCCAGCCCCAGACCCGGCCTGAACCCCACTATGCAATTTCTTCAATTCCCAGCCACCCATCTGTGAACAGACTGAGACCTTCTGAAACTGTGAGCTACAACAAATTTTTACTCATTTAAGTTGTGGATGTCAGGTATTTTGTCCTAGCAAAGAAAAAAGTAATTAAGACAAGCAAGTGCTCTATGTCTTTGTCTGATGTCTTTCCAAGGCCAGGGTTTCCATTTTGTTTATTTTATTTCATATGCTATGATTAAATATTACATTTTAGCTACTCTGCTGTCCGTGGTGAATACAGAGATGGGTGCAGTTGTGTTGAAAAAACAATGTACTAAAAGTTTGAACTTGCATGTTAAGGTGTCAACATCATATGATACAATGATGGTACAATCAGGACTTTAAATAAAAGTAAACACAAATAATTCACGACCTTTAAAATACTCTTATTTTATGAATTTTTATTATAGAAAATGGAAACATGTATAAAAAGAAAAATAATAACATAAAATGAGCATTCTTATCACCCAACTCCCAACAATTAATCACTTCTTTTCCCAATCCTGTTCCAGTTCCCTCACTTTCTTCCTCGTTTTCCTCTTCATCTGTTACAGATTTTGAAAGACAAACTTGGATGCTCTGTCAGTCAGTCCACTCACATCGTATGTACTAAAGCATGTGACCCAGCAGGAACGGCCTTCATGGCTTAATGTCATCTAATGTCTGGTTTACATTCAAGTTTCCCATTCATCTCAAAGCTTCCTTTTCTATAGTTGATTCGTTTGAGTTGGGATCTGAACCAGGCTCACAGGCAGCATCTGGTTCATCTCATCCAGAGGTATTTCTGACCTCCTAACCCTTCTTCTCCCATTCTAGTTCTTTGTTGAAGAAGCCAGGTCATTTTTCCTACTTCGTACTCCTATAATAAGCAGATCACATCCCTGTGGTGTCACTGATTTTGCTCCTCAGTCTCCATATTTCCTTGATTAAATCCACGTGACTCTGTAGTTGCTATGTATTTGCACCCTACAGCCAGAGGCCCATGATGCCCCATGTTTAGTGATGTTAGTAAGTCGTCAGTGTGATTCAGGCCATTATAAAATTCCCCATCAACTTTCCACATAAAAGTGACTTTCAAACTCTAAATCATGATCCATTATTTGGCCATGAAGTTGATGTAATGGGTCATGACAGTGTTGTTTGAAAAAAGGAAACAAAAAGGAATAGAAAAAATAGTAGAATTAAGTATGAACAGCAGGTAGAGTATCTGTTAGGGACTTTGACATGAATGATTCGGACACATATTCATGTATAACAGGTCACAATATAAAATAAGGGCCATGGGGAAAACTCCGAAAATCATATAAACTCCAATTTGTGTTACAAGTAGCTTCCAGAGAAGATTTTTTTGAGTAAGGATGTGGGTCGGGTGAAAGTCCAGGCACAACAGTTTGAAAGCACATCACTGTGTGTGGAGTCACAGCTGTTGGGGTTAGAACAATCTCACCCAGTCCAGTGTGAAGCCAAGACATGCACAGACTTCTGGCAGCTGCAGGGTGTGGAGTTCATGACGTAAATTGCCAGCCCAGCTCTTCTCTAGCAGCTGCTGTGTGCAGGAAGGAAAAGAGTGGCCATGTGTCCCTAGGGCTCAGCACTCTCTTAGCCCTCACAATGTCATCTGGTCAACTTACCGCAGGCCAGCTCTGTCCATGTGGGACCAGGGCTTGCTGGGTCACTGCTAAGACCTAAAACAGAAATTCTGCCCTGGAAACATACACTAAATATCCAGGAGTGTTAGTGTTCAGGTTGCAGCTTATTTTGAGTGATTCGAGATATGATTCTTAAAATTCTGCTTCTAACTTTTCTGTAAGTTTATAGTTGCTTCAAAATTTAAAAACTTTTGAGAATGCAGTCTTTATAAGTAAAGGCATATTCATATAATCATTTTTTAGATATTAAGATGTTAATGTGGAAGAACATTGGTTCAGAGAGATAATCATGAACCCCAAAATAAAAAAAAATCAAGCTACAAAGCCATATTGTAATGTGATCCTATCGCTATTTTAAGTTATTATTCAATTATATACATGTAGGGTTGGAGGAATGGCACAACAGTTAAAGGGCTTGCCTTAGCAGGCTCAAGGCCCTGAGTCCAATTCCCCAGCACCACATACAGCTGGGCATGGGGCGCACACCTGTAATCCCAGCACTCAGGAGACTGAGGCAGGTGGATTGCCATGCATTCAAGGCTAGCCTGGACTTCACAGTGAGTTCAGGATGAGCTTGGGCTATAAAGCAAAATCCTGTCTCACAAAAAAAAAAAAAAAAGAGTGAGACTGAGAAATTATTTACATGTAAAGGAAAACAGACTAAAAAATATTTTCTGTGTGACTACTTCTGAATCTTGAGATCACGATAATCTTTAGTTTTCTCTCTTTTGCTTATCTAAAGTTTGTAATGTTTCAAAATAAACAAATTACCTGATTAATTTATACCAATATTATAACATCAAATATTCTTGTTGGTGGAAAGAGAAAGAAATTATATGCTTAAAAATTGGGAAAATTTTTAAGGGTAAATTTTTAGAGTTGGACTAAATACTTATTTATCCATTCTAACCTATACAGTAAGATTGTATGCTTTATAATTATTTCCTTTAGTTCTTTTACCATTTATTATGATTTTCTACAATTTAAACAACGCATGCTTGGGGATGTCACTGAGGCTTCATTGCACTGATCCCAGGGACCGGGTGTGCCCCCATGGGGTATTCTCAGTTCTTGGTCTCTCTAGCCTTTACTCTGTCATTTGTTGCCCTAAACACAAGTTATGTAGCTAGCATTTGGTTTCACAGCTAGTGGCACTTGTAAAAATAAGCTGAACCTGCCATGCCATCCAGGCATGACAGATACAAGTTGCAAACCATGCATGTCTCAGAGGCAGGAGAGCCAGGCTAACTCAGCTTCCCACCTGCTGATGGCCTGACCTTCCAGGGTGGTGGCAGGGAGGGCCATTCACTGGGGAGAGGGTGCAGGTGTCACTCAGAGTGCTGGCACATTCCCAGGAGCCAGGCGTCCCCAGGGCATGGAGAGTAGAGTTGCCCTGGAAGCAAGCCCACCAGATGGGAAACGTGCGTCATGCAGAAGCTCAGCAGAACTGAGGAGCTTTGTGCACAGACAGCCTGGCAACAGGAGCGCTGCGTGTGCTTACTTGAAGTGGTACAGCTATCCCCCTCCCACTCACCAAGGGAAAACTGCTATAGTCCTGCTACATCTTCACATTTATCTTTCGTCCAGACTTCTCCTTCCTGGTGCATCAGGGTGGGGCCGGGGAGGAGGACGTTGGAGACCATGGCCATTAAGAATATGCACTTAGCCAAGGGATGCATCCTTTGGGCATAACTTCCCCTTCATTTCGGGAGACAGATTGCTTTCCGTGCTTCCTCCTCAACGCAGAGGATCAATTCTTTTTATGGTGTGCAGCCCCGTCACATGCCATTCTTCAGTGGAACTAAATTCCTTCCTTGCCACTTCAACGAGCAATCATGGGGCTTGATTAAAGGCCAGTTTCCAGCTCTAAGGAAAGGACATACTGAGCTCTAGAAAACAAGCTTCTGTCACTAGTGTCCCCAGCAAGTATGTTTCATACTAAAGGCTCCAAGGCCAGCAATACAAATATGGTCAATTCTCATGTTTCCAATTACTGCTTGAGGACGCCCTGTGTGACCTGTAAGAAAGCCACTGTCCCTCACTTGAAGGCTCCCTCCTGCAAACTTACTGGGAACTGGAGCTCACCAATTAGGAAAGAGTGAGCCTGACCTTTTCAGCCATGTAAGAGTACAGCCAGTGCCCATCACTCATCCAGCCATCAGCTTCTTACCCCATTCTTAGCCTAGCAGCATTCTAGCCAACCTGGGGAGACTGACCAGATCTGCCTCCAGCGGACAAACATAAGGAACCAGAGTCTCCATATGGAAGTCGTTTGCAAGGAAGGAACAAGATCCCTGATCCTGACAGGAACTCAAAGCGGTGAAGGTGTTAATGAATTGCTTTCTTTCAGGGGAGGGGTTCCAGGCAGCACTGGGGTGCGGAGGCTGGTGGAGTCCAGCAACTCCCTGGGTGGAGGTGCCAGAGCCAAGCAGCCAGGGAGTTCAAGGCAGATGCAGTTCAACAGGTCACAGAACAGCAGAGAGAGGACACAGAGAGCCACCAGGTCTGCAGAGGGTCCCGTAAGACTTAGCCTAGAACTAACTGGAGTGAGTATATGTGACTGTTGGAGAGATTATGTCAACTTGAGGGAATCAGGAACCACATCTGGATTAAGGTTTGGGAACCACACCTAGACTGGGAATTGAGCACCAGCCTGGATTAGAGTGTGAGTAATCTGTGGGCCAGCCAATGAGGGAACAGACCCACCGGATGTGGGCGGCCCAACTGGAACTCCAACAGTATAAAAGGAAGGAAAAAGAAAGATTGCTACAGCTTCTTCCACTGGGAAAGCTCTCGCCTTTGCAATTGTCTATGGACGCCCACTTGCTACACGCTGCAGATCTTCATCACAGATTCACCTCCGTCTCCTTGCGCCTGTCTGCCCGTTGCCGATCTTCAGTCTCTGGTCTTTGTCATTGTTCTTTGATCAACCAAGATCTGCAGCAGACTCTCACTGGCTGTCCTACAGTCGGATCTGGACGGGAGTTCCACTTTGCGGCTGAGCAGACATTGGACACTCCAGCTCTTGCACATGCAGGCTGTCATCTTGAACTATATCCTCAGATTTGTAAGCCTTCTGAATAGATCATTTTTGTTATAATTTCTGTAAATTCTGCCTTTTGAAATAACCCAAACTAATACAGTATATATAACAACCACCAAAAGCATGAAACAGTGGTGCTGCGCTCCTTAACAAATCCAAGAATTGTGCCTACTCCCATCAGCGCAAGAGAAAAGCATTCATGCTTAATGAATAGAATCCTCAGGAGATGTTATCACCTCGTTAGGAATAATGAGTCCAAGCTGAGCACTGCCCTGGATCCGCCTGGTAAACCGTGACAGCAAGATTGAAAGGATCAAACTGCTCACAACTGAATTCCAGAAAACGCTCCTGAGCATTTGCAGGAAACAGAAACATCCAGCACCTAACAACATGAGGCAGGCCCAGCGGCACAGGCATTCCAGCACCCTGGAAGGCCGAGGCAGGAGGATTGCAAGTCTGAGTCCATCCTGAGCACCTTAATCACCTAGAGTCATCTTGTCTCCAAATGGAAAATAAAAATGGGCTGCAAATGTTGTTCACTGTGAAGGCTCTGGGCTCGATCCCCAGCATTACGATATAATAAGTAAAGCAGCCAACTGACAAAGATGAAGAAGCTTAATCGGAAAACCAGGGCTGGGGCACAGCTCAGTGATTAGAGAGCTTGCCTAGGAAGTGCAAGACCCCAGGTTGGATCCGCCAGCACCACATAATAGCCGTGCATAGTGGCATATGCCTATAATATTAGCTACTTGGGAGGCTGATGCAGGAGGATTCCCATGAGTTTTAGGCCAGCTTAGGCTACATAGTGAGTTCAGAACAAGACTATACTACAGACTGAGACCCTGTCTCAAAAAAAGTGACCCAGAATCCTCATATTTTTTACAATTAGCAGATAAGGATATTAAAAGTTATTCTAATTGTATTTCGTAAGTTTAAAAGGTTAAGAAATAAAGTATGCAAAAGACCCAAATGAACAATTAGGGATAAAACAAAACATGTGAGATGAACGTACATTAGCACATTGGACTAGATTAATGTCCCATTGAAAATTGCAGGAAAAAATTTTCTAAGCAAACTTCTGGGCAAGATGGCAGCCAAGAAAGTCAACCTGGTCTGGAGAGGAACTGGAAGGAGGGCCTGGGAAGGTTGGAAACACTGTAGACAAAGGCTGAAGCATATGCCAGCCTGGGAAGCTGGCCCTGTACTCTGGGGAAGGGCTGTGAGCCACTATCAGCTACAGACTTAGGGAAGCGTAGAGCCAGAAGCCATGGGAATGGGCATCAACTGGTAGCCCCAGCCTAGAGTCAAGCCAGCATAGAGGGAACACTGAAAATGCACTGTGAGTTTCCCCTTGGAAAGTTCTTTCCGCAGCTTAGCACACCAACTTGGGAAAGGAGCCCTCAATAGGCATGCTAGGAAAGGAGGTAGCGAGGAGTCTTTACAAAAAGTGCCTGAGTCTGAAATGTCAAAGGTTAAAGAGGCCACAGATGGGACACACATCAGGGATTAGGGGGACACTCTAAATCAGTGACTAGGAACTGACACAAGAAAGAGTTGTGGAGAGGGAAAAACGACCACAGACCTCCTGAGAGGTAGTGATAACACCTCAGGGTGGAGACCCCTACTCTCAGGGAGGAAGACAGGACAGATGAAAGCCTTGCTAAGGGGCCTGGGTATGAGCAAGACACACTAGAGGCCATCAGACTGCTCGGTCCCCTTCACAGCCTACTGCCTACGCAGTCCACATACTCTCTTCATACACAGTCAAAGAAACCTCTTGGTGAGACCATTAAATAAAATCCATCAGCAATAGAATCATGGGAAGAAAAGGCAACGGGACACACGCAGCAACATCAGACTCCTCAGAAGCTAATATCATGGATGAATTAGTAGAATTCATACAAAAGGAAGTTAAAATCCAAGTAGACCAGTTGGTTTGTGCAAACGGTCAGTCCAAACAAGATATTCTTAAAGAAAAGCAAGTAATGATCAGTGGGCTTAAAGAGGAATTTACTAAACAAATAATGGTCCTAATGAATACAAAGCTTAGTCAACACAAAGAAGACACCAATAAAAAGCTGGCTGAGCTAATTAAAGCAATGCAAGATATAAAAAAAATTTGAAAAACATCTTGAGGAAAATTTGAAAATAAGCCAGCTGAAGTCCATGGTATGAAAAATTCACTTGAATGCAGGAGGAATTGACTTGAACATTGCAAGGACAGAATTGCAGACCTTGAAAACAAAATTGTTGAAATTATTGCCATAATCAGGCATGACACCAAAATAAGAGGTGAGTAAGGCAGCTGGATACAATCGTTGCTGAATGACTCCAAGAGAACCAACCTCAGAATTATAGGTGTGGTCTATCAGAGCAGAAGACAGCACAAAGGTATAAAGAATTTACCCAGTGAAATCATGACAGAAAATTTCCCAAATCTAGGACAATAAGTTAATATTCAGGGGCTGGAGGAGTGGATCAGAGGCTAAAACTGCTTACCTAAGCAAGTACTTAGACAAACGCTGAAGTAGCTGGTTTCAATTCCCCAGCACCACATAAGCTGGGCATGGTGGTGTATGCTTGTAATCCCAGCACTCACTGAGACAGGAGGATTTCTGTGAGTTCAAGGCCAGCCTGGGCTATAGGGCGAGACCCTGTCTCAATTAATATTTAGGTATGAGAAGCTTACAGAACATCAAGTAACTAACCTTGGCCAGAAAATAACCTTGCCATGACACATTATAATCAAGTCCTCAGAATACAACCCAAAAAGAGAATATTAAAAGCAGTAAGAGAAAAACAAACATTATTCTACTAAAGCAAGCCCATCTGGACTACTACTAATTTCTCAATGTAAACCATAAAGACCCAGGATAGCCTGGGACAACATCTTTCAAGCTTTACAAGAAGGCAAGTATCAACCCAGGTGGTGGTTGTATCACACAGAACTATCCCTGAAAATTGAAGGGGAAGTAAAAATTTTTCACAACCACGAAACCCTGAAGAAATTTGCAACTACTAGTCTTGCATTGCAGAAAATACTTGAATCTTAGAGACAGAGAGAAGAGCAGCACTGAAGAACACAAAGAAAGGAAACCTCAACAGGGAAAGAGTACCAAAATGAAAAAAACAAAGAACCAACACTCAAAGAAAAGGACAAGGTCAAGATTTGGCAAAAATATTACAGTAATTACTCTCAATGCTAATGGTCTTAACTTGCCAATCAAGAGACAAAGACTGGCCCAGTAGATAAAAAAAAAAAAAAAAAAAAAAAAAAAAAAATCCCAACCATTTGTTGTCTGCAAGAGGCACACTTCACCCACGAAGAAGCACACAGACTGAAGGTAAAAGGATGGACACTAGTACTACACACTACTAAAACCTGGAAACAAGCAGGACTATCTATACTATTCTCAGGCACTGCAGACTTCAAATCAAAACAAATCAGAAGAGACAAAGATAGACACTATATACTGGTGAAAGGAACAATCTGACAGGAAGAGCTCACAACTATAAACATATATGCACCCAATGTAGATGCACCCAGTTACATAAAACAGAAACTACAAAACATGACAGGTCCACTAGACCCCAGCACAATCATACGTGAGGACTTCAATAACCCACTCTCACAAATAGTCAGGTCAACCAGATCCCACCGCCCCCCCCCAAAAAAAAATCAACAAAGAAACAACAGAGCTAAATCACACCACTGAACAAAAGGACTTATAGATATCTACAGAGTGTTTTTTCTTTTCTTTTTCTTGAGACATGGTCTCACTCGGTAGCCCAGGCTGATCCTGAGCTCACTGGTATAGCCCAGGCTGGCCTTGGACTCATGACAATCTGCCTGCCTCAGCCTCCCGAGTGCTGGGATTACAGGTGTGGACCAACATGTTCAACTTTATGTGGTGCTGGGGAATCGAATTCAGGGCCTTGTGCTTTAACCACTGTGCCATTTCTCCAGTCTCGAGTGTCTTATCCAACATCAACAAGTATACCTTTTTTTTTTTTTAGCAGCACATGAAACTTTTCCCAAAACAATCCATAACCTTGGAAATAAGACATGCTTAACTAAATACAAAAGAATTGAAATCGTTCCCTGCATACTTTCAGATCATAGTGGAATTAAACTAGAAATCAACAGAAAAGGAAATCACAGAAACTCTACAAGTACATGGAGATTAAATAATACATTATTAAATAAGCAGTGAGTCACAGAAGAAATGAGGAAATAAATCAAAAACTTCCTAAGGTCAAATGATAATGGAAACAAGTCATCCTAGAATCTGTGGGACACAATGAAAGCAATACTAGGAGGGAAATCTATGGCTATGAATGCACATATGACAAAATAGAGCAATCTTACATAAATAATTGAATGATGCAGCTCAAAGACCTAGGGAATCAAAACAAGGCAAATCCAAAGGCAAGAGAAGGAAGTTATGAGAATCAGAGCAGAGATCAATGAAATTGAAACTAAAAAAAAAAAAAAAATCAAAGAGTTGGTTTTTCAAAAAGATAAGATTGATAAACCTCTAGACAAACTCACTAAAAGAAGCAAAGAATCAGTTCACATCAATGTTCTTTGAAATGAAAAATGTGAAATCACAACAGACACCACTGACATCCAGAGGATAAGAAACTATTTTAGAAAACCTATATTCCAATAAATCCAAAAACCCAGAAAAAATAAATTCCTAGACATATATGATATATCAAAATTAAACCAAAAGACCTAAAAGCCTTGAATATAGTAACAATCAAAGATGAAATTGAGGCAGTAATGAAAGGTCTAGCAAGAAAGAAAGCCCAAGACCTGATGGATTACTGCTGAATTCTATCAGAACTTTGGTGAAGAGTTAGCACCAATGCTCCTTAAACTCTTCTGTGAAATTGAAAGACAGGGAACACTAAAAACCTCCTTCCTAGAAGTAAGTATCACCTTGAACTCCAAACCAAACAAAGACCAACAAAGAAAGAAAACTACAGGTCAATTTCTTTAATGAATATAGATGCAAAAATTCTTAATAAGATACTGTAAACCGAATGCAACAAATTGTTAAAAAGATTATACACCATGACCAAATTGATTTCAACCCAGGGATACAAGGGTGTTTCAATATATGTAAATCAATTAATGTAATGCACCACATTAGCAAAATCAAAGGAAAAATCACATGATCATCTCAGCAGATACAGAAAAAGCCTTTGACAAAATCCAATATCCACTCATGATGAAAAAGTCCTTGAGGAAAAGAGGCATGGACCTTTACTCAAACTAATAGAATCCATTTATACCAAACCTATTGCCAACATCATCATAAATGTAGGAAACCTGAAAGCATTTCCCCTCAATTCAAGAACAAGACAAGGGTGGGTACTCTCACCACTTCTGTTCAACATAGTTGTGTTAATTTGGGTTCTTTCAAAAGACAGAATTTACAGATTTTTATCGCAAAAAAGTCTATCAGGAAGGCTTACAAATCCAAGGATAGAGGTGGTCCAAGATGGCTGCTTAGTCGTGAAGTAGATCTCCCGTTGGGGACCGCAGGACAGCGGATGAGGTGAGAGTTTGCTGCAGATCTCAGGTGAAGACCGAAGCCTGAAGATCAGCGACTGAAGAGCAGCAACGGGCAGACAGGCACAAGCTGAGACTGGAGTGAATCTGTGCTGACGATCTGCGATGTGTAGCAAGTCGGTGTCGGTAGACAACCGCAAAGGCAAGAGCTTTCCCAGAGGAAGAAGCTGTAACAATTGTCCCTCTTCCTTTTATATCGTTGAGTTCCAGTTGGCCCTCCCACATCTGGGTGGGTGCTCGTCTCTCATTGGCCAGCCCACAAATGACTCACACTCTAATCCAGACCAGTTCTTGATCCCCAATCTAGTGTGGTTGACAAATCCTAATTCTAATGGAGGTGTGATTCCTAATTCCGTCAAGTTGACATAATCCTGTCAATGGACAAAATAGTGCTTGAAAACTTAGCCAGAGCAGTCAGGCAAGAAAATGGAATAAAGGAAATATGCAAAGGAAGAAGTCAAACTATCCTTATTTGTGGACCACTTGATATTGGCACAAAAACACACAAGTGGATTAGTGGGACAGAATTGAAGATACAGAGACATCTCTGAGTATCTTCAGGAATCTGATCTTTGACAAAGGGCCCAAAAAAGATATGCTGGAGTAAAGAAGGCTCTTTAAAAAAAAAATAGTTCTGGGAGAACCAGCTAGCCATATGTAGAAGAATGAAACTAGACCCACATCTTTCGCCATATGCCAAAATCAAATCCAAAGGGACCCCAAACTTAAACATTAAAATGGAAACAGTGAACTTGTTGGAAGAAAAAATAGGCATAACCTTTGAAGACATGAAAACCTTTGAGGACTTTCTCAATAAAACACCCAAAGCACATGAGATAATATGAAGAATCAACAAATGAGATTATATCAAATTTAAAAGCTTGTGCACAGCAAAGGAAACAATCAACAGAGTGAAAAGAGAACAGACAGAATGGGGAAAAATTTTTGCCAGCTACTCCTCAGACAAAGAACTATCATCAAGAATGTACAAAAAATGAAAAAGACCCCCCCCAACATGAACGACTCAATCAAAAATTGTGCAACTCAGATAAATAGTTCTCAGAAGAAGCCTAAATGGCCAACAAATAAAAGAAAAAATGTTCAACATCTTTAGCCATCAGAGAAATCAAAATCAAAAACACACTCAGACTCCATTTAGCCACAGTAAGAATGGCAAGTATTAAAGACCCCCCCCCCAAAAAAAAACCCCAAGAATGTCTGGTGAGATTTTGGGGGAAAAGGAACTCTCCTACCTTTGTTTATTGACCTTTTGGCTAAGATCAAGTGTAGGAACCTGCTTATCTAGCCCATGGATCTGTGGACTGGCACAACCATTATGGAAAGCAGTATGGAGATTCCTCAAAAAACTGCAAATAGATATCCCACTTGACCCAGCTAGATCTCTGGGTACTTTTACAAACGAGTCAAAGTCATTAAACAAGAGTGATACATGCACACCCAAGCACAGCCAGATCTTGGAAGAAGCCAGTGTATCCAACAACAGATGAATGGTGTCTTAGTTACTTTTTCTTTGCTGTGACTCAATACCCAACATCCACAAATTTAGGGAAGGAAAGGTTTACTTCAGCTAACAGTTGCAGAAGGTCACAGTCCACTCAGAGGCAGCTGGTAGCAATGGAAGCACATGGCAGAGGCAGAGGTGGAGGCTGCTCCTCACGGCATCACAAGCAGGAAGACAAGTCTCATCAGGCTCAGTCTCTCCACAGAGGAAAAAGGCTGTAACAATCTCTCTTCTTCCTTCCTTTTATATAGTTTGTGTTCCCAGTTGGGCCTCCCACACCTGAGTGGGTGCTCTTCCCTCATTTGCTGGCCCACAACTGACTCACACTCTAATCCAAGCTGGTTCCTATTTGCCTTATCTAGGCATGGTTCCTAAACCTTAATCCAGGCATGGTTCCCAATTGCCTCAGGTTGACATAATCTCTCCACATCACAAATAAATTAAGAAGATGTATATTTATACAATGGAGTACTACTGTGCCACAAAAAGATAAATTTGAGTCATTTGTAGGAAAATAGATGCACCTCTAGACCATTTGAATCAGACACATAAGATTAAATATTGTATGATTTCTCTCATATAAGAAAACCAAACCATAAAAAAGTAAAAGAGAGATGGAAGAAAGAGGATAGATTGTGTGGACAAGGAAAGGGAACGGGGCGGGGGGGGGGGGGGGGGGGGGGGGGGGGGGGGGGGGGGGGGGGAGTTTTGAGGGGATGGTATGGGTAACAGATGTGAATGCAAATTTTTAAAAATTTCTTTTGAGACAAAGTCTCACTCTATAGTCCAGGCTGATCTTGAACTCAATATGTAGCCCAAACTCACAAAATCCTTCTGCCTCAGCCTCCCGAGTGCTGTGATTATAGGTGTGCGCCACCATGCCTATCTTTAAAAAGTGAGGTAGAAATGAAGAAATTCTCAGAAAAACAAATATTGATGATGTTTTCCAGCACATCTGCTTTACAAGAAACTTTCCTTGTCTCTGGTGAATTTCTTCCAATAATTCTTGTAAAGCGAATGTGCTGGGAAAAAATTATATGTTTATATACATGTATGTATGAGATATGTGCACGTATATGTGAGTAAGTTTGCTTGCTATGGACTTAGAAAAGCCCAGGATAAGTGTGGGAAGCCTGTGAGGGCTCCTGGTAGGTGCTGCGGTGGTGGCCTTTAGAATGAAGAGAGGTTATGTGTCGGGAAGAAGGAAGGAGCCCGAAGAAAGTTCCTCCACTCTGCAAAGTTAGGAGAGCAGCCAGTGCCAACATCAATGTGAGCCTCATGTCACCAGTGCGGGAGAAGGCCAGTCCTCCATTGCTACTGACCCTCTACTTGGTGGCTCTGAATAGAAACGAGGGCAGGTCATCAGCTCAGGACACAGGTAACTCTCTGGATACAGTACGGAACGGTGCACCTCATCTGCATTCCCAATCACAGCTCACAAGCCTCAGAGAACGATGGATAAGATCTTCAGGTGAAAGCTGCACCACTAGGGTGACAGTCCTGACCCCCACCCCAGCCACATGCACATCAAGGGGCAAAGGGACTACCACGGGGAAGCAGGCACTGCAGGGAAAGGAGGAGGAGGGATAAAGGCTTGGACAGTGGGAGACAGGAAGGACACAGGCCCTGAGTGACCCAGAGAGACTGCCTGGACCTCTAGGATTCCCCAGTCTGCTGGGTCTCAGGAGCCACCACACAAAGGGTGGAACACGGCTAGGAAGCGGGGAGGTAAGCTCAAAGCAGCCCTCACTCGGAGTCCCTGCCAGATGTCCCCGCCAAGTGTCCATCCGAGGAGTAGCGATGATGGGGATCACCCTACTGAGCCCCGTGAGGGTCCTGGACACGAGGATGCGGGACTGGTTAGAACGCTGAAGGAAGGGAGAGCCACATCACCATCTGCACACTGTATAGCAATCTCTGCAAGAGGAAAAGGCCAGCTGCACAGGGCTATGCGGAGGCTCTAGTTGTGCCTGTAGGCCCGACTGGGAACTCAAGCTAGATAAAAGGAAATGAGAAGAAAGATCGTTACACATCATGGCTTCAGGGAGCCACAGAGGACAGGCACTGCTCAGCTCTCAAGAAAAAAGTGACTTTTTGTTGCTTCTTCTCCTGGACTACATTGTGACAGCAGGCACTTTCGACAGAGTATAGAAAGGGGCTGACATCGATGAAGAATAAGGGATCCACCCTACCACAGAGACTGTATCAGTCCACCCCTCAAACAGGTGATGGGCATGCCTGCCATCTCAGCATTCTTGGAGGCTGAGATAGGAGGATCATAAATACAAGCCCACCCTGGGCAATTTAGAGACTTAGCAAGACCCCATCTCAAAAAGATAATAACTTAAAAAGGGCTGAGAATGTAGCTTAACATGAAGGTACTAGTGGGGTATAGCTCAGTGGTTAGTGCTTGCCTAGCAAGCACAAGGACCTGGGTTTGATTCCCTAGCACCATATAAGTTGGGTGCCTTTGTTACTCATTTGTTGCTGGAACAAAACACCTGACATCCACAATTTAAGGGAGGGAGGAAAGATTTACTTTAGCTCAGTTTCAGAAGGTCTCACACAGTCCATTCATGGGGCAGCTGGCAACAGTGAAGGCACATGGCAGAGGGTAGAGAGCTGCTCACAGCACTCATGGCATTGTAGACAGAAGCCAAGTGAAGCAGGAGCCAAGTAGAAGTCCAGAGACTAAGGCAAGGCTAGAGCTTCCCCAGAAAGAAGCTGTAACAATGCTGCTTCTTCTAATTCCTTCAAACAGCCATTTGGTCCCCTCACATCCAGGGTGTGTACCCCTCCCTCACTCCTGACCACCTGTCAATAGCAAACACCTGAAAGCTCATCCCTTGGCATCCCATAGTCTCAACAAGTTGAGACACTCTTTCCAAGTCAAATCCCAAGCATCTGTCCCTTCCAGCCAGGTCCAACCTCTCAATAACACACAGTTGCACAGCTACCCCACTACATCCACAGACACGAGGCTCTTGGGGAACACTCCAGAGCCACGCTATAGCACCAGGTGTGGTGGGGCACATCTGTAATCCCAGCAAGTCAGGAGGCTGAGGCAGGAGATTTGCCATGTGTTCAAGGACAGCCTAGGCAACATAGTGAGTTCAGGTCCAGCCTGGACTGCAGAGGAAGACCCTGTCCAAAAAAAAAAAAAAAAAAAAGGAAGGTACTAAGCTCAATCTGTAGAACCACAAAAAGGGATGGGTGGGGAGGAAGGAAAGAAGGAAGAAATAAAAAAAGAATCACAATAAGAAGAATACATAAATAATCACAAAGCTAGTATTGTAACAATGCTTTGTAACTCCAACTTATGCTAATTAAAGAGATGTTTACATTTTATTAAAAATCAGTCTAAAAGGTAGTATTTTGTAACTTTATTTTATAACTTCAATTAATGTTTTCTACATGATTTGAAGTGAATGCATTTAAAAAATTTTTTTAACCTAAAGAGGGCATTACTGTAACTCCCCATTTTTCTACATAAGAGCAAAATGCACTTAAAAGAATTACTAATTTATATTTTGGGGGCATACAATATATAAAAATCAAATTAAAAGAGGTGGAGAGAGACTTACAGAACTGAGATTTTGTATGTTACTGAAGTTAATCTGGCATAAATTAAAATTAGTGTTGTAACTTCAGGATATTAAATGTAATTCCCATGGCAACCAGTGAAAAAAGAACTGCAGAATATATATAAAAGGAAACACAAAAGGACTTTAGAGATTTTACCATCAAAAAACCAACTGAATATAAAAGAAGACAGTAATGCAGGAAACAAGAAACAGAAAAAAGATACTAGGCATATAGGAAATTAAAGAAGTGAATCTTTTCATATTATTAATTATATGTAAAGAGATTAAATTGTCCAATAAAAAAATCAAAATTGAAAAAAATGGACTAAAAACACAATCCAGCTATGTACCAACACAAGAGATTCACTTTAGATCCAATGACACAAACATATAGAAAACCACCTCGTGAGAAGATATTCCATGCAAACAGGAACCAGATATGGCAGAGATGGCTATACACATGTCAGAAAGAGAGATTTTAAATTTAAAAATTTTATAAGATATGGAAGGATTTTGAATAAATTCTCAATCTAGCAAAACATTGTAACAATTTTTAAATGTATATACAATTGGTGGTGACAAGTCATCAAACTATAAAAGTGATCTGGGGTGCATCTCCGTGGTTAAAGCACCTGCCTAGCATGTGTGAGAGCCTGTGTTCAATTTCCCTGCACCATATAAAGATTAGCTAGGTATGGTGGCATATGCCTGTAATCCTAGCATTCAGGAGGCTGAGGCAGGAGGATAGTCATGAGTTCAAGGCTGGCCTAGGCTATACCGTGAGTTCAGGACCAGCCTGGATTACAGAGTGAGACAATGTTAAAAAAAATTATATATATATATATATATATATATATATATATATATATATATATATATTAAGTAAAATTTATATATATGTATGAAACAAAACTGACAGAATTAAAGGGAGAAATATTTCTATAATACTAATTGGATAATGCCAATATCCTATTCAAAACAGATAGTACAACTGGACGGAAGAGAAACAGAAATAAGATACTAGGCATATAGGAAATTAAAGAAGTGAACCAAACAACCAACAACCAACTAGATCTAACAATGTACTGGTTTAAATCAAAAACGTCCTCTCTCCAAAAATCTTACATGTTTGGGAGGTGATTGGATCCTGGGTACACTATCTTCATTAATTAAATGATCTCCAATGGAAACAATCAAAGAATTACAGAAATAGGGAGATAGTTCATGTTCATGGATAAGACCATCATGTGATCAACATGGCATTTCTTTTCAAATTGATCTATAGATAGAGTGCAATCTCAATCAAAATCCCAGAAAGATATTTTGTTGATATCAAAAAACTGATTCCAGGGGGTGGAGGAATGGCACAGTGGTTAAAACACTTGCTGAGTAAGTGCAAGGCCTTGAGTTCAATTCCCCAGCACCACATAAAACCAGGTGCGGTGGTGCATACCCATAATTCCAGCACTCAGAACGCTGAGGCAGGAGGATTGCTGTGAGTCCAAGGCCAGCCTGGCTACATAGTGAGTTCAGGAACAGGCTGGGCTACAGAGCAAGACTCTGTCTCAAAAAAATAAAAAAATGGGGAAAGTAAAAAATCACAAGTAAGAACATAGCATCGAAGGAGAAATACAAAGTCAAAAGGATAATGCTGCCCAACTCAAGAATTTCTAAGAAGCTGCAGTAATTAAGACAGTGTGGTATAGGTAAATATATATATATAACTAGATCAATGGAATTACTATAAAGTCTAGAAATAGATCCACCACAGTATAGTTAACTGTTCTCTGACAAAGCAGCAGACGCAGTACGATGGAGCAAAGGCAGTCCTCAACAAACAGCAGGAGAAGAACTTGGTGTTCACACGCAGAACAATGAGTTATGGATTAACCCATCACCTGCTACCAAGGAAAGATTATTTTAAGGAGAAATTTCTTGTGCTAAAGTTTTGAATACTACAGATCCAATCAACAAGGCACAGGCTCTGGCAAGAGCTCCACTGAATAGCAAGATGGTGGATGGGTAGAGTGCCTGTGCACATCCCACCCTGAAAGGAAACCTCAATTCTTCCAAGGGCAGAGCTCACAATGACCTGAAGACCTCTCACTAGGTTCCATGCTTAAAGGTTCTCTATTGTCCCTACATTATAAAACTGAGTGCCACACTCTGACACAGGAATCTTCATGTAGAAAAGCAACATTCAAGCCATAATAAGTAGACACAAATCTTACACCTTTGCAAATATTAACTGAAAGGGATTATAGAGTAAGTGTGTACTACAAAACGCATACAAGATAATGTAAGAGAACATCTAGATAAGCTTAGAATCTTGATGAATATTTAGATACATTACTAAAATCTATGTAAGAAATAATAGACAACTTAGACTTTTTTAGAATTCAAACTTTTGGCCTGCAAAAATACTTGCATTAGAATGAGAAGACACAGATTTGGAAGAAAAAAACACTTGGAAAAGAAATACCAAATAAAGGACTGTTGTTCAAAACACACAGAGAACTATTAAAATTCAAAAGTAAGAAAACAATGTACCTAGACATAGCGGAACACACCTGTAACACCAGGTACTCGAGGCTGAGGCAGGAGGATCACCAGTTTAAGGCCAGCCGAGGGAACACAGCGAGACGCCAGTCTCAAAAAGAAAAGAAAGAAAGAATTAAGAAAGGAAGATGAACAACCCAATTTAAAAATAGCCAAAGAGTCTGAACAGAGGGGACATCATCTAGATGACAGAATATTGAAGCCCCAGACCCACCTGCACCCAGTCGGGTGATTCAACACCAATGCAGGGACCAATGTGTCCTTTCTGGGAAACTCAGAGACTAGATGAGAGGCTCCTGCACCTCCAGCAGGCATGAAATTCGCCACATTGAAGCAGGTGGGAAAATTTACGGCATTCTCTCACCTTAATCCTTCCCCTGTGCAGAGCAGCTTCATCTTGGGGAAGAAAAAAGAGGACTGGGTCATACATTCAACACTGTCCCTTTCCATGGGGGCTGCACAGGAGACCCATTAAGGGCTGGCACAAATATAAGCACGGACAGGAAAGAGGCCCAGGTTGGGAGCTGCTGAAAACAAAGGCATGGTTTGCAATAATATGCACTTACTGGCTCCAACATTTTTCTCAGTCTTAATGTAAAATGGGTTAGTAAAATCACAAACCCCACCCTATTTCTGGGGATGATAAGTATTAAAGGGGAGTGAGAAGGAGGAGAAATTTCTGGTTTTATTGCGGTATTCAAGATCGAGCCCAGCGTCCTCACACTGAGCCACATGTCTAGTCCATTCTTTTTTCTTTTATTTTGAGACAGGGTCTCGCTAAATCATTAAGTTGCCCAGGTTGGCCTCGATCTTGCCATTGTCCTACTTTGGCCTCCCAGGGTGCTTGGATTACAGGTGTGCACTACTGGCCGACTCTGACATATTGTTTTGACTATCTCAGAGTGCTGGCAGAACCAGGCATGTGCCAGATGGGTGGAAACATTCAGAGATCCACTCTTTGGCTCAGTACAACCACATCAGAAAAACTCACAGCCCCCTGCTTCTCACTGGGAAGAAGAAAAGAAAATCTGAAACCTTAAATGTTCACACTTTCAGAGAGAGCTGCCTGAAAATAGGACTTGTGCCTCACTTGTCTCATAACACAGATTATCAGTGCTCTGCATGACTGGGGATTGCTAAGGACAACAAACAAACAAGACCAAGCCATGTGCTGCTGCCCCAGAGACCTGCGGCATTGCAGACAGATACCAGGAAATGAGAGAGGTCATGATCTCCTGAAGAAAGGCAACTACAAATTCTAGCAGGCAGATTGGTAATCATTCCTTCCCCAAAGCTAGTTTATATAAAATGGAAAAAGGATGTTGCTTCAAATATGCAATCACAAACACAATATGTCAAAGAACACGAAGAAACAAGAAAACATTACTTAAAGGAAAAACAGATCTCTAGGAACCAATCCTAAAGAAATATAAAGACATGTGAATCATCTGAGAAAGAATTCAAAATGACTTGTCATAAAAACACTCAGCTTAGGAGAAGAATGCATGCACCAATGGGTATCTCAACCAAGTATTTTAACACAGCTTTTCAGATGGAAACTATAATTAACTGTATTAGCTTTTTGTTGCCAGGACAAAATAACCAATATACACAACTTAAAGGAGAAGGGACTTATTTTGACTCATGGTTCCAGAGGTTTTAGTCCATGGCCAACTGACTCCAAGGCAAAAACGTCATGGCAGATGGACACAGCAGGCAGAAGCAGAGAGTAAGGGGAGGAAGCAGGAAATGCAGTTCAAGTCACACTCTAAGCAATCTCCTTGCCCCACCTGCACGCCATCTCCTAATGGCGCACTTGGCTATGGACTCCTCAGCTGCATGACAATAATCTATTAATGAGATACTGCCCCAGGATCTAGTCACCTTCCCAAAGCACCTTCCACCTCTGAACACACTGTGCAGGACTTTTTTTTTTCATCCAAACTATAACAACAACTGAACTGAAATATTCTCTAGAGGGATCCTACACAACTGGATCAAGTAACAGAAAAAAAGTGAAATAAATTGAAGACAGTCACTTGAAATTATTTAGTAGGAGGAGCATAAAGAGAATGGAACAAAAGAAGAAATTTTAAGAAACTTAGAACGTTACCAAGCAGCCTAATACATGCATTGAAGATGATCAAGGAAAAGAAGAGAAAATAAAGAAAAGCAGAAATTTAAGCTGGGTATGATGGCACATGCCTGTAATTCTAGCACTCAGGAGGCTGAGGCAGGAGGACTGCCATGAGATTGAGACCAGCCTGGGCTAAATAGTGAACTTAGGACCAGCCTGGAATACAGAGTGAGACCTTGTCTCAAAAAAAAAGAAAGTTCATTTTTAAAAAGAATGGCTGAAAACTCCCCAAATCTGAGGAAGAAAATGAATACCTATGCTAAAGAATCCCAAAAGTATCTAAACCCTAAGAAGTCTGTGCTGAAACATAAGTCAAAGCGTCAAAGATCAAAGACACAGACAGAAGTTTGAAAACAGCAAGAGAAACCAACTTGTGTCATACAAGGGCATCTTCATGCCACTATCAGCAGATTTCTCGGCAGAGACTTTGCAAGCCAGAAGGGAGTGATATTATATATTCAAAGAGTTGAAAGAAAAAACTCTGCCACCCAAGAACACTGTATCAGGCAAAACTGATCTTCAGCGTGAAGGAGTAATCAAGACTTTTCCAGATGGACAAAATTGAAGGAATTCATCACCTGTGTTACAACACATGATAACAGGGGTCTTTCCAGTTAAACCAAAGCAGCAACATGAAAGTCTATGAAAGCATGAAGAACACTTAAAGACAAAAATATAGACGTATACAGAATTCTACAATTAAAGTGCATAATGTGAATTCCGGCACAGAAGTTAAAAGACAAAAGTAAATATAAAATTATGTAAGTAGGGGCTGGAAGAATGGCTCAGAGGTTAAAGTGCTTGCTTAGCAAGCACGAAGTCAAGCCCTAAATACCTGAGTTTGATTCCCCATGACCACGGAAGCTGGGCATGCTTGTGTGTGCCTGTAATCCCAGAACTCCGGAGGCTGAGGAAGGATTGCCTTGAGTCCAAGGTCAGCTTGCACTCTATAGTGAGTTCAGGACCAACCTGGACTGCAGAGCAAGATTCTGTCTCAAAAAAATAAAATAAATAAAATTATGTAAGTAATAAAGTATAAAATTAGGTACAAAATTTTACAAAACTACATTAATGGGTACACAATATAAAAATGTATGATTTGTGGTATTGATAAAATAAGGCATGTTAGGAGAGAAATAAAATATAGAGCTTTTGCTGTAATTGAAGGCAAGCTTAAAATAGGTTGGTATGAGATCTTTTAGGAAGATATTTTGGCAATCAGAGAGGAAATACCTATGGAAAACACACAAAGGGGAAAGAGAAAGGAACAGAAACTTGCCACAGCTGTGAATCAGTAAAGCACAAGAGAAGACAGAAAGACAGCAAAGGCAGAGCAAGCCACAAAAAGGACACTGGCTCCACGGTCGTGGCAGAGGGGGTGACACGCTAAGGCAGAATCAGCTGGGCACCAGGTGTAGGATTCTCAAAACTGGCCTGATGAGTCATTTGAAAAATGGGACCGTACACTTGCCATTCAGCAATACGCTCAACAGAACGTAAGGGCAGGTTGATGCAACACTGACAAAGTTCTTGAACCACCTAGAGGCCAAATAAAGGTGTGTGCAGGTATGAGCACTGAAGGCAGCTCTGTCGTGAGCGAAGTGGACTTGCTGCCAACTTCAGGGTAAACGCCTCCAGATACTTGTACTCTAACGGCAGCGACTGAGTAGTGGGTTTTTCTTTGTACAGTCATAAAACTCCAAAAGAACATTCTGCTAGAGACCCTACCAGGCACACACCTGACGGTGCCACCTGTCTTCTGAATAGAAATAGATTTTTTCCTAGCAGAGTTAACATAAAAGCATCACCTGTAGCAAAACTAGGATCAGTGTGTCCTAGGACTTGCAACACAGTTTCACACACTTGTTTCATCACTCATAGGTGCTTGGTGAGTATGAAATCTTTTATGTCACCAGTCTACAGAACCTGTGGTGAAATATGACCTGATGTCCAAGGAGAACCTGACTGTCCCCGTTTTGGAAGGGGAAGTTCAGAACTCAGTTTCTGGAGGAAGAGAAGCATGAGGGAACTGTGGTGTCTTCGACCGGCAAAGACAACACACGAACTCTCATGATCGTGGAACGTTGACTGACTGACTGACTGACTCGACTTGACTCGACTCTCAACTTGACTGGACATGACTCCATGACTCCCGACTTGACTCTTGACCTCTTTATTCCGCAAAGCCCAAGCTTAAATACCCTTCCATACCCACATTAACGTTCAAGCAATCTAATAGGCTACACATTAGCATACAAGCAATCTAATAGGCTAACAAACTCTCCAGACCCCTCACCCCACCCCGGGACCTCCTCCTTAGAACAGTCCCGTGGTTCAACACCTGATCCAAATTTCAAGCGGAAGAACACCTGACTTAAATTCCAGACAATAAACGCTTCTTCGTGGAAAGGAACTTGGCCATGGTCAGCAATGCTGAGGCTCTCGGGCCCTGAGGGCCCCCACAGGAACCACAGACAAACACCTTATCACATCCTTGACATTATGTAATATACACATATACATATATGTATATATAAATTTCAGACACATCAGTCATGTATCCAAGTTATATAGCTCTTTGCTTAGTGTACATTTCTGCATGCTGTATGTCACCTGTTAAAATGAGGAATAAGTTATACATGAGCTGTCTACTCACTGATGTGACACTTGTAAATTCAAAAGAAGCTTAACCTTATCTGTTTATAACGCCGGTTTGGCAAAATTGCTGTTAAACAATCACTGGGTCACAATCCACACCAGATGAACCTGTCTAATCAAAAAGATGAGTAAGCTGGAGGTCTTATATCAGTCATTTACTAAAGAAATACTAAGATTTTTTCATTTTAATGCTGAGTGTAGCTATATTAGACAATTTTGTAATAACACAGTTCCTCTTAACTGTTAACTTTTCCAAGATGATATAAAAGTATTTTAAAATTCTGTTTATGGCTTTCATATGCATATGTGATATGTATATTCAAATATAAATGCAAAGATGTATTAGTAATACTTAATAATTTTACTCAGTTATATAAAACACATTCTAGGCCCCGCCTGCTTGTGGAGAATTGGCCGTTTTGCAGCAGTGGATTACTACATGCACAAAGACAATGCTAAGGCATGGGCGCGTCAGCGGAACCCCCAGGAGCCCCCACCCCTGGTCATTCCCTACCTAGTCTGCCCCTAAATGATTTTAGCTGAGAAGTTTTTCCACAAAACTTATTTTGTAGTAGCTTATACCTATTTATACTTGCTTTAATTGCATACAGATTATACCTCGTAGCCGTGATTTAAGTTACACTACAGAAAAACGGTACTGGCATAAGCTCCTGAGCATGTTTGTTTCGGGAAATGGTTCCCACTACATAGAAAGCAGTCATTAAGATACTTTGAGTTTTCAGGTTAGTGTATGTATTGGTTAGGGTTCTAAGAGAGGCACCCTTAGCCGAACTTATAGAGATAAAGGGAATGTATTTGGAGGACTTACGAGTCTGAAGAGAGAGAGACAGTCCAAATTGGCCACGGGCTGGAGGGTGCAGTAGCTGCTCAGACGTGTGCCAGGACACCAGTCGGAGACCACAGGCCAGCCAGTGCCTGCCGACGACTACAGACTGATGTGACTCTCCAGTGGACATCTGAGAAGTACAGACCGGAGCAAGCCCTGAGCAAGCCGAAGTCCAGACTCACTGCAAGGCCAGAGCTTTTTTAGAAAGAAGCTGCAGCAACATTCCTTCCTACTTCTTTCCTAAGTTCAAACTGCTGGCTGGGCCTCCCACACCCAGGATGGGCGGCCTTGCCCACAAACAACACACACCTGAAAGCCATTCCCTAGTCACTTCCCAGCTGTAGTAAGTTGACGCAATCCCTCCAACAGGCAGGGTATGTGAGTCTTTTCATCTAACCCTAAGCAGCATCAGAGACATAGAAATACTGTATTATTTATTTCATCTCTCCTACCCAGAAGTTCGTGTGAATTATATGCATATGTGAGGTTGTTTGCAGTAATAATTCACAGGTTTCAATGGTGTTGATGAATGTTCATTCTACTTTTTTGGACTTGATTATAATTCAGTGTCTTAAGCAGAATTCAGGACTGAAGGAATGGCATAGCAGTTAAAGCACTTGCCTTGCTAGCACAAGGCCCTTAATTTGATTCCCCAGCACCACATAAAGCCAGGTGTGACGTCATATACCTATAATCCCAGCACTCAGGAGGCTGAGGCAAGAGATCACCATGAGTCCAAGGCCAGCCTGGGCTACAGAACAAGACCCTGTTTCAAAAAAAAAAAAAAAAATCTCTTGGATGAATTTTTGTGTCAAGTGTGCTGGAGGTCTTATTGCCAAACTGGTTGTAATGAGGCACCAAGATGTGTTTTAAAAAATTGTACATCTAATAACAAAAAAGTATATATATGTATATATATATTTACAAGGAATTTTTTTCATTTAGAAGGTACTTTGAAATGAAGATGAAATGTATACATCTTGACTTTTTTCACACAAGGCAATAGTTTACACTGTATTAGGAGACCAGTATGTGTAGACAATGTATAGTAGCATCCTGAGAGTGTGTGTAGCTGACGCCCTTCCAAACCTGCCTGACTTTGGCTTTGAGCAGTACTATCCCGGCAGACACAATGTGCTTGTACCATCAATCCCAACTCTCCTCTAGGAATTATGCTTTCAGTAACAAGGCCTCCAGGCAAAAGACCAATACAGAAATAGAGCATGTTAGCACCATTCTCAGTGGGCCTATTGGAATATACAGGTCCTTCTACCTGGCTGGCTACAGAATGCGCATTCTTCTCAAACACACAGCCAATGTTAGGATCAATTACACCCTAGGTCATAAACTAGTCTTACCAAATTTAACCAAGAAGCATACTTTCTGGCAGCAGGGAAGTCATGGCTGAAATTAATAGCAAAAAGAAAGCCAAAAAACTCATCAGAAAATGTGTGGACATTAACACACTTTTGAATAAATAGTTTAGGAAAGAAGTGAGAAGGAAAATTTAACAACATCTTGAGATAAAATGAAAAGATGATATACTAAAAACATGGGAGATGGCAAAAGCATTGTTAAGAGTGAAGTTTTAGTAATAAGTGACAACATTTAAAAAGAAAAAATATTAAATATACTGCAACATATAATGTCTTAAAACATCCCATTGTACTTCCCTGCAGGGTCTAATCGGCTATTATGCTGTTCTATTGTGTTTTTACCTCAAAATTTGGAGGGGTTTTTTTATTAGTCATTTAATGTCCTTAATCTTCCCTGTATCTTCTCGAACAGGTTGAGTATATTATGTATAAATAACCACTTTTTAATGTCTTTGTCTACTAATTCTACCATCTGTGTTATCTAAATCTTCTTAATTCCCCTTAATTATGACTCATGTTTTCCAATTCTCTCCACAGTTGGCAACTCCTCGTTGCGTGCAAGACATTACAAACTTTTCCCTTTTTGGGTGCTCCGTATATTTCCATACAGCCGAGGTCGAGAGCCTCTGACATAGAGCTAGTTTTTCTTCACTACTGAGGCAATACCCTCTGGGCTCTTTACTCAATGCTTCATGGGTTATAAAGTTTTCCACTGTTTCCAGCCCTCTGTGAGCGCTAAGGATTGTTTCCTCTGCTCCTTTTGAAGGATTCTTTCACCAGTGGCAATAATCACCACAACCCAGTTACATATCCATTACATCACATAATTACCTTTGTGTGTGCATGCAAGAGTGTGATATTACTTATGACCTACTCTTAGAAGATTTTTAGTAAACAATACACTATTATTAACTATCATCACCATTTTGTGTATTAAATCTTCAGAACTTATTCATCTTATAATCGAAATCTGTATCCTTTGGCCAGCACTTCCCCAGTTCCTCCATCATCAGCCCCTGGTAACTATTCTCCTGTTCTTTGTTCCCATGACTTCCATCTTTTAAAAGATTCCACATATAAGTGAAACAATGCAGCATTTGTCTTTGAGCATCTGGCTTATTTTACTCAGCATAATGTCCTTCAATTTCAACCTATGTTGTTGCAAGTGAGAGGACTATGTTCTTTTTGTCAAGGATGAAAATTACTCAGTTGCATAAAGCCAGATTTTTTAAAAAAACCATTCAACTATCTACACACATTTAGGTTTTTTCCACATTTTAGCTACTGCAAATAATGCTGCTTCAAACGTGGGAGTACAGATGCTTTCTTCAATAGAATGACTTTATTCCCTTTGGATATATACCCAAATGAAATTGTTGTATCATAGTGAAAACCTACTTTAATTTTTATTTTTGATGGACCTCCTTACTATTTTTTAATTTCCCATGTTCTTACTATGTATAAATGTGATATATAATGTTTACATTGAACTTGAGTATTTTATGCACATATATATCATGTGAAAAGTATGATTCTTTCCCCTCCCCCTTTTGACCCTCCCACTCCTTTCTCCTTCCCCGAACTGCCACTATCGCCTCCACTTAGTTCTATAAAATGACTGTATTCTCAGTTTCTCATATTAGGGAAACCATGTGGTGTTCGACCTGGGTCTGACTCACTTTGCTGAGCATGATGGTCTCCAATTGCATCCATTTACCTACAAAAGCCTCAAAACTATGTGTTTTTAGAGAAGAGTAATATTCAATTGTATACATATACCATAATTTTTGTATCTCTAGGTCTGTTGATGGGTATTTTGGTATCTTTCACCAAAATAGTTAGCTTTTGTTAGTTATGCTGCTACGAACATGGATATACATGTACCTCTGTTATGTGATGCTTTTAACTGTTCTGGAAAGATTCCCAGAAGAGGTATCCCTGGATTGAATGGACTATTATATGTTCAGCCTTTTGAGGAACTTCCATATTACCCTTCATAGTGGTTGTACCAGTTTACACTCCCACCAGCAGTGTAGGAGGGTTACTTTCCCCCACAACCTTGCCAGCATTAATCACTGTTCAAGTTCTTGATATACACCATTCTCTCTGGAGTTATATGATACCTTAGTGATATTTTGATTTGCATTTATCTAATGGCTACAGATGTCAAACATCTTTTCATGTATTTACTGGACATTTGAACTTCTTCATCTGAGAGCTGCCTATCCATTTCTATTGTCCATTTTTTAAATGGATCTTTGAACTTGAGGGGTTGGTTTTTCTTCAGTTCCTTGTATATTCTAGTCATTAGCTTCTACCTGACGTAGAGGTAGTAAATTTTTTCCCATTCTGTCGGTTCTCTTCACTCTGTTGATAATTTCTTTTGCTGCACAGAAACTTTTTAATTTGATATAATCATATTTATTGTTTTTGTGGCTATTTTTTTGCATTGGATATCTCACTAAGAAAGTCCTTGCCTACACCTATGTCTTTCAGATAGTTTGTTTTCCAGAATGTTAGGTGTTTCAGTTTTAATATCTAGGTCTGTGATCCACTCTGATTTGATTTTGGTGCATCGTGACAGGTATATGTCTCAATTCATTCTTCTGCATGTGGATAACCAATATTTCCAGCACCATTTGTTGAACAGGCTAACATTTTTCCAGTTATGCTTTTGGCTCCTTTATTAGAGATCAGGTAGCTGAATGCCCTTGGGTTTTTCTCAGTTCTGTTACACTGGTCAACCTTGTCTGGTTTTGTACCAGAACCATATAGTTTTTATAACTGTTGCTTTGTAATATAATTTGATGTCTGGAATCATAATGCCTCCTGCCTTTGTCTTGTTATTCAGGATTGCTTTGGTTATTCTAGATCTCCTTTGATTCCATATGCATTTAAGGATTTTTTTCCCAAGTTTTATGACAAAAGTTGTTGGTATCTTGATAGGAATTGTACTGAATCTGTACATCAGTTTTGGCAGTATAGTCATTTTGACTATGTTAAGTTTGCCTATCCAAGAACAGGGGATGTCTTTCCATTTTCCAATGTCTTCTTCAACTTGTTTCTTCAGTATAACATAGTTTTCTTTACAGGGTTCCTTCACTTCCATGGTTAGGTTTACTCCTAGGTATTTAATTTTTTGATGGGCTATTGAAAACACAAGTTTTCTTTAGAGTTCTTTCTCTTTGAGGATTTTTCCATCTATATTCATTAAGAAAATTAGCTTATAATTTTTTCCTGGTTAAATCTTTGTCTGGTTTTGATACCAAGGTGATGCTAGACTCCAAAATTGAGTTTGGTAGTGTTCCTTCTCTTTCAACTTCATGGAACAGTTTGAGAAACGGTGGTGGTATCTTTTCTCTGAAGTACTGAAAAATTTCTGCTGTGAATCCATCTGTTCTTGAGCTTTTCATTGTGAATAAAGATTTTACTAGTGCCTCGATTTTTGCGTGTGTTATGGATGTATTCAAGGTTTTTATGTCTTCTTGGTTCAAATTTTGTGTGCATCTAGAAAGTTACCTATTTTTCCAAGTTCTCCAATTTTTTTGTAGTATGAATGTTTGAAATAGTGTCTGTTGTAATTTTACACTTTTCCCTCCTAATTGTATTGATTTTTTTTCTTCTTTTGGTTAGTGTAGCTAGAGGTTTATTGATCTTGTTAATTCTTTTGAAGAACCAGCTCTTTGATTCATTGATATTTTTGTATTATTTTAGTTTAAATTTCATTGATGTCTGCTCTTATCTTTATAATGTCTATTCTACTTTTTAAATTTAGATTATTCTTGATTTTCTAGGGCCTTGAGTTGTTTCATCAAATTGTTTACTTGAGATTGCTCTGTTCTTTTAATGTGTGCATTTATAGCTCTTAATTTCCCTCTTTGGACTGCTTTCGTTGTGTCCCACAGGTTCTGATATGATGTGCTTCCTTCATCATTTAACTATAGGAAGGGTTTGATCTTTTTCCTGATTTCTTCTGTGACCCATTGATTGTTCAGTAGCAAGTTATTTACATTCTTTGTATAGTTTTGGCTGTTTCTTCTGCTGTTGACTTCCAGTTTTATTACTCTATGATCTGAGAGTAAACAAGGAATTATTTTGAATACTTTGTACTTGTTTAAACATGTTTTATGGCTCATAATATGGTCTTATTTCAGAAAATGTTCAATGTGCTGCTGAGAAGTGTATTCTGTTGATGTTGGTGGAATGCTCTGTAGATACGTTAAGTTCAAGTTTTCCACACTGTCATTCAACTGTAGTATCTTTGTTGATTTTTTTTGTTTAGTCAACTGTTCTATCTGTGATAGTGGGTTCCTGAAATCCCCTACTAAAATTGTATCAGGACCTACATGGTCCTTCACGTCCAATAATTTTTGTTTTATGCAGTAAAGTGCCCAGAGTTGGGAGCATATATGTTCATAACTGTGATTTCTTCCGATTGTATTGGTCCTTTAACCAGTATAGTGTCCATCTTTGTCTCTCCTGATCTGTTTTGGTTTGAAACTGGCTACAGTTTGGATCTTAAGTGTCCCCCCCCCTCCCCCTGGCTCCCCACCGAAGCCTTCTGTATTCAGAACTATGTGTTGCTGACTTGTGGGGCCAGGAAGTGAAGGAGGGACACCCACTCCTGGCAGGGGTGGGGAAGTGACTGGCAGCTTGAAGTTATTAAGGGAAAGAAGAAGGGTTTTTGAAGCTTCTTCCTGGGAAGGGTCCGGACTTACTTGAGTCTGCAGGCTTAACTTTACTTCTGTTTGATTTGGCTTCTGTCTGAGATGGGGTAAGCAGTTCTCCATCTTCTGTCTCTGCCTTCTACCTCCACCATTGCCAACTGCTCCATCATCAAACTGTGAAACCTTCTGAAACTGTGAGCTAAATAAATCTTTCCTCCCTTAAGTTGTGGACGTTGGGTATTTTTGTCACAACAACAACATAAGTAACTAACAAAAAATCTACTGTGTCTGAGGTATAGCTACCCTTGCTTGTTTTCTGGATTATTGGCATGGAGTATTGAATTTCAGCCTTTTATTTTCAGTCTACATATTTCTTAAGGGAAAAGTGTGTCTCTTGCAAGAAGCAAATTGTTGGGTTTTGTTTTTTGATTCAGTCATCCAGTCTGTGTCTTTTGCTAGGTGAGTTGAGACCATTGATATTCAGTGTTATTGTCATGTAATATTTGCTATATCCTGCCATTATTATGATGTTTCAGTGTTAATTGTTTGAACTAATCTCTTGTCCTTTCATTCTCCTCTTTCTGTTGTTTCCTTTTCTCTGGTGCCATTGGTCACCCTTTCTTTGTCTAACATTCCTTTAAGTATTTTCTGCAATGCCAGTCTAGTGGATGTTAATTTCTTTAGGCTTTCTTCATCATGAAAAATTTCAACTTCTCCCTTTCCCTTGAGAGATAATTTTGCTGGATAGAGCAATCTGGGCTGACATTTAAATTCTTTTAGCACTTGGATGATATCACTCCGCGATCGCCTGGCCTTCAGGGTTTGAGAAGTCTGAAGTTACCCTGATGGATTTGTCTTTGTAAATCACCCTCTCTTTTTCCTCTTACAGTTTTTTAATATTCTCTGTGTTGAGTCTCCAGGATTTTAATTATGATGTGTTGTGGGAATGTTCTCTTCTGATCAAAGTTATTTGGCGTTCCATATAACTGCAATAGTTCAATGTTCATTTCTTTCCTTAGATTTGGGGAAATTTTCTTATGTAATTTCATTGAACATGCCCTTTAAGCCTTTGTTCTGTTCTCAGTTTTCTCCTGCACTCCTATAATTCCGAGGTCATTTCTCTTTGAGTCATCCATCAGCTACTGCAATTTCTTTTGCAGTCCTTACCTCAAGATCTGATAATCTATCCTGAAGTGTTGGTTACTTTTTTCATGTGAGTTTTTCATATGTCAGAGTTCAGCTTTCATTGTTTCTATATCTATGCTGAATTATTCCCTAATTTCTTAAATTGCCTTCATTATCTGTTTGTTTCTTTATATTTCTCTAACTTCTTACTCATGTCCACTTTGAGTTCCCTTTTATGTCCTATGTGAGCTTCTTGGCCAATAAGCCAACTTCTTTTTGTCTTTATTGTCTGTAATTTCTGCTACTTCAAGCTCCCTGCTATCAGTTTCTGGGGTGTCAGACCTTTTTGTAGGTGATTTTTAAAATTTCATTTCCCCACAGTTCTGTTGCAGTGAGTTGAGGATCAGGTATTGTTGATGGATTCTGTCTCTATGCCAGAGATTCTTTTATTAGACTATTTCTGTTCTAAGTGTTTCCTTGAGTTCATTCAGACTTTCAGGTTTTAGAATTTATGATTGCTTCTAATTTATTTAGCCATTAATTTTGAAGGTATTCTTAATGTTCAGCCTTCTGTTGATACCTTAATCTCCTCCACTCTTTGGTGAAGGAGGAACAAAATACAGAACTATATATGGTCTATGGACAAAATATTTGCTAGCTTATCTTGGATATGAAGATTGTTATTGATGTCAACATCCATACTTTGAATAAAGGCTTATATTTACAGTACCATCTAATATTAACAACTTATTGGCAGAGACTAGTAACTAATTTAATATTATAACTATTTGATTAATTACATTAATAGGTGAAATATATATTCACTATATATCTAACAACCTAGTATTGACATATTGAAATATTCCATTAATATCAATAGTACAGCACTGACATTAAAATAATAAAGCTCATTTTGCTCATTTAGATTAACCTGAACCACTGGAGTTTATCCACCCTTCTTACATCCACCCACTGCACCCTTTTTAAAAATGTGATGTATATTTGTATCTATTCTTATACTTGTTTCCTACTAGCTATATATTTATGCTAACCAAATATTGAATACACACCTAATCCCCTCTTAACTTTCTAAGTAAAATCTAAACTAGTAATGGTGATTTCTATACACATTGTTTGGTAGTCTATTAGAGAAATTTGGTCATTGTGTCACTATATTATTGATAATATGTACAGAAAACTATGTTCCTTATTTATTACTAACTAAATAGTACAGATAATACATCTGTACAAGTCTACCTGTATGATTGTAAATTATTGATGTTGAACAGTTCTATTAATAAGGAAAACTGAAATAGAGGATGAGCAGACTAAGATTAGGAGTTAGCTTTAGGTATGAAATAGGAAGTAGATAAATATTTATATCATAGAGAAGAGCCTGGCAGTACTCCTACCCCAGTCAGAAAATAACAGATAGGGAAACCACTGTAAGTGATATCCAGATGAGACAGTAAGAGTTGTGAATGAAGTGGAGAAAGTGACTTCCAGACCTGCAAAGATTTACAAAAAAGGGCTTAGAGAGTTAACTGAGAGAGGGAGAGATCTGGAAACCAACAAAGAGAAACAAAGAAGTACAGGAAAGGAGAAGAAAAGGAGCAGAAAAAAGAATAAAAAGAAAGGTAGAAATAAAATAAGAAAACTTAATCAATTGCAGGAAAAGTAAGAAACTAAACAAAACAAAAACAACAACAAACAAGCAAAAAAGCAGACAAAACAAAAACTTAAAAAACCGACAAAAAAATCAGTTACCCACCCCCTCCATTATTTGGGTGTGAGAGTTTCTGGTTGCTGAATCTCTGTCTGACAGTGTTCTATCCAGCCTGGACAGAAATCCTAGGGATTTTTCAATTGTCTGTGCATTGCTCCCGGCTGGTCCCGGTGGCCTCTAGAGGGTGCTCCGACTCTCCTCCCTCAGCTTGCCAGGTGACGC
This sequence comes from Ctenodactylus gundi, assembly GCA_004027205.1. NCBI lineage: Eukaryota > Metazoa > Chordata > Mammalia > Rodentia > Ctenodactylidae > Ctenodactylus > Ctenodactylus gundi. The sequence continues at coordinate 250,337 of PVKB01001171.1, read as the reverse complement.
TGGTTGATGGTGTGATACTCAAGTCCATACATACTCCGCCTCTGCATGTATTTGAATCTTCCTCTATCTGCAAGCAGTCCCCAGTCACTAGTGCCCAGGGCAGGCCAAGTCCTCTGGTATGGAGATCTAAGCAGAAAAGCAGACTCCTTACCAGTTTCCCACAATTCACAGCCTTCCGTGGCTCAGTCCAGTTTGTGATTACAGCGCCTCCTGCCAATTTAGGGTGCACAGGTGGAGATAACAGGCCTAAGGGCTCACACTCCCCAACTTCTCTCTTTCGTTTCTCCTGCCGGCATGACTTTAGCTGCTGCCACCTGGCTTGCTTAATTCCACAGCTCCCTCGCATATCCCACACAGGAGAAGACAGCTTCACCTCAATGATGTGTGGTGCATAACCGCCACAGAGCGGATCTCTTTTTCCCAGGCACGCACTTGGGAGCCTAACTGCCTATAGCAGTTGTGCTGCTATAAACGTGGGTATACATGTATCTCTATTACACATTGCTTTTACCTCTTTTTAACACACACACTCTCTCTAAATACACACACACACACACACACACACACACACACACACACACAACACAATACCAAGTGAGGATCTACAATCCTAACTCATTATTGTTTTTGATTTTGAGAGAGGGTCTTGCTAAGTTACCCAGGCTGCATTTGCACTTGTGATTCTCCTGCCTCAGCATCTCAAGTGCTGAGATTATAAGCCTATGACACTAGGCCTGGCTACCAAAATTATTTTTAAAAATTTATGAATATAAGCTTTCTACTTGCTTTTTTCAGTTACTTTCACCTATTTTTCATAGTTTCAGAGGATTTTTCACATTCTTAGTTAATATATTCTTTTTAATGTTATTATAAAATAAATGTTGCTAATTCATTTTCAGGTAATTTATGGTTAGTACATAGAGATGCAGCTGATTTTTGTATGTTAGCTTATATCCTGCAACTGTACTCATCTGTTTATTAAATAGGTTTTTTTCTGTACCAAATTTGTTGTGTTTTTAGTGTGAAAGGGAATTTGAACCATAATCCCAAGGACCATAATCCTGAATGTTGAAGTCTTGAAAGATCAAAATCCCTAAAATGTCTAAAGATTAAAATCCCAAATATAAGCCAAAGCAATCTTGAGTAACAAGACCAAGGCAGGAGGCACTACAATACCAGACACCAAGCTATACCATAAAGCAAGAGTTGTAAAAACAATTTAGTACTGGCACAAAAACAGACAGATAGACCAGTGGAACAGAATTGAGGATACAGAGACAAACTCAAATACCCTCAACTGCCTAATCTTCAATAAAGGATCTAAAAGCATACACTGGAAAAAGGATAGCCTGTTCAACAAATGGTGCTGGGAAAACTGGACATCCACATGCAGAAGAATGAAATCTAGACACACACCTGTCACTATGCACCAAAATCAAATCAAAGTGGATCAAAGACCTACACATTAAAAGTGAAACACTGAACCTTCTAGAAGACAAATTAGGCAAATATCTAAAAGACATTGGTGTAGACAAAGACTTTCTTAATAAGACACCACAGCAAAAGGAAAAGAAATTGTCCCCATTATTAATAAATGTGATCATGTCAAATTTAAAAGTTTCTGCATAGCAAAGGAAATTATCAACAATGTAAAAAGAAAACCAACAGACCGGGAAAAATGTATTCACCACCAATACTTCAGACAGGAGGCTCATAGTCTGAATATACGAGGAACTGAAGAAAAGTAAGCCTACCAAAATAAAGGATCCTATTGAAAAGTGGGCAAAAGAAATGAATAGGAAGTTCACTGATGAAGAAGTTCAAATGACCAATAAATACATGAAAAGATGTTCAACATCCTTAGCCATAAGAGAAATGCAAATCAAAACATCGCTAAGATACCATCTAACTCCAGAAATATTGGCTTATATCAAGAACTCAAACAGTAATCAGTGCTGGTGAGACTGTGGGGAAAAAGGAACCCTCCTGCACTGCTGGTGGGTATCTAAACTGGTACAACCACTATGGAAAGCAGTATGGAAGTATCTCGAAGGACCGGAAATAAATATCCTCTTCGATCCAGCGATATCTCTTCTGGGAATATATCCAAAAGAGTGCAAAGCAACACATAACAGAGATACATGTATACCCATGTTCATAGCAGCACAGCTAACAATAGCTAAAATGTGGAAGACAGCAAAATACCCATCAACAGACCAATGGATACACAAACTGTGGTATTTGTACACAATGGAATGCATCTATAAAGACAGATAAGTTAGAGGCTTTTGTAGGCAAATAGAGGTAACTTGAGACCACCATGCTTTGTGAACTGAGTCAGAAGCAGAAGGTGAAATATTGAATGGTTTCTCTGATATGAGAAACCCAGATTACAATTATCTCATGGAAGTTAATGTGAAAAATAATCAGAACTGGGGGAGGGGGGGCAGGTAAGGGGAGGGCCAAAGGAGAGAGGGGATGGTCTTATAACTTTGCCATGATATATATATGCACAAAATGCTCACGATCAATGTAAACTTTAAAATTTTTCACTTACATGTATCAATAAAATGAGAAAAAACCCAAATATGTAATTTTTAAAAAATCAGTTTACACACTTTAAAACATGTAGTTACGTTTTCTAAATGAGTTTATTTTGAAGACCATATAAACATAAAATAGAACTCTTTATAGGTTAGTTAACATAGTAAGTTAGGCATCATAAACACTTTTGCAAGCATAAACATCCAGGTATACTAACAATGGTTACACGGGTGTAATAAACAGACAAATCATGTTCATGAGGATATAGGTGAAAATGAAAAGTAGGAGAACATATGGCTACAGTTGAACTGTATTCACTGAGCTCCACAACTGTGTCATTTCAAATAGTCTGATTTATAGTTTAAGTCTTTGGACAAAATAAGTCAAAATCTACAATGAGTCACCACTACACATATAGCCCAAAGAGTCACTGTCTCAGAAAGTTTCTCTTTCACAAAGGTAGCTGTATAATAAAGGTATCTCTTCATTTACTGAGGAAGTTTCAGTGTTTTAATATACACATACAATGTGTACAAAGTCAATGTCACGATGATGCAGTTTTACAGAGTCAAATTTATTTAAACAAAAATAAATAAAACAAGCCAGGCCTCTGTACAAGCCCTTATACCTTCAGGGTCAGAAATGACGCAAAGGTGAAATACTCAGCATAGCAAGTTGGGCTTTTTGTTTATTTTTTTGTTTGTTTTTTAAGACAGGGTCTCACTCTGTAGCCCAGGCTGGTTCTGAACTCACTTTGGAGCCCAGGCTGGCCCTGCACTCAAGCCTCCCTAGTGCTGGGATTACAGGCGTGCACCACCATGCCAGCTTTATATGGTGCTGGGAAATCGAAACCATGGCCTTGCTCTTGCAAGTCAAAGGCTTTAACTGCTGTGCCATTCCTCCAGCCCCAACACAGCAAATTTTAAATAACAATGGTGATAATTTAAAATAGTGGAAAATTCCTTTTAAAAAATCAGGGCAACCCATATTTCCGGATCACCCTTTGACTAGCAGAAGCTTTAACCCAATTTTTCTTCCTCCTTTTGTAAGTTTTCCAATAAAGCCTTTTGTTCACAACCTGCAAAAAAAAAAAAAAAAAAAAGCAAGAAGAAACTTTGACATATGAAAAAAATGTGCTACAGGAGATATTATGGGCAATCCTATAGAAACACTCCATAAAACTAGGTGACTTGCACAATTATTAGTTGTATTTCGGAGTCTTGGGTCATGATGAATAGCTGCGTTTTTTCCTTTAAGACATGGCTGTCCAAAGAGAACAAATTCACATTCACTTTCTACACACTTGAAATTCCTTATAGTTCCACATGCATGAACGTGATCACTCCTGTTACACTTTCTCATGTTCTGTGCCGCTCATTCATGCTGTTTGGAGCATGCGAAAATCCATTCCACATACATTTTACACACAGACCATCCGTTTGTCAGAAACAATCCTGGTGACCAAACAGCAATGTTGCTGCCTGTCTTGTCCTATTGTGGTTCGGGTTCGGCATGTCTTCCAAAGCCTCATGTCCACGGATGTCATGGGTCATCTATGAATTTCATGTGCTATTGGGAGTTGGGTCCCTGTCAGACAGGGTGAATTACTGAGGGTGTGGCTGTGTTACTCGTCTAGCCCCCTTACTGATTTTTCTATCTAGATGATCTCTCTATTGATGTAAGTGGGATTTGAAATTCTCTGTTAATATATTGTAGTGTATCTCCCCCTTCACTGGACATATTATATTTATATTATTCACTTACTTTTAATATTTTATTTACATTTATATATATTTATATGTGTTCATACTAACAGAAAAATTCCTTAACAGTCCCTAAATAGGTAGTTCATTAATTCCATCTCTATCACCTTAAAATGTAGCTATTCGAAAAATTATATTAACTTTGGCACAAAATTTTCTTCCAGTCATTTGTTATGTTAAAAAAAAGGGGGGCGGCTGAGCCCAGTGATGTAGACCAGCACTCTGGGAGGCAGAGGTAAGAAAATTAGCAGCCCAATGTAGGCAAAACCCTGTATCAAGAGAAAAAAGAAAAAAGAAAACAGACTAGTAGTCAAGCAATATGGCACACACCTATAATCCCAGCTCTCCTGAGGCTGAGGCAGGAGGACTGCCGTGATTTCGACACCAGCATGAGCTACAAATAGAGTTCCCTGCCTGAACTACAAAGTGAGACCCTGTCTCAAAAAAGTAAATAATTAATAAATGAATGGAAAAGAAAGAAAGAAACTGGGTTGGGGATATATCTCAGTACAAAGGCCTAGGCTCAATGTTTATCCTATCATTTATCCTAGCAGTTTACATAGTGTGTGCATGCATGTGTGTGTGATTGTTTTTAAGTGGCTTATTTAGTTCAAGACCAGTAACTGTAACATCCAGAGATCATGTCAAATTCTACCTTGATAAGCCTGAGGGACCCTGCCTCGCCTTTTAGTCACAGAGCAGATCACAGCGGCTACCACCTCGCAGCACATATTCTGGGCTCTTTATGTACACAGCTGATTTAATTTTTACATCAACCCTGCATGGCAGGCACATACTTCCATTATTCCTGATTTGTAGATAAGGACTCAGAGAGACTTTTATGCCAGCCCAGGCTCACAGCCAGTCAAAGGTAGGATGATAAGACCAGAGCCCTGGATAAGAATAATGTCATGTCTCTACTAACCAACTGCTACCCCATGAAACCTCTCTGTACACACACAGCTCTCAGGCAGGATGGAGTTGGAGGATCAAGCAGTTTCAGGGCTGGTTAAGAAAAAACATATGACCACAAGGTGGCAGTAGCACACGCACGAGCTTTCTGAGGTTTGCACGTGGAGCAAGTCGGGAGGCGTGAGACCAGTCAGAGGCTTTGGAGGCTGGGACAACACCTTTCTGAAGGAAAGAAGGGCAGGGAAACTCCCAAGAGGAGGGAAAACCTACTTTTTTGGTTACATTTAAAATGTAGGAAAATTTGAATATTGGTAGTCTTTTGTCTGATGAATCTCAGCTCATTGTGGAGAGATAAAAGCTCTAGGGGTATTGTGGTTTGGATCTGGAATGTCGCCCCAAAGTCTCATGTATTTGAATGTTATAGACTGACTGTGGAACCATGTGCTGTTGGAATATTGGGGCCTAGGATTATAGGCGTGTAGTGGGGGCTTACCACGCCTTCCACACCTGGATCCAGGAGGGGTGAGACCTGGGAGGATATGTAAGCTGCTTCCCGCCTTCCTTGGAGACTAGACTCAACTCGTCTTTACTTGGCTTCCTGTCTGTGATGTCGTGAGGAGCTGCCCCACCTCTGCCTCTGCCATGTACTTCCATTGCTGCCAGCCGCCCCTGAATGGACTGTGATCTTCTGAAACTGTGAGCGAAAATAAACCTTTCCTCCCCTAAATTTGTTGGGGTATTGAGTCACAACAACGAACAACTGAGGCAAGGGGCAGCATACCAAAGCCGTCTTTGGTTCCTGCAACATTCCTGGTTATGAAACAGACAAGCCGTTCAAGGGCTGCAGCAGCCAGTGATTCTTAAACAGGGAGTACAGCCTAGCGGAGGAAACCGACTGCGCCGTGGGAATGGAGGATGGGGAAACGCTGCTGCCAAGCTGGGGACCATGTGGGTGAGGGTGTCTCCCCCATACCGTTCTCTTGATGCACAGAAATGTGGTTACAGTTAGAGGCAAAGAATGCCCTTCAATGAGGCAGAATTATTTTTACTTTTTCTTTACTCTGGTAAATAAAAATATTTTGGGGTGTGTGTGTGTGTGTGTGTGTGTACATATATATAAAGAGATCATTTTGATCTCTTTTAAGTGTACAATTCAGTGACATTAGGACTTTAACACAATGTCATACAGCCATCACCATTAAACATTTCCAGAATACTTTCACCATTCCTAGCTAAAAGTCTGGCAATTACTCTCTCCTCAGCTCCTAGTAACCTCTGTCTACTTTTTTTTATCTCCATAAGAACTTCAAATAAATGGAATCATATAACATTTGTCATTTTGTGTCAAGCTTATTTCACTTAGTATATTGTTGGGTTTTTGTGTTGTTTTGTTGAGACACGGTCTTGTTCTGTAGCTGAGGCTGCCCTTGAACTCACAGCAATCCTCCTGTCTCAGCCTCCTGAGTTCTGAGATTACAGGAGTGTGCCACCATACCAGACTTATGTGGAGCTGGGGAATCAAACTCAGGTACTAAGTGCTTGACTTAGCATTTGCTAGGCAAGTCCTTCAACCACTGAGCCACTCCTCCAGCCCCAATGAAATGTTTTCACATTTCATCCGTGTTATGGTTTGGATCTTAAATGTCCTAAGAGCTTGGTGTTATTGGAAGGTGGCAAAACTTTAGGAGTGGGGGCTAGAGGATTGGCATAACCATTAAGGCACTTGCCTGGCAAACACAAGGCCCTGAGTCCAATTCCCCAGCATCACATAGAGCTAGGCATCGTGGCATACATCTGTGATCCCAGCACTTAGGAGGCTGAGGCAGGAGGACTATTGCGAATCCAAGGTTACGATGGGATCCATAGCGAGTTCAGCACCAGCCTGGGATATAGAACAAGGCTATGTCTCAAAAACAAATGAACAAAAACCTTAGCAGTGGTGCCCACTTGGAGAAAGTCAATCACTGGGGGCGTGCTCATGAAGGCAATATTGGGACTCGAGATTCTCTCTCTCTCTCTCTCTCTCTCTCTCTCTCTCTCTCTCTCTCTCTCTCTCTGCTTCTCAGTTACCATTAGAAGGCAAACAGAACTTCTTTGCCATGTACTTCTGCCATGGTGTACTGCCTTACCACAAAACCAAAAGCTATAGAGTCAGGCAATTGTGGGCAGAAACCTCTGAAACCGTGGGATGAAATAAGTCTTTCCTTTCTATAAGTTGGGGTTTTTCTCCAGGTATTTTATCACAGTGGCAGAAAACTTACACAATAACTGAAGCAGTACCTTGTGTTAGAATTTAATTCCTTTTAATTTTTAGGTAACATTCTACTTAATGTATATATAACATTGTTTTTCTACTCATCTATTAGTGAGTATTTTTTTTCATTTTTTGGCTATTGACAATATACTGCAATAAACACTGGCACACACTTATCTATTTTGAGCAAATATCTAGGAGTGAAACGACTAGGCCATATGATAATCTATGTCTACATTTTTGAGGAACCACTCAAGTGTTCTGAGTAGCAGCTGGACCATATTTCATGGTAGCCAGCAAGGTACAAGGGTTCAAATTTCTCCATATCCTCATGATCAGTTGTGCTGCGATTTGGATGTGCTTTGAGTCTATCACCTCAGGACTCATATTGTGGAAGGCTGGTCCCAGCTGGCCATGTATAAATGGTGGGGCCCATGGGGAAGTCCTTAGGCCTGCAGGGCTTGTGCCCTCAAAAAGGACTAAGGTAGTGTTTATGCGACCCTGAGTACAAGAGCCCTTTTGTGTAAGAGCCCTTCCCTGCCCTCTGGTTCCTTGCCACACCAGGCAATCTCTGTCTCTTGCACGTATGAAGATATCTGCCATGATGTCATACAACTAAGGGGGCTGGAAGTGAGCCTGTGACACAGTTTGAACTTTCAGCCTCCAAAACTAAGTAAACCTCTTTTCATAAGGCACTCAGCCTTAGGCATCTGTCAGTATAATGGAAAAGGGACTAATATAACTTATTCTCTGTCTTTCTACATTTGTTTGTTTTCTATAACCTCCTCCTAATGAGTAAGAAGGGGTATTTGCCTATGGTTTTGATTCAATTGCCTAAACATCTAATAAAATTCAATACTTTTCACATGCATATTGGCCATTCATATATTCTTCAGAAAAAGGTCTATTCAAATCGAACTTTTGCAGGAGTTTTTTGTTGTTATTAAGTTGTAGAATTTCTTTATATATTCCAAATATTAGTCCCTTATCAGATATATAATTTGCAAATATTTTCACACAGACTTTTCACTCTGCTCGATGTTTCCTTTGATGCACAAAAGTTTTTACTTGGGCCAAGTTGCCTTCTTTTGTGATCTATGTTTTGGTGTCACATTCATGAAATTATTGCCAAATCTAATGTCGAAAAGCTTTTTCTTCCTGTGTTACTCTGAATACATTTGTGGTTTTAAGTCTTATGTGTAGATCTCTGTTCTATTTTGAGTTAATTTTTGTGAACAGTGTTAAAGGTGTAACTTCATTCTTTTGCATAGGGCTATGCAATTTTCCCAGCACAATTTGTTGAAAATTGTCCTTTCCTCATTGAATATTCTTCACATCATCATCTCATTACCAAAAACTTGTGAAATCAGAAAGTGAGTCTCCTGACTTTGGTCTTAAAGATATTTTTCAGCTATCTCAAGTTCCTTGAGATTCATAAATTTTAGAAGAGTGCTTAGTATTTCTGAAAAAAATCCACTGCATTTTGACAGGGATTGAGCTGGATCTGTGTACCACTTTGGGTATGATTGCATTAACAATACCAAGTCGTCCAATCTATAAAAACGTGATGTTTCTCCACTGTTTTTCATTTTCTATTATTTGTTCTGCCATGTTTCGTGGATCTCCATGTGTAAGACTTCCAATTTCTTGGTTAAATTTATTCCTGTGTTTATATTCTTTTGCATGCTTTTTTCTGATAGTAGTGATTGGACACAGGGCTTTCACACAGAGGTATATCCCCAGCCTCTTTATTATTGACTTGAGACAAGGTCTTGCTAAGTTGTCCAAGTACTATTAAGAGGTTCAAACTTGAGACCTTCCTGCCTCAGCATCCTGAATTGCTGACATTACAGACCTATGCCACCAAGCTCAGCACATAGTATTTTAAGTATAATTGTTTTCTTAATTTCTTTTCAGATTTTTTATTGTTAATGTATGGAAATGTAATGAATTTGTGTATAGATTTCTGTCTTCTCCAACTTTGCTAAATTCAGATATATATTCTTGAGGGTTTTTGCTCTTCATAAAAACCTTAGTTTTATTTTTTAAATTTCCTCATAATAACAAGTCATCTGAAAACTTAACTTTATTTCTTTCCAGTTTATATATCTTTCATTTATTTTTCTTGCCTAATATGAGGAAAATGACAAAGTGATTTGTTTTCAGAGTTGCTGGGCAAGGCCTGCCTAACTGATCTTGTAAATGTGACCAAACCCAGAAATACCAAAAACACTTCAAAATGATGGCTGACCACCAGCCTCATTGTTCTGTTTACTTCCTGGTTCTTCTTCCCATTAACAATATTTGGCAAAGTTATGTTCTCAGTTTTTGCACTAGGCATGTCCGGGCATGGCCACAGAACAAGGTAAATTAAGAATAATTGGTTGCTGGGTCATCTCAGGGTGACTGAATGAACGCCCTCCAACCAGACACAGGTGACGTCTGGGAGAGACGTAACTATTATAATACCTAGCAGTGGGGAACCAAAGGAGAGACTTGTACACCAAGGTATAAATACTGTATTGCAATTGCCCTGGGCATCTCTACCCAGCAGACGTCACCTTGTAAAGCAGATACAAAGCTTTGTTTTCCTGTTCTCCTTATCTCAGTGTCCAATGTTTGGAAACACGGGCAAGTGGACATGTTTCTCACACTTAATTGCACTGTTTAGATCTTTTAATACTATGTTTAGCAGAAGTTGTGAAATTCTGCCCTCTCTGTCATGTTTCTGATATTAGGGGAAAGTTTCAGTCTTTCACCATCAAGTTATGGAGTTAGCTGAGAATGTTTCACAGTCCTTGGAGTTAGGGTGGGAAATCCTGGGGAACTGTTTTAGAATTTTGTCTACCACATAAAGATGTACAGCCTAGCATAACACTGTACTTAAATTAAACAGGTATTAAATACCTGTTGTGCTTATTTTTTCTTTTCCCTCCAGATCCTGGCCCCACTCTTCTCCCCCTTGCTCCGTGCCCTACAAAACTGCTACCCCTCATGGACTTGACTAATGGATTCTTTTGTCCTCTGGTTTCCTATAAGGTTGCAGGCACGGGCCAAAGGTCAGTAGGTGGGAGGAGTGATGAAAGGGACTTATTTCCTTGCCTCCTCTCTTCCGGGTCAACAACGGTTGTCTGTGTATCTTCACTGAAGGTCTTTCATGTGATTGTTATCTTAAATTCTGGTAACAATTCTTTCTTCTTCCCTCTTTAGTTGTACGGATGGTAACGTTACTGGACTGCTCTTTAATTTTGCCCACACCTTTGTAAATAACCCTTATTACATTCTGCCTAATTACCACCACTTGAGATTTTCCATCTGTTTCCTCTTGGGGTGTTGCTGATAAGACATTTACATAAAAAGTTCTCCATACTACCTGTATTCATTCATTTCTTCATTCAACAAATACATTTTCGATCATCAACTATATGTCAGGTGCTGTTCTAAGCACAGAGGATAAAGCCGTTATTAAGTAGACAAAAACTCCTGTCTTCTCAGAATTTACATTTAGGCAGAGGATGGGGCAAAAAAAATAAAGTATATACAATTATCATGAATGAGAAAAATATATTATCACAAATAAATATATACTGTGGTCTTAGACGTGATCAGTGACACAGAGTAAAAGAAAGAATTGGAAACATGGGTTAAAATTTTGGATCAGATCATTAAGAAGGACATTTTAGCAAATATCTGAAGAAAAGAGAAGATTGTGTCACTCGTTTATTTGCGAAAATAGAGAAAAATATCTTTGCCAGGTCCATACCTGGCCAATACCATACACCCGTGGGTTGGCCCACGTGTTGGAGCTCAGGAAGGGAGAGAAGTAGATGATTCTGCAGCCATCAGGTCCTCCAAGTGTTTAAGTCTCCTCACTGTGAAACCAACATTCACAGCAACTAAGACAACCCTTCACAGGTCATGTGCTCAGGTCACTGAAAATTATACACACATTTGACCAAATCCACATGTTACATCAACCCTGTCCATAAAAAGACCAGCAGCTTACTAACCAGGTCAGTCTTGCTTCTAATTCAACTCTGAGGTTAAAATCTAGCTCTGATAACTAGAGTTTTGCCTTGTCTAGCTGTGAGCAATCCCCTGCACTGCAATCTACACCTGAGTAAAGGTCAAGGCTTTGACATCCCATGGAAACTCTGGTCCGGCTTCCGCCTATGACTCCAGTCATGAAACTTCTTTCAAAGATGAGAGCCTGATATTGTTCTACCCTGAGCTGTTGTTCTTTGCAATCCACAGCCTCACAGAGTCAGACAGCAAGGCCTGCCTGGACTTCCTGCTCACACCCCCGTGAATCCTTGTCTGTGCCTGCTCCAGCTCCAAAGGACTGTCTGCTAGCTGAGTTCTGGATTCTTCTATCTGACCCATCTCATCAAACCCGTCAGGTCACCAACTATTTTCACAGTTTCTAATTTTATAACTATTTTCACTACAAAAATTTCACTTTTATTTGAAAGTAAAAGACAAATTTTTAAAAAGTTAACAAAAGACATTAATCAGGAAATATGAATAATAACTGAACATTATGTTTTTAAGAGAGTCTATTTTATAGCACTCATAATGGAATATTTATGTATGAAATTATATGAATTATATGAAATTATATGAAATTTGCTTTAAGAACATTTGGGACAGGAGGGGAAGTAGATACAAATAAAATGCAAATTTCTTTGAATTGATAATTACTGAGAGGATGATGGGCACTTGGACATTAATTACACTGGCCTCTATTTTTATCTATTGATACGACTGAAATATTTCTTAATTAAAATTCAAAATAAATAAGTAAAAAGGATTAGTGCTTAGGCTAACTCCATAAAAATGAAGTTAGGTAATACTTTTTACTAGGCCCTAATATATTAATAACTTCTAGATTAATTAATTTAATAAAGTTGAGCATGGCAGCACATGACTATACTCACAGCTACTTTGGGAGGCTGAGACAAGAAGGTTGCAAGTTCGAGGCCAGCCTGGGTAGCTTAGGGGAAAGCCTGTCTCCAAACAAAATATACAAAAGAACTGAGAATGTAGTTCAGCACTAAAGCACTTGTCTAGCACACATGTGCATGCGGCCCTGGGTTCAATCCCCACTATAATTTTAAAAAGAAAAGAAAATTCATTGTAAATGAAGCTAGAAAATAACCAGAGGAAAACACATGTAAATGTTTAATCTCAAAGTGAAAAATGTATTTTAGCATAAAACAAAGAAAAAACTATAAAGGAATAGATCGTTTGACCCGATTATAATGAAATGAAGTCTCAAAGTGAAAAAGATAAAAAGGTTCTTTCAGCAGGCCAAGAACAAGTGGGGAAAATATTTACAATATATAAGCTGAAACATTACTATACTTGATATAAAAGAACTTTTACAAATATGGAGACTAACACCTCTGTATGAAAAGTGGCGAAGAACACGAATTTAAAAATTTTAAATAAATATAAATAAAAATGTATTTAAAAAATGAAGTCTCACTTAAAATAAGAGTCTAGTGTAGGTTGGCCTTGGACTCACAGCAATCCTCCTGCCTCAGCCTCCTGAGTGCTGGGATTACAGGCGTGTACAACTACGCCCAGAGAATGGGACCGAGGGCCTTGCACTTGCTAGGCAAGTGCTCTAACTGTTGTACTATTCCTCCAGCCCCCAGACAAATATTTTTGAAATGCCCAAAAAACAATGGTTTGGTCCACTCACAGGATCTTGCATAATATGTGAATTTGCTTAAAATCCCCTCAAGGACTCACATGACACTACGAACACAGTGGTGCCATGTGGGCTTTTTACTATTGTTAGTTTTTTGCATTTTCTTTTGCTGTTGTTTCTAAAGAAATTTTAGGGCTGGAGAAACAGCATAGCAGTTAGCACCTAGCAAGCAAAAGGCCCTGAGTTCAACCCCCCAGCACCACACAAACCGGGCGTGGGTGCACGCCTGTAATCCCAGCACTTGCGAGGCTGACGCAGGCGAATTGCTGCTAGTTCAAGGCCAGCCTGAGCTCCTTAGTGAGTTCAGGATTAGCCTGGACGATGGAGCAAGACCCTGTCTCATAAAAGGAAAAAGAAAGAAAAGTAATTTTAATGTTTGTCATTTTAAAGTCACATAAAGTGTGAATCAAATAAACAATAGTAGTACTGGAAACAAAATAGCGTCCCTGGTCCTTGCTCCTATTCTGGTCTGTTGCAGGAAGGAACCACGCTCAACCTGTCAAGCTGTCCCTTCTGTCGCGTACCTCCGTATTCCCACGTGGTATGCATGCGCTATTATTTCCTAATCTTTTCATTTCCTAATCTATTTATTGTATTTTCCTTTTTTTAGATGTTTATATTGGTTTAATACATGGCTAATGTAGTTTGCAAAGGGGAAGAACAAGTGGCACCATATGGGCCACCGAGGCGTAGGGGACCCAGGGAAGGGCAGCTCCACTCCCGCAGTGGTTCTCAGCAGGAGGCTGGGCTACAGAGCCATCAGCCAGCCTGCTCAGGTTTCGCTTCCTGCCCACCCCCCCAGCTACTTAGACAGGGGATCATATCCCTCCGGGCAAGTGCTACATGTCTGGGAGAGAAAATACATACCGTGAACACCAAACAGACGGAGAGAGAAGAGACACCTGGGCAAGGAGGACACAGGGAAGGAAGAGGCAGGCAACCCAGCCAGCCCCCGAAGGGGGCGTCTGTTCCCCAGGTTCTAAAGGAGAGCCAGAGGGAGAGACACAGACAGACAGAGAGACTAACAGACAGGATGAATCATAACACTCAGGGGAGAAGCTGCGGTTGAAAGGAGCTGTCCCATTTTACACACAATGTATACCACACCTGGAGCGCGCATGGCTGCCTGCCTGCTTGTCTGTCTGTCTGGGAGCTGGAGCACAGGAGCCCTGCCCTGCCTCGCCGCTCCCCAAGTTCCCAGCTCCGTCAGGAGCACAGGCTGGAAGATATGTGATCTCCAAGCGTGGTAGGAGTAAGGCAGGTAGGGGGCCTGGGCCTCAGCCTCGTTGAGGTTCCAGAGTCCTGTGTATACGTATGTGCATGTGTACATGTATGTGCACAGGGAACCTGTGTGCAAGTATGAGCAAAGGGAAAGGTCACTGTCACAGAGGTTGGGGGCAGGTCAGGCTGCCGTGGGCAAGGCCTCCCTGGGTGGCTAGCTAACAAGTGGACAGGTCTCCTCCGGGTGCTGTGATCACGCTGCCCTGACAGCAGAGCTTCACGGCCAGCAGGGTCCACCGCCGGCCTCCTCAGTGCACGTGCCAGCTCCGGTGGGCGTCAGGCCATCAAATATGAGTCCAGACAGACTGGGCAACCCGACTCCTGCCGTGCCCATGGCGGCGGTGCAAGCTCCCGAACCCCCGACTTCATGGCCTCAGCGGCGGTCCCAGCCGTGTCCCGTTCCTCCAGGACTGTTGCTCTCTGATACACCGCATCTTACCCCTGGCCCGTGTAGGGAACTCGGTTTTGGCAGCAGTGCTGGGAGGGCCACTATTTAGGACGGCTCCGGGGGGTTCTCCTTGGCGTCATCAGATTCCTGCCGGTGCACGGGATGGCGTCAGCCTCTGCGGGCCACAGCTCCCCGTCCTCCAGCGCGCGTCCCTGCCGAGTCCCTCTGCTGCTGACCTGCAGACCTGGCGCTGCTGGCCCTCCTGTTCTTCCAGCTCAGGCAGCAAGTACCCGCTCCCATCCTGACGCGCAGGCGCCTCAGCTTCCAGCGGCGGCAGCGGCTTTGTTGGCCTCGATCACGTCCCGTGTGTCCGTGGATGGAGATTGAGCCCACGTGGACTCTGCTCTCCCCTTCCCTCTGCCCTCAGGATGGTCACACCACAGCTTTGTTTTTACATTTTTGCCTGCATCCTGTAGATAATGAGTCAGATGGAGTGCAGCTGTTTTTATAACGTGATTTTTTTTTTTTTTTGAGACAGAGTCTCACTCTGTAGCCCAGGTTGGTTCTGAGCTCACTTCGTAGCTCAGACTGGCCTCGAACTCACAGCAATCCCTCTGCCTCTGTCACCAGAGTGCTAGGATTAGAGGCGTGGGCCACCATGCCTGGATTATGTGGTGCTGGGGCATCGAACTCAGGTTCTTAGGGTGCTGAGCTACTCCCCCAGCCCCTATAAAGTGAATTATTATCTCTTATTATCTTTTAAAAAATAACTTAGTTTTCCATGCACCTGTCCTTCCCACGTGCCATGACCCGTGCAGCCTCTGGAGCAGTAGGTTTGCTGGCCATGTCCCTCCCCACTGGGCTCTCCATCTCCCTGCTCTGCACCGGCTTCCGCACCTCCTGGACCCACTGCATGCTTGCTGTGAGTCTTCTACTCGATGACTTTTGCTCTCCCTCCTGCTGGTTACACTAATTGTCCCAGAGCATTTTCTTCGGTAGTGTTCGAAGACAGGGTAAAAGCCATAAACTTTTGCATATGCACAAGCCTATGAATGTCTTTGGGTTGTCTGATGTTTGGCTGACTGTGGACTGCTAGGTTGAAAATTATTTCCCTTGGAATATGAGGAATCCTTTCTCTTCAGTTTCCTACATGCTGTTGAGGAAAAGACTGACCTCATCTGGCTTCTATGTCCTCACACGGACGGTCTGTTTCTCCTCTACTAGGAAACACAGGACGTAAATCATTGATAAAGTTTAAAGCTTTCAGTAGCGCCCTTAAAACAAAGTACAAAGAAAGTAGTGGAATTAATTTTGATGAGATGCTTTATTTAACCCAATTTGTTAAAATACATTATCATTTCAACATGTAAGCAATACAAAAATTAATAACATATTGTAAATTTTTGTATGTACTAAAGACTTGAGAATATGGCATCTGTGTTAAACTTGTAGCACATCTCGGCTCAGAGCCGCCCCATCCCTGAGGCTAACGACTGCCACACTGGACAGCGTGGGTTTGCAAGCTGTCAGCATTTCTCTCAGTCCTTCACACACTGAAATTCCAGGCCGAGCTATGTCTGGATGTGGTTCTTTGCATTGTGTGCGGGGCATCCTTTGGGCTCTTTCAATTCAGAGACTCACACACTGCGATCCTGAGAGACATTGTTGAATAATAATTAATAATAATGTGAGATTTTCTTCCCCATCCTTTCTCAGTTCCTCTTTCTGAAGCACCTGTAAGTCGGACATCAGAGCTTTTGGATTCTCTAAATTCATTATTCTTTCTCTACTACCCCTTTCTATTTTACTTTTTTTTATCTTCTAAGCAATGTCTTTACTACTACATTCCAATCCTTATTTGTTTTTAATTCACCTGACATAATTTTACACATGATGCTTTTTCTTGTTTCCTCTTTGGTCTTCACACACATTCTGCTTCATGACTGAAACATATCTTCTCACTTGAGACTGTCAGTCAAAGTTTTCAAGGTTTTCCTCTGAGCTTGTCATCACTCATGGCCCCTAAGTTCTGATGTCAGCTTTTTTTCACATTACAGTGATGCCTGTGGTATCTTCTCATTGAGAGAGGAGTGGAAGACAGCTACATGGGGTGTCTTGGGGGGATGACCAATCGGTAGCTTGGCCATGGGGTGATTAATGGGCACACTGATTTTTATTTCTGAAAAATCCTCAAAATCAGGAGTTTTATCCAGTCGGTTGGGATTTCACTAGTGACTCTGTGCCTTTGGGCAGCCAGGAGGGTTAAGAGGGCAAAGTGGTCCAATAGTACCAAAACATACTTTTTCTGAGGCTGTCCCAAACACCTAAGTTTGATTCCCCAGTACCACAAAAGCCTGGTGTGGTGGCATGCACCCATAATCTCAGCACCTGGGAGGCTGAGGCAGGAGGACTGGCGGGCGTCTGAAGTCTGAAGCCAGACTGGGCTACATAGGGAGTGCTGCGCTGTTGTAGTGACCCGGGGAAACAGAAGACTCCCCAGATGGAGATGCCAGGCACCAACACAAGGCTCATTCCAGACCAGAGTGGACCACTCTGTAAGAGTGGGTTCTCATGGCTGTATTAGGCCCTTAGCCCCTCACAGAAATCACTGACTTTGGGGCTGGGAGCATAGCACGATGCCTAAAGTACTTGACTAGTACATGCAAGGCCCTGGTTTGATTCTCCAGCATCACATAAAAATTAGTTAGGTGTGGTGTTGCAAACGTTTTTTTCTTTATTACACTTCATTTTTAAGATTTTTATGTATTGATTTATTGATTTTTGAGACAGAGTCTTGCTCTGTCATCTAGGCTGGTCTTGAACTCACAGCAATCCTCGTGCCTCTGCCTCCCAATTGCTGGGATTACAGGTGTGTGCCACCATGCCTGGTTTATGTGGTGCTGGGGAATCGAACTTGGGTACTTAGCACTTGACTCAGTGCTTGCTAGGCAAGCACTTTAACAGCTAAGCCATTCCTCCAGCCTCGGTGGTACACATCTGTAATGCCAGCAATCAAGGAGGTGAGGCAGGAGGATTGCCATGAGTTTGAAGCCAGCCTGGGCTCCACACTGAGCTCAGGACCAACCTGGACTACTGAGTGAGACCCAGTCTCAAAAAAAAAAAAAAAAAAAAAAAAAAAAAAAAAAAAAAAAAAAAAAAAAAAAGAATCATTGACTTTGGTGGAATCACTGACTTTGGTCACAGAAGCTCCCTCATCCAGCCTGCAAGGAGCTTCTCAACTAGGCATGACCATCTTACATAAACATCCTCCATATACCCGTGGCAACTCAGTGTGGTCCAGGTCAGTCCTTGTGTATGATTTCCACTTACCCAGCATTGCTGCACCACAAATTCTAAGAAAGCCTCTTCTGGATAGTGGATTCCCAGTTATTAGTAATTCTTGTCTTGAGTAGAGCATGCTGAACAGGTACACGAAGAACTGGTGTACTGAAAAAGCTCATAACACTGGGAGCTGGTTAACACCAAGGCTGTCAGAGCTGAGTGGCCAGAAGTCAGAGTTAGAAACACTGAGGATGGCTGGCAGCCAGAGAGCGATGGACAGCAACAAACTGCCAGCAGCTGGGCCTTGAGGTGGCTAGAAGTCTCAGAGGCCTGGCTGTTTGCTCTAAGTAATAAATTGGGGGAAGGGGCTCTTAACATTAAAAGAGCTACACTCTGTCAATCCAGGGAATTAGTAACATCCTGAAAAAAGTTCAGAGATTGTCCCTTTAGATGAAGATGAGGACAGGCAATGGTGATGGCCACCAGCAGGCTCAAGGATTAACCCATGTCTTATTTCCATCTTACGTGTGGCTAAGAATTTCCACAAGCCCATGGCAATGGGCTGCTGTAGTCCAACTAGCAGAGAAGATGGAGGAGCTGTTGCAGGAAGAGCACTAGGCTTTCATGCTCTGTATGTGAATTTAACTTCACTCCCCATTCCTCCCTTTCTCCATTTCTCCCTTTTCTCTCTTTTTCCTTTCTTTTCTTTCACTTTCTTTTTTTCTCTCTCCTTTAGGTCAGAGCCTCACTGCTCCTCGGTGTCTAGTGCCCAGAGGTGGAGCTGCTGCCTTTCCAGGTGTACATGAACCTGCTGTCTCTCTCCTGAGTCAAGAGGAGGGTGACCCGGTTGCGTAATTTGGGGGAGGCATCAGGGAAGCCAGCCCAACTGTAGACCACTAGCCAGCCCTGGCTCAGAGCCATGACGGGAAGAACCTATGCTTGGGTCCAGACACGTGTAGTCCAACACGCCAGCAGCTCACCTTCCCACCCACAAAGCCAGTTACATTTGCTCTGTGTACTCCTCCTCTCCAAAGGATCCTCCATGTTCCTTTTCCTGTTTTCTTAATTTTTTTTTCTTGTACATGGGATTGAATCCACTCTCTACCACTGACTTAAACCTGCAGACCTGAATGTATGTTTTTATTCTGTTCAACTTTTAGTGAGCTCCCTGGAGGAAAAGGACAGAAAGGTGATTCTTCTCACGCCTGGAACTGAAAGTTTCCGTTAGACTTTGTATAAAGTCTGCTCTTAATTTTTTCTTAGAAAAAATAATAATTTCAGTATCTACTATTAAAGCTATGTCTACATGATTCCAATATAATTTGCAAAATAGTCTTCCATTATATTTTGTATAGTATATAAAAACAATGTTAACAACAAATGTTTTATCTTAGCATAAATATGAGAAGTATTTGATTATTCTACCTGTTTTCAAAAGACAGATTATGAATGATATAAAAAGGGACTGATTATTTCCCCCTTACAATTGCTAACGTAATATGATTGTTTAATACCAAACTTCCCAGGGAAGTTTTTCCTCAATTTAAGAAGCCCAAGTGAAAATTTGGTTGGTAGTCAGCAATTTCTGGCAAATGCATTATCTACCTTTTAAAAATATAAATAAAACTTTTTAGCTTTGTCTGCTGTAAAATTAAATATTTAAAATTTTATTTATTGATTAAATGTTTATTTCACAGTAATTACTTTTTAGATACTTGCCAGACTTCCTCATAAAATACAAAATGTTGTCTTCTGGGACGTGAAGAAAAATCCCATGCTGGCCTACCGAAAGAGAAGTGGCTAGGGTTAAGGGAAATAGCGAGGAATGCGGAGGGTAAACACAAGGGCCACACAGGGTTGGTCAGACATAACAAGAGGCAGAAAATGGTGAATCCAGCAAGTTGCTGTCTCAGTGGGAACTGGTCCCGGACACACAGGGAGGAATGAAATAAAAATAACGGGGCACTTACCCTGGCTCTCTGAACTTTATTACTGAGCGAACTCAGCCAAAAGCAGGAGAAAGAAGTCAGTAGGATGCAGCCCACAGGGGGAAAGAGATTGTTACTGTGGGCCTGGCCACAACACAAAGTTGGTGATGTACTATTTGGTAACCATAGAAACTTGGGATAATGGTATCTCCCATTCCAGTTGCTGTCCAGGCTTTCATTTCAGTATTCTTTTTAGGGCTAAAATGCCCACGTGAAGGACTACTTGGTAGTTTTGCTTGAAAAGAACCTGTACTTACACATTCGAGATCTCCAAAAGAGAGATGGAAATTATAATCTCTCCACATTGAACTAAAACAGATACACAGACACACACACGCACACACACACACACACACACACACACACACGCACGCACGCACGCACATATGCTTTTTTTTTTTTTTTTTTGAGACAGTCTCACTCTGCAGCCCACGCTGGTCCTGAACTCACAATGGAGCCCAGGCTGGTCTTGGACTCACATCAGTACTCCTGCTTCAACCTCCCGAGTGTGCTGGGAATATAGGCATGCACCACCACGCCTGATTTCTGTGGTGCTGGGGAATTGAACTCAGGTATTTAGCACTTGCCTAAGCGCTTTTCTTCCAGCCCCAGAATTATTTATATTTTTCTTCAAACACTTTCTATGAGATCAACAATGTAAAAATTGAGGGGAAATCCAATTCTCCGATCTGTAACAATGCTAACCGTTTTATTTAATTTGGCTGCTTCTTTGTGTCTCAGATTTGAAATTAAATCTTAGTAAAGTTTTGCTGTTGATTTTCTTTTACTATTCATGAATAAAGTACTTTCTAAAAATTCACTTTATTATTATTTTTCACTGTGATCACACTGAGCTATACTGGGGTTAAACTTTGGCCTTTCAATAGGTGCTATGTGCATAAAAGAACTTGAAATTGGACTTTTCCTTTTATTTCTCAAATGCTCACTTGAACTGCTTCTGCTTAGTTTTCAAAAGGTGGTTTCCTGGATCACTATTCATTTGTGCACTGTACCCTCTCTCTCCCTTTGTAAATTTGAACAATTCATACCCTTGCTCTCTCTTTGGCATCCAGAAGTCCTGGTCTATGAAGCACTGTTGCTTAGCAACAGGTTAATGAGTTCTCCCTCTCTGTGCCGGGTGACAAAAGAGTTGCTGAGAACCTCCACAACTCTCATTTATCCAACAAATACACATATACAGGTTTTTTTTAATGCTGTATTACTGATGAACAGCCCAATTTGTGTCTTTAAACTACAGCAACATTGAAAATGTATTTTTAAAACCAAAGATTTCTTACTAAAATTTGTATACCTGTTTGACTGGATTTTGAAATAGTTCTATTGGTTAAAAAAGATTCTAATGAGAAGAGATAAGTCTTTTTCCACTAACTTAACCAAAGACGTTATGGGCTGAAGGAATAGTACGGCAGTTAGAGCGCTTGCCTAGCAAGCGTGAGGCCCTGAGTCTGAGTCTTCAGAACCACATAAATTGGGTGTGGTGGCACACACTTGTAAACCCAGCACTCAGAGGCTGAGGCAGGAAGATTCGTGTTCAAGGTCAGCCTGGGCTACATAGTGAGTTCAGGATGAGTCTGGATTGCAGACTGAAACCCTGTCTCAAAACAACCACCAAATATATGGGCTCAACTTTAAACTATTAGGAAAAACTCTAAAATACATTTTCACACTAAAGTTGGCTTTCTATAAAGAATGTTTGGAATAGAAAGAATGATAACAAAATAATCTTCTCATCATCTTATATCAAATTTAAATGTATAGGGGACAAAAATTTGCGTTTCACAAATATAGTACTATGACCCTATAAGGAATCAAAAACTTAAATAAAAAAAACCTTTAGGGCCAGGTGTAACGACATCTACCTGTAACTGCAACACTCTGAGGGCTGAATTGGATTTCAAATTTGAATGCAACCCAGGCAACTTAGTGGTTTAGAGAAACTCTATCACAAAATAAGAAATAAAAAGGGAGCTAGGAGTGCAGCTCAGTGGAAAGGCGAACCACCCCAACCTAAAAAAAACTTGAAAGATTCCGAGGAAAGCAAATAAAAGGCTTTTATTTTGTCAGAAAGAGCCATAACACTACAGTCTTCATCTGTCAAGTGAACTGTTCTGAAAATGCTTGTTAGTAGGGCAGGACATGAAAAAATTATGTTTTCGGTATTTGGGGGAAAGAACTCCAAAATACTTAAACATCAGTACCTCAAAACAAGACCACAACACCCTCAAGCTGAAGTTCTGTGAGACCTGTAAAGTCTGAGAACTGCTCATGCTGGCTGGGGCAGACGGACAGTCCTTCCGGCTGCGTCTCCACTTGTCAGAACTGGAGACTCTGAACAAAAGTAAATGCTGACTCCTGAGGATTCTGACACGTATGCAGTGGCAAGCACTCGGAGAGGGGAAAAGGAGGTATGGAAACGAACGGGAGGAAGCAACTGGATGCAGGAATATGCATTCCAGTTTTCAGTTCTCTTAAGTCTTGGCACTTTGACACAAGTCTGCCCCAGTCGAGGAACTCCCAGGGGTGTAGGCCGCCACACCTGGCTCAGAAGGCCCTGATTTTGGAAGGAACTGCTTCATGAAGCGAGTGAGGAGGGAAGAAAACAAACAGATTTCTTTCGCATTCTTCTAACCACAAGGTCACTTCTTCCAGCTTCTTGACTAATGACACGTTTTTTGCTCCCGCCTCCCCCTCCTCGGAGATGCAGTTCACCAAGCTAACTATTTGGCTTATGGAGTACTTCCACATGACTAGGGTTGTCTTTAGATCTGGACTAAGAAGAGATATTTGAAAAGAAAACAGAAATTGCTGTCACGTTCTCT
Source organism: Ctenodactylus gundi (assembly GCA_004027205.1). Lineage (NCBI taxonomy): Eukaryota > Metazoa > Chordata > Mammalia > Rodentia > Ctenodactylidae > Ctenodactylus > Ctenodactylus gundi. Next base: position 227,369 of record PVKB01001171.1, on the reverse strand, counting down.
GGCTGGCACAGGCTCAATTTATCAGAACTTTCAAGGAAAGTTTCCAGCTGTTTTCCCACAAGGCACTTTTGAGAGTTCTAGTTCCTCCATATTTTTCTCAACACTTGAGAAGGGGCAGTCTTTTAATTGTGGCCATTTTGTAGGGATGTAGTAGTATATCATGTTTTTTTAATAGCTTTATTGAGACATAATTTACATACAGTTTACCTGTTTAAAGTGAAAACCTAATGTTGTTATTTAATAATCCTTTAAAAACTGTAGCAAAATATATGTAACAAAATTTCTGATTTAACTATCTTTAGGTGGATCTTTAGCAACTTTAAATATATTCATAATGTTGTGCACCCATCACCACTATACAGTGCCCCAATTTTTATCCTTCAAGCAGAAACACAGTATCTCCTCAATCTCCCTACTCCCAGGCCCTGGTGACCTCTGATCTACTTCCTGCCTCTGCAAATTTATTCTTGATATTTCATATAGGTTTAATTAAACGTGTCCTTATTTCCCTCAAAGGTTGCTCTGGCTTACTTCACTTAGCATATTTTCTAGGTTCCTCCATGTTGTAGTACATAAAGGAATTTATTCCTTTTTATAGCTAACAACATTCTATTGTGTGATTTGCCATATTTTATTTATCTATTCATCTTTTAATGGGCATTCAGATTGTTCTTACTCTTGACTATTGCTAACAATGCTGTAACAAACATTGATGTATCAGAGTTTCTGTTTTAAATTCTCCTGAGTATGTATCCAAGGGTAGGAACTGGCCTGAGTATTCTAGTAATTAAATTTCTATTGTTTAGAGGAAACAAAAGGCTGTTTTCCACCATGGCCACACCCTGCCCTGTATAATTCTACCAGCAATGTATATGAGTTTAATGTCTCCACATCTTCATCAATTGTCATTTTCCATTTTTTGAAAATTGCAGCCAGGGCTGGAGGAATGGCACAGTGATTCAAGTGCCTGTCTAGCAAGCACAAGGCCCTGAGTTTGATTCCCCAGCACTACATAACACCAGGTGTGGTGGCGCATGCCTGTAATCCCAGCACTCAGAGGAGGTTGAGGCAGGAGGACTGCCATGATATAGTGAGCCCAGGACCATAGAACTTAAGAGCAAGGCTAAGTCTTTAAACAAGCAAACAAAAAGAAATTGGGCACAGTGTTGCATGCTTATAATCCTAGTACCCGCGAGGTTGAGTCAGGAGGATTGCCATGTGCTTGAGGCCAGCCTGTGCTACACAGTGAGCACAGTACCCGTCTGGACAGAGGCCCTGTCTCAAAAAATAAGTAAAATAAAAAACACAAATTGCAGCCATTCTGCAGCATGTGTCTGGCAGTGTTTGCAGTCTTCTGTGGCCATGCTGAGCGTCTTTTCATGCCTGTTGGCTATTGGCGCATCTTTTTAAAGTAATGGCTGTTCCACTGCTTTATACACTTTTGAATTGGGCTCTTTTTTATGGGCTTGAGTTGTAAAAGTTTCTCATATATTCTATACATTAACGTCTCATTAGATCTGTTGGGTTGTCTCCTGGTAGAATCCTTTGATGCATAAAGGTTTTAACTTTTGATAAAGTCCAATTTTTAAAAATTGGCTGTGATTTTGGTATCATACTTGAGAAATTATTGGCAAATCCAAGGTGATAGTTTATTTATTTATTTTTTTGGACATGATCTCACGGTAGTTTAGGTGACCTGAAACTTGCTATCCTCCTGGCCCAGTACCCTAAATGCACCAAAGTATCTGGGTGTTAAAGTTGTTAAATTTTGGGGATTCAATCTTATTTTTCCATTCCCATCTGCATCATTTTTCTTTTCTCACCATGCTGGCTAGAACTTCCATTTTTTCTGAATAACAGTGATGAAATGGGTATTTTGGCTCTCTTTATCTTCAGGGAAGATCATTCCATCTTTCACTATTAAAAATAACATTAATTGCGGAAGTTATTGGGTTGTTTTTGTCCCTAGTGCTGAGATAACAGGTGTGTGCCACCATGTCCAGCTTATGTGGTGTTGGGGAATCAAACTTGGATACTTAGTGCTTGTCTAAGTGCTTGCAACCACTGAGCCATTCCTCCAGTCCCTTGGTTTGTTTTGGTAGATCATCAAGACAAAGACATTTCCCCTCTATTTATACTTTTCTTGAGTTTCCCCTCATGATTGGGAGGCTTAATTTTGTCAATCTTTTTACTACATTAATGGATATGATCTTATTTTTCTTTCTTGCCCTGATTTTGAATGAACTAGGCCTATATTCATAAAGTAAATCTCACTTGATCATGATGAGTAATTCTTTTTTATATTACTGGCTTCTATTTGTTAATATAATTTTAAATATTCTCTCGTGTATTTTCATGAAAGATACTGGTCTTTAGTTTCTTATTTTCATACTGTCCTTTTGTTTTAGTATCATGATAATCCTGGGTGATAAAATTACTTGGTGTCTTAGACAGTATGGGCTGCTGTAACAAAGTATTGTGGACTGGATGGCTTATAAAGAACAGAAGTTCCTCATAGTCTGAAAGCTGGAGTCTCAGGCTGGAGGGCCAGCAAAGCTGAGTTCTAGTGATAGCTCTCTTATAGGTTCTAGACTGTCAACTTTTCATTGTATTCTTACACAGCAGAAAGACAGTAACCACATGACCTACCTATCTCTCAAGATCTACTTCCAAATGCCACCACAGTGAAATCAAATTTCACCACATGAGTCAGGGAGACATTACATTCAGTTCATAATAATGAGCATAATCTTCTCTACTATGCTCTGGAAAATATTGTGTTGAATTTGTGTTAATATATTTTAATTTGGTAGAATCCTCTCCTTAAATCATCTGTAGCCGTAGTTTTTTATTTTGCTGGGTTTGTTTTGCTTTCATGAGACAGGGTCTTGGTCTATAGTCCAGGGTAGTTTTGAACTCACTAAGGCACCCAGGCTAGCCTTGAACTCAAAGCAACCCTCCTGCTTCAGCCTTCCAAGTACTGGATGGCTCTGTAATTTCTTTTTAAGAAAAATTTAGGTCATCTTCTCTAGTTATTGAGCTATTTAAGTCATCTGCTTCACACTGAAAGAAACACGTGCTTTTGTTTCCTTCTTCATTTTTTAAGTACTTCAACAGAATGAGCTTCATTTATTTACTTATGTTTAAACAAACAAATGTATAAAAGCAAATGCAGGATGTCCTGAGGAATGGGCATGACTGGTACTTACAAAGGAGCTTCCGTGTCTTAATGGAAATGGCGCACAGCGATGTGTGCTCAAGAAATCTGGAAATGCAAGCTATCTAAAGGTGTTCTACCTAGGAATCAGCATGGAAAAGAAAAAGAAACCTACCACAAGTGGCTCCCAGAGAATTTGCTGTAGCAGCCTCAGAACTGGCAACAACACACAGTCTTCTCATTTTCCCCATTTTCTCTAATTTTCCTTCTCCTTTCATCTGTTTTCCCTCCCTCGAAGATATTATTTCAGTAAAACTGAAGCTCTTGGATGCTTTCGCTAGTGCCCTGTGAGAGGCAGCCTTGTATGGTGCAAATTCACGTTCTCCTGGATGTCAGCGGCTGCACTGTTCTTTTCACAGTGCACACACCAGTTGCTCTCTAATGCAGATGCTCCATGAACTGGGGCATGTACTCGTCAAGGAACTCCCTATCTGCACGAACTGAATTTCATGCAAGCGGGCGAAGTGCTGGAGGAGTCTGCCGTCGTACAAGACAACACTCCTGCTCTGCCTGCTGCAATACAATCGCACTCTCCCTCACTGCCAGACTTCCCATGATGCTACATACACTTGTCTGGCATGCTGCCTGTGCTGTTTCATAATCAGGTTAGGACCTTCAGCCAAAATATTAAGATCAGAGTCAGTTATCAGAAAGGCCACCTCAGTAACTGGTCCTTCTTAATGCCCAGTCCTGTTATCTTCAGGTCCACCCAGACTGTCCGCGGAGCCACGCTCTTCCCTGCCACCACGGCTGTGTCATCCTCGTGAGCTCCAAACTGCCTCATACTCACCTACTTCCAGCAACAGCCTGGCGCCCAGGAAGCCACCTACCACCACCCAGCACGGGAAAACACAGTTCCAGCTTCGCCAGAGGCTGTGTGCTTTTTAAGACATTTGTCTATTTCAGCTAAGTTGGTCGAATTTATGTGTGTAGTTTTTCCAGTATTTTCTAATGAGCCTATAATATCCAAGGAGGCTACAGTGATAGTGCATGTTTCATTTCTGACACTGGTAATTTGTGCCTTCTCCTTTGCTATTCTTAAGGGCAGTCTGTAAATCTTACTGATCTTTTCTAAGAACCAGCGTTGTTTCATTCAACTTCTCTTTTTTGTTTCCAGTTTCACTGCATTCTACTCTACCTCATTATTTTCATTTTCTACTTACTCTGGATTTATTTAGCTCTTGTGTTTTCAAGCTTCTTTAGGTGTGAACTAAGATTGCCTCCTTTCTGATTTAAGAATTTACCTGATTCTCCTAAGTTTTATTCATTCATTCATTCATTTTTAGACAGAGTTTTACTCTATTGAGTCCATGGCAATGCTCCTGCCTCAGCCTCTAGAGTGATGTGTTTACAGCCACGTGCTACCAACCCAGCCAAATTTTAATATATGTTGTATTTTCATTTTCATTCAGCTCAGGGTCTTTATAATTTCCCTTGGGACTTCTTTGGCCCATGAAATTCCTAAAATGTATTACTTAGTTTTCACTGAAGATTTTCCTGTTACCTTTATTACTTTCCAGTCTGATCCTATTGCCATCAAATAATACATTATGTATGCTTTTCATTCTATTATAATTGTTGAAGATTATTTTATTTGCCAGGATATTGTTGGTTTAGATATATTTTCTGTGGGCATTTGAATATGTATTCTGTTGGTGAAGGGTGAAGTTCTAGACAAATATTAACTACATCTTGTTTGTTGGTGTTGAGTTGTTCTATTGATAGATCCTTCCTGATTTTATTAGTTTATCAATTGTAGAGAAGATGTAGTTTCCAGCTATATTTGTATATTTTTACCTAGCACTGTGGATTAAACCCTGAACTTCACACATGCTAGTCAAGTGCTCTATTGTAGCTCTTAATAAAAAAATTACTTTGTTGCTACCTGGGATTGCATTCAGGGCCTTCTAACCGAGCTACATACCCAGGCCATTTTTATTTTTGATTTTGGGACAGGGTGACACTAAGTTACCCAGGCTGGGCTCAAACTTGTGATTTTTTCTGCCTCAGCCTTCCAGAAAGCTGGGATTCACAGGCTTGAGCCACTAGGCCTGGATCAGCCCTTTTTATTTTTTGAAACTGGGTTTCACTAAGTTTTCAAACCTAGCCTCAAACTTGTGATGCTCCGAACTTCGCCATTTGAATAGCTAGTAGTAGAGGTGTGTGCTACCATGTCCAGAATCCATTAGTTTTCAACTTACATATTTTGAGCTGTTGGTTTGTGTATTTAGGATTGCTGTTATCTTTTTTTCTTCTTGGAATACACACCCTTATAAAATAGGATCTCTGATTTTTTTCTGAAATCCACTGGATACATTAAAATAGAAATTCTTACTTTAACACTCATATAGCATATTACTTTTACTGTTCTTTTACTTTTATCCTATCTCATTATATTTAAAATGAATTTCTTGTAGCTATCGTAAGTTCAGTCTGTCAAATTGTTTTTAGTACATTTAAATGATTTACATTTAGTACAGTTATTGATATGTGAGGACTTAAGTTTGCCTTTATTTTTTGTTTGATGTTTTATCTGGCCTGTCTGCTTACTTGGTCATTTAAAAACATTTTTTAACTTATCTATAATTTTTTTGCATGCTTTTTTTTTTCCCAATTGAAGCAGGGTCTTGCTCTGTAGTCCAGACTGGTTCTGAACTATGTAGCCCAGGCTGGCCTCAAACTCACAGCAATCCTTCTACCTCAACCTCCAAAGTCCTGATACAAGAAAGTGCTGGGGAAATGAGCCCAGGGCCCTGCGCCTGCTCGGCAAGTGCTTTTAGTACACCTTAGGTGGTTGCTATAAGTATTAAATTTTGTATATATGACTTACTCTCTACTACTAATTGTACTAGTTCAGGTGAGGTATAGAAGCTTTACTTTCCTTTCTGCCCCTTTACCCTCCCCCCATTCATAATGTAATCATCTTAAATATTTCTTCCCTAAATATTTTATTTACAAATATTACCATTCATGTTATACTTTTTGTACTATTTCTTCACATACTTTTTCAGTTCTAAAACTGCCATTTGGTTCTTCGTGTCTTCTATTTCTTTGTTGAAACTTTGTTTTTCGTGTGTTTTAAGCATGTTCAAGCTGGGCCTGCAATTCCAGCACACTGGGAACCTGAGGCGGCAGGAGATTTGTAAGTTTGAGCACAGCCTGGGCAACAAGAGACTTTGCAAGATCTTGTCTCAAAATCAAAAAAGGGGGGTGGGGTGGGGATGCAGTATTCTTTACAAGCTATACAAGCATAAAGCAAGTTCAAATTTCTCATTGAAGTATTTTCCTGATGACTACTTAAAATTTTCATCATATATATATGTGTTGACATTTGTCTTTCATTTAAGCTGTAATTTTTCTTTGGTCTTTGTATGATGAATAATATCCATGATGTGTGTCTGGACATATGTACTGTATTGCAGACCTTCCTCCCCTCCCACCCCAGTACTAGGGAGCTGAATACAGGCCTTACACTCAGCTATACCCCCATCCCTTTTCATTTTCAGACAGGGTCTCACTAAGCTGCCATTCTAGCCTTCAGCTTGCAATCTTGGTCATCTTTTTTGTGTAGCTAGGATTACCGGAGGGCAACACTGTGCATGATGTAAGGCGCTGTACCTTATTTAAACTGTGTGTTGGACTATTTTGACATAGTGTGTGCAGTAAAACCAGTGTGGGGTTTTGCCTTGCTACTGCCACAAAGGGCTGCCATCTGGTTACCCACTCTACTTTCTTGTGGCTAACAGACAAGCACTGGCAACTCCTGCACCCTTCAGTACGGTTTCTGCTATAACTATCCTATGAAAAAATGCCTTATTATTGCTTCCCACATGGCTCCTTCTGTTACAGCAGAGAAACAGAAACATTATCATTGCACACTGCCCTTATCTAACACTATTCCGGCATGGAGGATGATGTTTCCCTCATTATACTGCTCCAGGGAGGAAGTTCAGGCTGCACTGTAGTCTCTTGTGACATTAGGAAGCAAATCTCATTACCCTCTGACAGAAATAAAGTCCTCAGTCTCTCCTTGGGCTTCTCTGAAACCACTGTGATTTCAGTCGGGGGCCTCTTTAGTATTTGGCATAAATAAGAGTTCCCTCTTGGCCTTTTTTGGAGGGGCTGGGTGCTTGGCTGCACCTTCTTCTGTGGTGCTTGGCTGAAGCAGAGTGGATGGCTGGTTATTCGTCTAACACATTTTCATTCTTCATTTTCTAGGCTGTTCTTTCCAAGTCCTTCAGTGAGAGTTGGCTTCCACTGATGGTTTTTATTTTTCTATGTCCTTTACTATTGCCGTGTTGCCAGCTTCTGCAGCATGTCTTAGATATGAGGCAGCAAGTCAACAGAACTTGCATTAAAGCTGTTTTCCTTCGTTCAGGAAATCCCTAACCAGTTTGTTATCTTCTCCTCACCTTTCAGGGTTTGTTTCTTCTATAGACAATGTAGGCCTTAGTTCTATGTAATAAAAGAAAAAATATTTCTACTTCATCTTTTTAGATGAAGCAGAGATTCCAGACTATTCAAACTGAATGTGGATTATAAACACAGTTTCATTTAAATCTACCATCCTGCTGTGGTGCGTGTGCCCTTTTCACCTCCTATTCCAAAACGTATTGGGTCAGTTATTTTCATGATCCAGTTCAATCTCCTTTATTGTTTCAGCAGCATTATTCTTTGTTATTGATTTAGTCCATGCTTTACTTATTTACTGCAGCACTAGAAAGTATGCCCAGGGCCTTCACTCTGAGTCACATCCCCAACCTATTTTTTAATTCAATTTTCAGACAGGGCCTCATTAAGTCACTATATTGTCCAGGCTGTGCTCAAAATTATGATCCTCCTGCTTCAGCCTCTCAGGGTGGCCTGAGCTAAGAGGCCAACCAGTCACGCTTTAGGGATGTAGTACACATTTTTTAACTCACCCATCTTAGTCTTTTTTTTTTTGGGGGGGGGGTCAGGGGGAGGTTGTCCACAAATTATATATAGCATTGTGTATGTAAATTTCACACATACACTGTGTAACTAAAGTAGGTGTAGGCACCAATTTCCTGTTGCCAAAACAAAATGCTTGACACCCATAACCTAGAGGAAGCTTAGTTGAGCTCAGTTTCTGAGATTTCAGTCCATGACTGGCTGCTTGTGAGGCCAACATATCACAGCCGAAGGGCACGGTAAAGTCAGTCACATCAGGGCAGCTGGGAAGCAGAGCACAAGGGAAATGTTCCTCTTATTCTTCCAATTACATGTATATTTATCAACGTGATACTGTTCTAAGCATTGTTTTGCGTTTTCCCCAGCCATTTTTTGCTGTTTCACTTTAATTTCACATGTAACAAAATCTGATGACAATGTATTTTCATTTCTCCACCTTAAGCCTTTGCGCTAATGTTGACTTACGTAGACAGCTTACTTATGCATGTATTATAAGCCCCACATACATAGTGCTATGGACTGAACTGTGCCTCCCCCATACCCATGCTCAAACCCCAAACTGGATGGTATCTGAAGACAAAACCTGTAAGGAGGTAACCAAGCTTTAACAAGGTCTGGGGCTAGGTGATCAGTGACTTTATAATAAGAGGCCTCAGGGGGCATTTTTCTTTTCTCTGTCTTCCCACTGTGTGAGGACCATGAAAGTGGCTACATGCAATCCAGGAAGAAGGCCATAACAAATCTGATCATGCCAGCAAAATGATTTCAGGCTTCAAGCTTTCAAAATATGAGAAAATAAACTGTCTTTATTTAAGTAACCCAGTCTATGGCAATTTTTGCCAATCATGTATTCTGATGGGAAATGTGCTGTCACTTTTATCATTTCTTTGTATGTAATGTGCCTTTCAATGGAAAAATCTTTTCTTTTTTTAGGATTAATTTCTCACTGAATTTAAGCAATGTGACTGTTAGTTGTAATGGGGGTTTCTCCACAGTTCTTGTGTCCAGAGTTTGGGTTCTTGGATCTGTAGTTTTATACTTTTCATTAAAATTTAAAAATTATTTTTCAGTGTACCCAACCCAGGGAATTCAATTACATGTATATTTATCAATGTGATACTGTTCTAAATATTGTTTTGTGTTTTCCCCAGCCATTTTTTGCTATTTAAATTTAATTTCTACTACAAGGTACTTATTTATTTATTTATTTATAGACAGGGTCTTGCTCTATAGCCCAGGCTGGTCCTGAACTCACTATGGAGCCCAGGCTGGCCTTGGACTCACAGCAATCCTCCTGCCTCAGCCTCCCGAGTGCTGGGATTATAGGCAAGTACCACCAGATCCAGGTTATGTGGTGCTGGAGAATCAAACTAGGGGGTACTTAGGGCTTGCTAGGCAAGTGCTTTAACGACTGAGCCATTTCTCTAGCCCCTCTATTTAAATTCTATATGCCTAAGTAATAACCTCACCTAGTATATTTTTTCATTTCAGCCTTTATAAAATTTCACCTCAGTTCAATCTGGATCTTTAAAAAAATACTCTAGCATCCCATTTAATATGTTCAACATTTTCTCTAACTTCTGGAACATATGGAACATAGCTGCAAAAAGTGTTATCAATGTCTTTGTTTATTCCATTTCTACATCAGTTTCCGATGCCTGATTTTTCTCTTTGTGGTAAGCACAATATCACTCATACCAATATGCCCATGTCTTAATCTGAACATAAAAACATACAGCAAAAGGGATTTTATATACATGATTGAAGTATCTTAACACAGTGATATCAAGTCCCCTGTAATCACAAGAGTCCTTACGAATGGGAGAAGATTCAGGATAGTATCAGACAAAGATCAGAGTGACTCAGAAGCCAAAATTAAGAAATGTGGGTATTTGTTAGAAGCTAAAAAAAGAAACGGAAACTGCAGAAATAATTCTTTCCTAATGACCAGGTGAGACTTCTGACCTCCAGATTTGTAAACGCAATTAATTTGTGTTATTTTTAAGCCACTAAAAGTTTGTGATAATTAGGTTCCCCTTGGGACCAAGATGTCCAACAGTCCACACATGTTCTTGCCAATACCTCACAGCCCTGCAGCTCCACAGCTATGCAATCACCCTTGCTACCACCTTGTGGCCTCAGGGCCTTCACACACACTACGCGGTGGCCCCACGTCCCTGTGCATGCACATACTGGCATCCTGCACCCTGTGTGTGCCCCTGTATAAGCTCCCCATGTGCCACTCCCTGTGCTGGGTGACAAAGGGACCAGGAGGCCTGCATGTACAACCAGGCGCATCACTGGATCCGTGGCTGGCTGGACTTCTGAGATATTCTGACTGCAATGTTGTCCACATAGACCCAGGACAAACAGGATACAAGGCCTTAGAAGAAGCTTCCCATATAATTAACACAAGGAGTAGAGACAGAGTCCGTAGACACTACCTGAGCTACAACAAACAACAGAGCCACAGTGAAACAGGGCAATAAATCTGTTAAAAAAAAAAAGCCTGACACTCTGAGAGCTGATATCATGAGTTCTGAAGCACAGAATCTACAGAAAATGAAGGCAACACAAGAAATGAAAGAATTCAGTACAGATAGAGAAAAAATAAATAAATAAAAGCTAAACTCCAGGATCTGAAAACACACATGAAAAAAACGGCAAATAAGCTTGAACACTTCAAGGACAGACTGTCAGATCTTAAAGATAAGGTGGACAAACTGGATCATAAGGTCAGTGTGGACTAAAAAGCAAAAAGACAAGAAAGAGTTTGGTTCAAACATTTGGCAGACGATTCAAAGAGAAACAACCTCAGTATTATGGGAGTGCAGAGAATATGGAAGACAAAACAGAAGGCTTAAAGAACATGTTTATTGAAACAATGGAAGAAAATTCCCCAAATCTAATAAGAAATGTTCCTTGAGCTTAGGCAGGCATATAGAACTCCAAATACCTTTGATTAGAAAAGAACCTCCCCAAACACACCATAATTAAAATTCTAGAGATTTAACAGAGAATATTAAAAGCTGTAAGAGAAAAACAGAAAGTAACATACTAAGACAAATCTGTCAGGAAAACTTAGACTTCTCAACACAGACTCTAAAGGCCAGAGATTATGGAGTGACATCATCCTAGTGCTAAGAGAACATAAATGACAACCAAGACTGCTATATCCAGCAAAACTATCCTTCAAAAAAGGAAGAGGTTGCAACTTTCATGACAAGGTAAAGCTAAAGAAATTCATGCCCACAGGACCAGCACTGCAAAAAATACTTAAAGGAATTCTAGACAGACAGGGAGGCCAACAACACCAAGGACGCCAGAGAAAAGGAAACAACAGAAAGAGGAGAATGAATTGACAAGTGTATAGATCAATCAACACTGAAGTATCATAATGATAACAGGATGTAACAAATATACCACTATATCTATCTATCTATCTATCTATCTATCTATCTATCTATCTATCTATTTATCTATCTATACCAACACTCTACCATGATACTCTTAGAATTAAAACATTTAGACACATATCAGGTTACAAAATTAATACAAAAAATCAATAGCATTCCTCTACATTAACAATAAACTCAATGAGAAAGAGCTCAGAAGAAAAATCTTGTTCTCAATAGCACCTCTAAAAATCTATTTAAGGAAGTGAAGGACCTCTACAAAGAAAACTATATTATAGTGAAATAAGAATTGTAGGGGACAACAGAAAATGGAAAGATATCTCTTGTCCTGGATGGGCAGAGTTAGTATGGTCAAATGGCTATGCAGCCAAAACTGACATACAGATTCAATGCAATTTCTATCAAAATGCCAACAACTTTTTTCACAAAACTTGAAAAAAAATTCCTTAAACTCACATGGAACCAAGAGACCCAGAATGGTTAGAGTAATCAGAAGTAACAAGACAAAACCAGAAGTTATTAAGATTCCAGACATCAAGTTATATTACAAAGCAACAGTGGTAAATATCATATGGTACTGGCACAAAACAGACAGGCTGACCAATGGAACAGAAATGAGGATGAAGAGACAATCTCAAATACCTTCAGCTACCTGATTTTTGGCAAAGGGACCAAAAACATACACTGGAAAAAAGACAGCCTCTTCAATACATGGTGCTGGGATAACTGGTTATCCTCATGCAGGAGAATGAATCTAGACACACACCTATCACCATATACCATAATCAAATCAGTCAATCAATGACTTAGATATTAAAAACACATACTAAACATTCTGGAGAGTAAAATAGGCAAAAACCTAAAGGATGTAGGTGTGGGCAAAAACTTTCTTAATAGGACACCTGAGTGAAAGGAACAGGCCCCAGAATCAACAAATGAGATTGTATCAAATCAAAAAGTTTCTGCACAGCAAAGGAAACTATCCACAGAATGAATAGAGAACTGACAGAATGGGAAAACTTTTTTTAACCTCAGACAGGAGGCTAATAACTAGAATATACAAAGAACCGAAGAAAAATACACCCCTCAAAATCAATTCTCCATTAAAAATGGGCAACGGAAAAAATTAGGCAGTTCTCAGATGAAGTTCAAAAGGACAGCAAATATATGAAACAACGTTTGAAATCCTGTGCCATTACAGAAATAAAAATCAAAACATTGCTAAGAGATCATCTTACCCCAGTGAGGCAGAGCAGATAAACAAATTCAACAGCCATTGATGCTGGTGAGGCTGAAGGGGAAAAAGAACCCTTTTACACTGCTGGTGGGACTGTAAACTGAAACAACCACGATGGAAAGCAGTATGGAGATTCCTCAAAAGGTTGAAAATAAATATTTCATTTGATCCAGTGATATCTCTTCTGGGTATCCTTAAGAGAGTAAAAAGTAATGTATAATAGGGATGTATGCATACATGTTCATAGCAGTGCAACTAACAAGAGCTAATTTGTGGAAGATGCTGAAATATCCATCGACAGATTAATGAATACAAAAATTGTGGTGTATGTGCACAATGGAGTACTACTTTTCCATAATGACAAATTTGAGGCTTTTGTAGGTAAATGGATGCAACTTGAGACCATCATGCTTAGTAAAGTGAGCCAAACTCAGATTACATTTTGCATCGTTTGTTGAATATGAGAAACCCAGAATACAGGCATTTTATAGAATCAAATGGATGCAATAGTGGGAGTGAGGGGAGATGAGGGAGCAGGAGGGCCAAAGAGGGTGGGGAAGGCTTCATAATGTTGATGTGATATCTATGTGCACAAAATATTCAAGCTCAATGCAACACTTGTGTATCACTTGTATATACTAACAAAATTGGGGGAAAAGTTGAAAAAATAAACGTCTCGTGCTAACCCCTTAGTGGTTCTCAGCAGTTAAGAGTCCTTGCCTAGTAAGTAGGAGGCCCTGGGTTCAACTCCCTAGCACCATATAAAGTGAGCACTGTGGCACACACCTGTAATCCCAACACTTGGGAGACTGAGACAGGATTGCTCCAAGTTTGAGGCCAGCCTGGAGTACACAGTGAGTTCAGGACCAGCAAGACTAGAGTGAGAACCAAGTCTCAAGTTATTTTCTCTTAAAATAAAATTTTTCTTAAATTTTCTATCACTTCCTAGGACATATTCTCCAGTCTTCTTACAGAACATAATACCCTTCTCGGTAATGTAAGTTATATGCACATATATTATCTTTCATTACACTGTCTCCGAAGGGTAAGATAAAAATGTGAGCCAAAAAACAGTACCTTAATGAGAAAAATATGAATGTTTAATAACTTAAATGTACGAGTAACTATTAAAAATTAATCCTATTTTACATAGGATTTTTAGTCTTGTCCACCAGTTTTCATACCAGTCAGGAGACGCACCAAGCATCTTGGGAGGACCTTTGTGATAAGATGTGGACAGTGGTTTTAGTTTAGCAAATCTGTGGTGTTAAATGAATGACAGAAAAAGGTAAATGGGTAAGAATGGACTTTTTTGACATTTGCTTTATCATCAAACCACCTCCCCCACATATGCAGCTTAAAACCGATGGCTTAAGACATAGAAGGTCTGGCTTTCTAGTCTCTTAGTCTTCTAAGGACCTAAGGACCATGACTCTTACGTATATCATTAACAAAAGATTTTTTAAAAAATGTTCAGTGTTTCATTTACTAAAAATATCCAGATTTTTTTCCCTGAAATTGTATACAGTTATGGTGAGCTCATCAGTTCATTAGAGCTCCTTAGATTTTAACCATATTAAAGTCCCAGGAGAAAGGCAGGGCAGAGCCCAGTGTAGGTCTTGGGAAGTTTCTGAAACGTTTTTTTTTAGTCATAAAGCAAGTTTATTTCTGCAGAGAGGATGTGTCTTGTGTTCATGCACTGGAAGAAGTAAGAGGAAACCCAGGTATTCAGCCTCTTTTTGGCCCCTCCGGAACCAGGTCCCTAAGTCCTTAGCAGCATCATGCAGTGCTTCGTCACCTTTACTGGGCACCAAAGATATTGGGATTGTGAAGGGTCAGACTGGTCACCAGTTGTTCAAAGTTACTGAGGTTCCAGGGAGGATTTGCAGGGCCAAGAAATGACCTGTTGTCAAGCAGGGGATGGGGGTGGTTCATTGAAGGTGATCAAGAGATCAGTCTGGTACTGGGGCAGCTGCAGCAAGGCCTGATGCATGGTCACATCCTTTGCTACCTGCTGATTTTCCTTAGCTACCTGCTGCTTGCCAGAAAGGACTCAGGCTTCTTGGCAGCAACCCCTCAGTGCCAGGTTCTCCAGATTGAGGGGCTGCACAGACTCCACGTGAAGGGCACTCCGCCAACATCCTTGAAATGATACCGTGCAGCTGCTTCACCCCGCATGTGAGACTGCAACTCCAGAAGTTCTATGATCAGGTCTGGTCACAGATAGGATGGCAGAAAACTTCTTGGTTGTCCGGGACCGGCCTGAGGTTGCTGACAACAATGGCCCCAGTAGGACGGATGGAGGAGAATGCTCCCCTGAAAAGTGGACAGTCTCTTGTGGGCTCCGTGGACATCAAGCCAGGGTATGTTTAAAAGAAAGCCACAGAGGGCCACGAGGCACAACCTCTCTGGGTTTCGTGGCTGCCACCACCTCCCTCTGAAACTTCCTTATAAGTAAGTCATAAGGCCTCTCCTCAAGCTAAGCGGCCTACAAGTCATGCAGTAGATCCCAGAAGTCCATCCCCTACTCCGGGGAAGGTTTTTGGTACTGCAGCTGCCTGAGTCACCCATACTCCCACAAGTCACCCCACTGAGCTCAATGGACACTGGTATAATTGTTCCTTTGCTCTGTTGGCTGTGCCCTGTCTGGCATGAGTGGAAGTGTTCAATTTCCCCAGAAGAAGCTTAATGTAATACACATTAAAGTCCAAGTCATTTACTGCTTTCACTGCTGGGTTGAACACATTTTATATACATTTGGTGTACTCTTTGGTGTTGTCTCATGACTCTGAATCTTGAGCAAATGACCACAAGACTGGAGTCCACTCACACCATCAGCACCCCAGCTGTGCTGTTTCACCCACCAGTGTCTATCATTCCCAGTTCCCATCATTTCTAGCTCTGGTTCTCTGGACTCATCAACTGCTGTCTGATTGCAGGTCCAAAATGGGCAACTTACAGGATATGTCTGCTATGCAGTTACCATGGCTTGGGTCTGGAATGTCCCCAAAGTCTCATATATTTGGATGTTGTGGAGTAACCAAAGATTCCATGTGCTGTTAACAGGTGGGGCATGGCTGTAAAAAGCAGATATTTGGAAGTGTGACCTGGAAGGGTACACAATGGCTCTGCCCTTCTTCATTCTCTTGGCTTCTTGTCATCATGCCATGAACACCTTTGCTCTGGCTAAGCCTCTGCCATGTGCTTCCACCACTGCTAGCTGACCAAGGATGGTCTGAGATCTTCTGAAACTGAGCTAAAATAAACCTTTCCTCCCTTAAGTTGTAGATGTCGTGTATTGAGTCCCAGGATGAGTAAGTAACAAAGACAAATGGTAACTCAGGCTGCATTCGTAGACGTACACAGACTTCAGGAAGGGACTGTAGGTCTTGCTAACCTGCTCGAGTATGGTGTCTGGTATGAGCTAGGTATTGTTAAGATTATGGACAAATTGGAAAGGTTCCCAGCAGTATGTATCCCAAGTGGTAACTCCGAATGAAATAGTTTTGGCTGGAGAACTAAAAATGTGGGAGCAGTTTTGAATCATAATTTACAAATCTATAGTTTGCCATGTAATTGTGGTGTTTTTGAAGGGTAATTCAGAAAGCATTGCACAAATAAGATTTTACTGAAGTCTTAGTAATTTATTGAACAAATTACTTTAATATTAATATAAAAAATTTTTTGAGACAGGAACTCACTCTGTAGTTCAGACTGGTTCTGAACTTACTATGTAGCCTAGGCTGGCCTCAAACTCACAGCAATTCTCCTGCCTCAGCATCCCAAGACCTGGGACTACAGATGTGCACACCATGGCATCTTATGTGGTGCTAGGGAATTGAACTCAGGGCCTTGTGCTTGTTAGGCAAGTACTCTACAGCTGTGCTATTCCTCCAATTAATATAAATTAATATAGGGTTAAACACATAATTGCTATTTCTTTAGGAATTAAGATTTTCCAATATAACAGCTTATTAGCTGCATGTGATCAAATTAAGTCAAATAAAACTTTAGTTGGTCACAGTAGTCACTCAAGCGCTCAATACCCTCACACAATTAGTGGCTACAATGTTAAACAGTACCTATCAGTCTGTTAAGCTTCCTTAGCTTAAGAAAAACCATTTGCTACTGCAACTCAGAGTCAGGGTTAAGACTAAATGCATTTAGTGACATGAAAATTTTGACTTTAAACATTTTATAGTACTTCCTAGTTAAACAAAACTGAAGGTATCTTTTTATATAGTGGACGCAAAATGTCCCATACTTATGCTGAAATTCTTACTCCTAGTCATAATGCCCTGAAGTGGCAGACCGATGCCCCATGACTCCAGCTCTCAAGACTAGGCCAATTCTCTTTGTACCACTCTAGGCAGCTAGAGAGGCAGATGTGAACACCAGCAAGGGTGCTTTTGGCCTCCACTCTTTTCCTGGGCCAGGCCTTCCCAGGCTCAGGGTAGATCACCACCCTAAAGCTATTTGCATTTGAGGCAGCTGTTTCCTCCCTCCTTGCAGAAGCACTTTGATTCTTCTTGCAGCTCATCAGCCAACCATGACTTCTTCCTTTAGGAGCAGTCACAGCTCCGAAGCAACATGTCTCCACTATTGCCAGGATGACTGTGTGCTCCACCTGAGTACGAGTCCCTAGAATTGTTAGAGAAAGGGCTAGAGTGTTCTAGAGCAGTCAGGAGTAGGTGTTACTCATATTCTGGTATGAGAATATTGCTCCTTCAAAAACATTTTTAATGTTCCAAACCACTAAATTATAATTGGTCTCTAAATCAGTAATAGTATACACACTTCTTCTGAAGCACTAGGGATTGAATTTAGGGCCTTTACAAGAAGCTGTACCCTGAGTTCATTTTATTTTCAAATTTTGAGACTGGGTTATAAACAGATCTTACTGGCTTTGTACTTGAGAATCCTAGTTTAAAACAAAAGCATCACTTGGTTTTTTACCACATTTTAAGATAAATTTTAGCTCACTTAAGAAAGTTAGTTAATCCTGAAGATTCCAATAGGCATTATTTTAAGGATTATGACATTCTTTTCTCCTGAAAGAGAGTATGACTGAATGTTGTCTTTCACAGCAGTCTCTGTGAAGTTTGTCCATTTATTCACAGCAGTTCATATCCACGCTACTGGGACACCCTTGGAGAGTTGCCTAGGGAACTGACAGCCTTAATTTGAAAGCCCTCCATGACAACTTTTCTCTCTTGAGCATAGCTACTTTTGAATTGGCTTGAAGCCGTCCAGACCTAAGTCTGGTGAACACAGCAGGTAACAAAAAATTCCAATAAAATTTCAGTAGAGCTATATTAGATTGAAAATTAAAACTCTGAGAACCTAAGTGCCAAGATTATGTATTCTTATTTTCCTTCCTCACCTCTGTGAAGCGGTATCTCTATTCAGCTGACAGTGACACTAGCTCAAGCTGATAGGGCTGAAGAGAACTCCTAGGAGCATGCGATAGACAGCTAGCAAACAGAACCCACACGGGCGTGGTCCAGCCCCAAAGAGCCTGTGGAGTAAGATGGGTTCACCATTTCTGCCTCAGAGGGCAATATGATCTGGGACAAAAGCATGGATTGGATAGCTACCTGGGTAACATTAACCTTTTTTATCCTCCTCCCCATTTGTATGGAAGTATGATGTGCATATGAGATTATATTTTGGTCTATTTACTTGTCGCTTTGCTAGGCTGAGATCCTTGAAAAAATGACCTGTTTCCCTCACTTCCTCACTCCTAGGAGCTGACCAACGAAGGCCCTCATACACTAGGTACTCAGTGAGCGAATGCTGCTTTGTTAATTCTACTCTGACCTTGGACATTGGCACTTCTCCCTCCTGACTTCCATATTCAGATCTGTGAAATGAGTAGGTGGGTCCAGGCCATTCCAGCTTTGAAGAGTTAAATGAAGTTTGTAACTGCCTGTGGTGGTCTGCTAATGAATTCTGAAGCCTCTACACTTTGTCCCTTCCCAGATTGTTAACTGATCCTAATACCTTTTCTCCTGACTTTGGAAGCCTTCTTCAGACTCAAGAAACCCCTCCACTCTGAAATCACAACAGAAGCTCAAGAGTAGTGAACTGAGGGGTTGCACTGGTATGCTAGATAGGATTTATACCTAGTTACTAACATGTCATCTAGCCATTTCAGTACCTCTGTAGGATTTGAGCCCAGTTTTCAAATCAGTCTCAGGAATGATCCTTACTATTGCCATTTCTTTCCTTTTCTTTTAAAGATAATTTGTTCTTGATACAACAATGGTTTCTGAAAACCTGAAAAGAACAAAAAGATAATTTACATTTCTATTATATGGAATATGAAATGCACACTGTTATAGTCTAAACGCCTCAAATGCTAAGGAGTCTCTCCAGGTAGCTTGCCTATCCTAACACTGGTAAATCATAGCAATGATCAGGGCCTGAATACCATGCAATCTCAACTGCTGACATGCTGGAAATGTGCAGTGTGATTATTTACTGATCTTCCATTTTTGGTAAAGCACCAAAGTGTGCCAAGTTTAACAATTTGGGGTTGTGAATCTCGCTCCTTTCATGCTCCAGAAAGTCATGATTCCTCCTTTTAAACATTTTTTTTTTTTGAGACAGAGTCTTGCTTTGTAGCCCAGAGTGGCCTTGGACTCATGGCCATCCTCCTGCCTCAGCCTCCCAAGTGTTGGCATTATAGGCCCATCATGCCCTGCTTTACGTGGTTCTAGGGAACCAAATTCAGGGTCTTATACTTGCAAGGCAAGAACTTCAACCGCTGTGCCATTCCTACAGCTCCTGAACATCATTTTTGAGAAAAAGGAGTGCAGGAGGCCTACTGACTCAGAAGACCTTTTCTACCAGGATCCCTGTGCCACAGCAGAGTCAGGAACTTCTTGTCTTCCCTTTTCATTGCAGCCTATAATAAATCTAATCAGTGAGGCAATAAGGTGGAAGTAAAGAGAGCAGACACCTGAATCTCTACTTGCACTGAAGAAAAGTATGGGGAAGAAGAGGTTGTGGATGCCAAGAAGGTGGGAGAAGCTTTTATGAACTCCAAGTGGTGAAAGGGACATGGAAAAAGAGCAATAAATAGTCCCTCACTGCTGTGGACAGGGAGGGAAGGGGTAAAGCCAGTGATTAAGAGGGTGCAGCAACCTTTTGGCTGAGATGGCTCATACCATATAATTGATGACACATGATGTTTTTCAGTTAAACATTTGAAAGACAATTTTTCATTAGTACCAGAAATCTGACTTACAGAAATCTACTTAAACTTTTCCATAGTTTGTATCTTAAAACTATAAATTCATTCTTGTTTTCAAAATTGTAGTTGAGGGGCTTGGGATATAGCTCAGTGATAAGGTACTTGCCCGCATGCACAAGGCCTTAGGTTTAATTCCCATCATCCTTTCCTCCCAAAATAGGAGATGAGACATAAAAATAAATGCACCCCAGTAAAAAGAACAGGACTTTTAGTCCACATAACTAAAGGCAAATGAGGCTTCCTAATTCTAGAGCACCAAAAGGTCTACCCAAAACAAAATCCTTAAGACTGCAAAGATAAAGTATATGTTCTTTCCAGACTATGGAGATAATCTGACAGATTAGGCCTAGTGCTAGAGAAACATTACAGGTTGAAACCTCAAGCATGGCTTGGTCACTCCAGGTCATAGACCCCATGCTTGGTCCCAGACTTTGGTTCCCCTAATCTACTCTAATGATTCTACGAGTAGGAGAGAAGCTTGTCACCTTACTTGAAAAACCGAAAACTCAGCTGTTCTTGCTGTCTCAAGTAAGTAGAATATTAAAATATCATTGTTACAAAAAAAAAAAGGTTTGGAAAGAACAGAGTAATTAAGACAGTATTTTCCTGCTTTAGACTAGAAATCATCATTTATTTGATTGAAACAAACTGAAATGGTGTAAGAGCAAATTGTGGAATTTTGTCACTGGTTTGCCTATTGTTAATTTCTAAACACTGTGGACTGACTCTCTTTATTAATCATAACTTTTTTCCAAGTATTTTTGTAATTTTTGAGGTGCATGGGATCATGTACTTTTTAACATTTTTATTTTTCAGATCTGTAATACTATAAACCTAGGCAGATGCCAACTTATTTAGGTACAGATGTTTAAGTTTTTACTGTGATATTTATTTTTTTAATGGTCATTGCTCTCTTCATTAGAAATATTTAGACAAAATCTCAAAGTAGGCATCTACATAGAATATGAGCTATGATAAAACAGACAGTTGTTTAAACTTTAAACATGTATTACAGTAAGAGACACCCTGTCATTACTCCCCCTCACAGTACTTCCCCTACCTTTGAACTCATTTATTCCATCATTCTTGTCAGCGTTTGAAGCAGATCTGGACGTTCTCTTGTGTGGGTATCTTTCATTGTGTTGTCATGGCGCTGCAATGTCCTGAACACTTACCTTTCATGTTCTTTTTCATTTTTTTCTCTCTCTCTCCCCATTTTTACTAATACATATGTGACAATGGTTACAATGAGCTTGAATATTTTGTGCACATATATATCACATCAACATTACAATCCTTTCCCATTTTTGGCCCTCCCATTCCCTCCCCACCACCCTGAAACTCCCACTACTGCACCCATTTGGGTCTATAGAATGCCTCTGTTCTGGGTGGGAGGAACCCTGCGATATTTAATGTATTTAATCTTATGTGTCTGACTCATTTCACCGCTCAAATCACCACTCTTTAACTCAGTTTCTCACCTCAAAGTGCGGCAGTGACCATATCTTGGTGCCTCATCTCTGGGTCCAGCAGAGCTCTTTATTGGGACAATTTGCTGAAAGTTCTTCTTTTTTTTTTTTTCCTATCTTACTGTATCTTTTTTTACTTTGAAAATTTAGGAAACTTAAATTCTACAAGAGTATGTTTTCACCAGCCAAACATTTTGCCAGTAACTAAGCAGGGAATAAAAGCACAACTAAGCTTTATGGGGTTTGCTTATGAATTTAAAATTTTCAAAATATAAGAGAACTAGTCTAAGTTCTAAAGCATGGAGTCTGTACAATTATATAGTACGTGGAAACAGTGACTACAAAAGCCATTGAGTATTGTATAACAACCTGGGAAGAAATTACTGTTACTGTTCTCATTGTGCAGATAAAAACCAAGGCTCAAAGGTTAAGTAATTTTAGAAAACAGACATTTAAGATGAAACAGATTTTATGGTCTGCCTCCAAAATTTTGATGCTCTACTGTCTTAAGCTGAAAATAAGCTTATTTCCAGATACTGGCATTAAAACACTTTTTAAAAAACTCTAACAGCAAGAATAGGAAATAAAAACAGGACAAGGGGTTAGAGGTCTTGCCTAAGATGTGACAGAGCCTTGGTTTAAGTCCAAGAACAGGAAAAACAAAGCAAAAACCCAAGTGAAGGGAGCGTCATGCTACAAGTGAAAACTCGAGTGACTCGAACCATTAGTCAATTCTTTTAGTTTTTACAAATTTTTACTCCTATAATCATTAACGTGCCTTTAAGTGGTTAACTGTATTTCTGAGTAACGTGTAATTACAGCTTCATCACTTATTTTATGCATTAGAGGCCTAAGTTTTTTTTAAAAAATATAACTTATCAAAACACCAAGAAAAGGTCATTTGTGTCATTTTATCTACCGTACCCACAAAGTTATGTAGATCATCCTTCATATGTAAAATGTCCATTACTTATGCACATACCAAATTGCTTTGTACTTGAGGTGGTTACAAGGAAATACTTAAAATTCGACAGCCCCTTCTCGGAGACTCCGGGGCTTCTTCCGGGTTGCGGAGACCGGCCGGGAGTCGCCGGCTCGGCGCGCTGTCACTGCGGGGTCAGGCGCATCCTGCCTTCTCCAGAAAAAGCGCAGGCGGGAGGAGTGGGAGGACAGCAGAGAGCCGCCTCCAGGCCCCGGGAGCACGCGAAGGGCGTTTACCTGTTCGGGACCGTTGTGCCGGCGCACGGCGTGACGCGTCGCGACCCCGGAGCAGCGGGCGTCGCTCCCGGAGTCGGCCCGCGGCGGGGCCGGCCCCGGCTCTCTCCGACCTCCGGCTGCCGGGGCCAGCGGGCGCCGCGGCTCTCGTCGCCGGCAGCCGCTGAGCGCAGGCCTCCCCGCGCCGGCCCGGTCCCACGCTCCGCCCGCCATCTTGCCGCCGCCCTCCGCGCGCCCTGCCCGGCGGCGCCGACGCAGCCAGAGCGGCGGCCTCGCCTCTCGGAGCGGGGGTGGGCGCCGCGGCCGCGCCCGTGCCGGGCTGGCCCAGCGCGGCGGCCGAGACGCCCGGCGGGCCGGGCCGCCCCGGCGCCCGCGCGCGGCGCCGCCCCTTCCGCCGCGCCGGCGTCCGCGCGGGCGGGCCCTGCGTCAGCGCCGCCCCCTGCCCGGCCCAGCCTCGGCCTCGGCTCGCAGCGCGGCGGCGGCGCAGGTCCCTCCCCAGACATGGCCCTGGGAGGCGGCAGCGCGTGGCGGCCGCGGCGGCCGTGAGCGCGCCCCGGCCCGCGCCCGCCCGCCCTCGAGGCCGCCCCCGCCCGCGGCCGCGCCACGGCCCCGCCGCCCCCCGCCCCGCCGCCGCCGGCCCCGCCGCCCGCCCGCGCCCGCCCCGCCGCCGCCGCCGCCGCCATGGGCGTGCAGGGCTTCCAGGACTACATCGAGAAGCACTGCCCGAGCGCCGTGGTGCCGGTGGAGCTGCAGAAGCTGGCCCGGGGCAGCCTGGTGGGCGGCGGGCGGCAGCGGCCACCGCAGACCCCGCTGCGCCTGCTGGTGGACGCCGACAACTGCCTGCACCGCCTCTACGGCGGCTTCTACACCGACTGGGTGAGCGGCGGCCAGTGGAACCACATGCTCGGCTACCTGGCGGCGCTGGCCAAGGCCTGCTTCGGCGGCAACATCGAGCTCTTCGTCTTCTTCAACGGCGCGCTCGAGAAGGCCCGGCTGCACGAGTGGGTCAAGCGGCAGGGCAACGAGCGCCAGACGGCGCAGCAGATCGTCAGCCATGTCCAGAACAAGGGCACGCCGCCGCCCAAGGTCTGGTTCCTGCCGCCGGTCTGCATGGCCCACTGCATCCGCCTGGCGCTCATCCGCTTCCACGTCAAGGTGCGGCCCGGGCCGGGCTTCCCTAGGCCGGGGGATTGGGGCTGGGACTGGAGCCCCGCGGGGACCGGCAGGCCGGCGCCCCGAAGTCTGGGGCCCCTCCGGCCGGGGGTCACGGCCGGGCCTAGGATCCCCCGTGCCCGGGGGTCTCGGGTGGGCCGCAGTCGAGGTGGTCTGGGATCTCTCAGGCCGGGTTCCCGGGAATCCGCGGCCCCCTGGTTCGCAGTCGGAGCTGGGCCAGGGTCCAGGGGTGCTGGGGCTGGCAGAGGCCAGGCCTGCGGGGAACCTGCCTGCGCGAAGGCCGAGGGCCGGGCCGCCCCGCCCCGCCCCGCGGGCCACTCTCCGGGGCACAGCGTGTCGCCAGGCCGTGGCGCGCGCGGGGCTCCGAGGAGCGGGCCGGGAGCTGGAACCGAGGGCGCAAGATGGATGTCCGGCAGCTCAGCCGCGCTCTGTTCAAGCCCGCCCCGGCCGTTCTTCCTGGCTGCGCTCCTTCTGCCCCGCAGGCGTGTGGAAGGCGCTCCGGGGTTGGTGGAGAGCCCCACGCCGGGCCTCGGACTGGCGGTGTCACCGTCTCCGATATCCTTAGGATTTCCTCTTTTTAGAGGCGACTAGGTTCCTCACTCGCCTTCGACTTGAACGATATAGTCATTTTTTCGAATTAGTTCATTCTTTTCCAGCAACAGGTTTATCTCGGAAGCCTGTGGGGAAAATAGTAATAGTGGGGAATCGCCGGGCCACGGGGAAGAGGTGGCAGTGCTGCCTCCGCATCCGGGGGAGGAGAGACTCCTGTCGGCGCCTTCGCAGTCCCCTCTGAATCAGAACCCTGAGTCCTGCTCTCGCGTTTTTGAAAATGAGATGTTCAGAGAAATTATGTGTGGCTTTTTGTTCTAGGTTTTAAGAAATTGTACAATCGACACGGCGGATTTTGTTAGTCCTGTGATTTAGAGTCGATTTTTCAAAGTAGTTCCGGATTGTATATCTCATTCAAAAGAAATGGTTCAAAATTAGGGGTAAGAATTTTAGGGCCATACTCTGTGGCCATGAACTTGTGGGGTCTGTTTTTCTGGTGCAAAGTAAGTGTTCAGTGACATTCAGCAGTGCCCCATGAGTGGGTAACCAGAGCTCCACGTTATTGGCCCCTCCTGTCCTTTTGGCGGTGGGCTCCTCCACCAAAACTGGTCCAGAGATAACTTAAGGACCCAGCAACTCACTGCAAAGATAGGCACATAAAGACCCTGGATTTTTTGCATTTTTCTCAAAGCAGTTTTTTGGGGGAGGTTTTTTTTTTCCCACTTCAACTGTCTTCCAGCTTGTTCTTTTATTTCTCTTGAAACTGTGCTTCAGTTCAAAGTTTGTGAAATTCTCCCTCTTCCTGATTGCCCCCACCGCCTGTGATGAGATGGTGGTAGTTAAGTCTAAAATGATAGCGGAAGTCCCACCCAGGATCCTGTTGCAATTGGTGAAATGGTTTTTAACTCTGGGTAGAGGCGGCTGGAGAAGTGGTGATTGGCCCCCGAGCGTGGCAGCTACACAGCGTGCCATTCTTCTGGGAAGTTTGGCTGAGAGGCAGAGTGTGTGTCACGTTTTTTTCAGTTGCAGCCTGGGGCTGTCTGGAAAGAAAAGTGATGCTATTTCTCTTGTGATCCACCTCCAGTTGAGATTCTGAAAGTGTTCATAGTTCTGTCTTGTTCAGAAATGTGAACTGCTTTATCTTTTAAGAACTGGAAAAGCTTTACTTGGTTTTGGTAACAGTTCAGGGTATATCTTCAGTCACATGACTCTCAAGCAAACACTAAATACTGGGGATTAGAATCAGTATGCATGAGGGAGAGAGAGAGTGTGTGTTGCTATGTGTTTTGAAAGAACTGTTGAACTATTTTTTAAATGGTAAAATACATTTATTTGTGCTCCCCTTTGAATGCCTCGCATACCTAGCAGGTGCCTAGAATTTGGACCGTGTGTGTGTGTGTGTGTGTGTGTGTGTGTGTGTGTGTGTGTGTGTGTGTGTAGATTTGAAGCACATTTAACATGACCTGTTGCACTTAGGTCTCTGGTTAGGCTAAATTTGTCTACAATGTTTAGCTTTAGATGACCTCTTAATTCCTGCTATAAAGTCGTATGATAGTGTAGATTGCACAGATTAACATTGTAATGACTACAATACCTACGGTTCACTTACTTGGCAACCTCACCTTTTTGAAAAATTCTTGAGAAATTTAGCTTCTATACATTTCTCTAACCAAGCCAGATGTCGGGAAGTTTGGGTACAGGTCAGGAAAAAAATAATTTTCTCTTTTCTCATTGAGGAACCCTTTAAGCTCTCGCTCACAGACTGCCCTCTCCTCTTTTGTAATTCTAACAAGCTTGGTTATTTTTTTCTCAGCTCTGTTTGAGAAGGTGAAGAGGGGAAAGAGTCTGCCAGAGACATGAGCACCATTAATAGAAGTGAGAAGGGAGAAGATTTTAAAAGCTATAAAAAGAAGACATAATTCTGGGCCTATTTTAGGAAAAAAACAAAAACAACAGCAAAAATACCCCAACCCTATGTACTTTTGTAGTTCCTGAAGATAGTACAGTATCTGTTGCCTAAGGATGAATTTCGAGTGAGAAAAATTTTGTCTTCAGTATTGTCTGTTTAAAGGAATGAAGTAATAATATATACAGTTTTTAAAAAGATACTCAAAATGGTGGAAAATAAAGCCACGATGAAGTAACCTTTGTACCTGTTACTATTAGAATGGATGAAATTTAAAGAAAATAAAGCTGACAGTACTAAGTACTAGCAGGGATAGTAAGTACCAGAAATCCTTACACATTGTTGGTGTGAACGCAAAGGGTAGTATCACCACTCTGGAGTACTGTTTGGCAGTTTCTTACAAAATTATTCATAATCATATTGCCCAGCACTCCCACGTCTGGCCATTTTTGAGATGAAATCTTTACGTAAAAACTGATACATGTTTATAGTAGTTTTATTCATGATGCCTCCCAGCTGGGAACAATCAGAATATTCCTTCATAAATGAATAGATCTATACCGTGTAGTACTACTTAGCAATAAAAAAGAATTATCGGTATGTGTGCAACAGCTTGCATGAAATCTTTAACATGGGTTTTATGTTGAGTATAAGAAGCTAGGTTCAAAGCCTGGTTCTTAGGATATTTTTGCCAAGGTAAATCTGCAGTGATGGGGCCATTGGTTGGCTGGAACAGTAGCAGAAGATTAACACGGGAAGAGCAGGAATGAGGTTTTTTTCATTTGTTTGGTTTTTTCAGTACTAGAGTTTGAACTCAGGACTTGAGATAGGATCTCACCAAGTTGCTGAGTATCCTGTGCTGGCCTCTTAACTTGGGATTCTCCTGCTTTAGCCTCCCAGAGTGTTGGGATAACAGATATCTACCATGAGGCCCTGCTAGAAGAAGTGAGCTTTCTGGGGTGATGGAACTGTTCTGTATGCTGATGCTGGTGGTAACAAGTTTTAAAACCAAAACTCTGTAGCAGAAGTAAATAAAAATTAATCTTGCTGTATAATAATTAGTTTTTTTAAATAAAAAGTTTTGGTAAAACATTGGCAAGGCAATTAACATGAACAGTTAACTATACTATTGCTTAAAAGAAGCTTTTCTCTTACAAAACTTCATTGTCTTACTGGCTTCTGTAGCATTTATAAATTGAAAGAAATGTATAATGTTCTCTCCCTCTTGTTTAGAGAGTTCTTTTTTTGATTTAGAGAGTGTTTCTTTGATAGAATAATACTGTATTTTTGGTACAGCTATAATTGTATTTCTTTGACCCCTAGAAGTTGTCCTGTGTATGAACTAATTTTGTTTAGAAGCCCGAACAGCCTGACTTGAACTGTGCTTTAGCTCATTACCAGCAGTTTCTTCTGGTATGCCTTGAGTCATCCTAACCTTTGAAACTTCAGCGAGTCACACACACACGCACGCATGCACACACTTTTTTAAAATGTTAGTAGCATACTAACTCACTGAAGTTTTCATAAATGCTTTTTCTACACAACTGGTGGTGTAGATGTGAGAGTCTGTTACGAAGTCTGGCTGCTCCTACCCTGAGTTAGCTCCCACTGGAATTTTGTTGTCAGTGCTCTGGTTTATTATGTGAAATGGTGTTTGTGTTTTGAGTCAGTGGAAAAATGGGAGATTAGACTATGGTTTCAGATCTTCATGGTTAGCATAATAACATGTTTGTTTTTAAGGGATGGTGGGTCCTCTTTGTGTATACTCAGTGAGGAAGGGAGCGAAGGGAGCTGCTTGGTATCAGCCCAGGCGCTTGTGAGGGCCTCTCATGGTAGCTGTGTTATTGAGGCTTCAGTGCTTTTCTACTCCATTTTACATGTGGAAGAGCACAATCTGCTGATTCAGTGACACATGGAGGCAAATCACTCGGAACCCGTTTGAGAGGGAAGTGTACTGTTCAAGTTCACTTTCATGGTGTGAGAGTGCTTTGGGGTTATGCCTGCCTGTGCTGTGCACCACGCCAGTTCTCATAGCAAAATGTCTGTGCTACTTTTCCAAGTAGAATAGGAGCAATGAGGTTTCTCTGCAGGAGAAGTACCCATCATTAGACCCTGAAACACAGATCTCTTAGGGAACATTACTTTACCAGGAAATACTCATGTTTCAAAAGTGAATCATTTAAAATATTTTTTTCTGGTATACCAGTTTTGTGACTGCCATTACGTGTTGCTTACTGATAGGAACTCTGTTCTTGGGAATACATTTTTAAGCAAATACTTAGGGCGTACTTAACACCAATCTAAACAAGGTAGCCTGCTGGCTGTATGGTAAGCTGATTGTTTCCAGGATACACCTGCACAACACGTTACTTTACTGAATACTGTGCAGAATAGCACAATGGTATTTGTGTATTGAAGTATAGAAAAGTGTATGGTAAAAATGCTGGTTGATAGGAATTTTGCCTCCTGTTATAATCTTAATGGGTTTATTGTAGTATAATTTGGTGAGACATTGACATTATGGGTACATGATTCTAGTTTAATTCACTTGGTGTAATGTCTTCAAGGTTCGGTCATGTTTCAGCATGTGTCATAATTAACTTCTTTTCTAAAGATACATAGTAGTCTGTTGTGTGTGTGTACCACATTTTGTTTATCCATTCATTGATGCATATTTATGTTCTACTTTCTGACTACGGGAATAATGAATACAGCTCCTGTGAACGTGGTATACAAACATCTGACTGCAGATATGGGTTGATAGGAACCCTCCTCCAAGTCTCTGCTACTCATTCTGTTTTTAACTTTTTATGCTTTCCTGGTGCTGAGGATTGAGCCCAGAGCCTCATGCATGCTAGTAGAGCATGCAGTTCTATATTTGAACTATACCCCTGGCCCTATTCACCAATCACTGTATCATTTTGTATAGTAGCTGCATAGATCATATGTTTTGTCATGTTATTATTCTTACATAATTTTTAACATTAATGTGATCACTTAGTACATTATTCAGCAATTTGGCTTTGTTATGTAAAAACTTCGTGCCTGTATCTGTAGTTCTGTCCTTTTACTGTCTGCATAGTATTCCTTGATTTGTCCAAATGTTGCTGATAAGATGCATACCTGCAGTCGATCTGAGGGTAAGCACAGTTTGAAAGCTGAGCAGTCAATAGAGTACACATTGATACATCCTCAGGTACTTAAAGAAGGCCAAAAATGAAGACTGTTTGAAATTGTCCTACTTTGACAATACTAAACCAAGCAAAGCAGGGCTCCTGTCTAAATTCAGCTCTGAACCACCTATTTGAGCACTGATTTTTTTTTTCTCAACAATTTCTTCCTTGTCTAAGTCTCTTCAGCGTCACTGCCTTCTTGTTTCCCTAACGTTTGACCCCTGTCCCTTTTGGTCTGCCTCCTTGAACCCTTTTTGTCAGAGCACTTGTGTTTCTGGAGGCCACTGGAACACTCCTTAACCTGGTGCTACAGCCCTCTTACTGTCCCTAGTGTTGCCTCCTGTGAGGAATCCTCTTCCCCCATGTGCATTCAGCATCCGGTAGCCACCGGGTCACTTTCGCTCACTGTCTGCAGACTCCAGCACTGGTCTGTGAAGTTGCGTGTGTTGTGTCTCACCAGCACACCCTGGCCAGTCACGTCTCTAAGGCTCTAATCTGACCTCTTGCTTTCTCAGTTTGAGTTTTTGTTTTAGTTTTGTTCGTGAGGATTGCCATATGTTTCAGACTGGCCTGGGATACATAGTGAGCTCAGGAATAGCCTGGACTACAGAATGAGACCCTGTCTCAAAAAAAAAAAAAAAAAAAAAATGAAGATCAAGCCTGGTATGGCGGCACATACTGTTAATCCTGGCAACTGGAGAAGCTGAGGCAGGAGGTTCCAAGTGTGAGGCTAGCCTGAGCAATTTAGTGAGATCCTGAATTAGAATAAAAAGTTTAATGGGCTAGGATGTAGCCCAGTAGTGGAGTACTGAGCTAGGATGTGCAGGGGCCTGCGTTTAGTCTCCAGCACTGGGATGATCAAATGTGTGTATCTATCTATGTAAATGTGTGTGTATGTTGTAGAGTAAGGCAATTACTAAGGGTCAGTACTGTTTTCTTACTCTGTCATACTGTGGAAACTCTTAAAAGTGGCCTGTTGCCCTACCCAGACTCCCTGAGGCCCCCCTCCTGCTCAGACTTGAACAAAACTGTGGGACTCGACCCTCATCTCAGGCACATATCCCTCTTGCAGCTAGAACCCATTGTACTTCTTTGCATGTTTCATAATTTATCTGCTCTCTATTTCAAGTATTTCAAGTACTCTGTACCAGACTGCCTATCATTTCCCTGAGAATTGTCTGACTTTTGTTTATGATGTTTTCTCTTCAAAATTTTACTCAGGCTTCAGAGACCACTCAAAGGCCACCTTCCTTCTAGAGGTGTTTTCTGATCTTTGACAGGGTGGGCCAAGAGCACTCACACATCATTTGTGTGCAGCGTATGTCCCGTCATTTGCTCAATTGTGATTGTGGCCGCTGGCCTCCC
This sequence comes from Ctenodactylus gundi, assembly GCA_004027205.1. NCBI lineage: Eukaryota > Metazoa > Chordata > Mammalia > Rodentia > Ctenodactylidae > Ctenodactylus > Ctenodactylus gundi. Next base: position 196,459 of record PVKB01001171.1, on the reverse strand, counting down.
CCATAACCGAGAAGCTGCCTGGTACCAGGCACTGTCTTTCGCTCTGCTGTGTGTTCTGTATGTTTGGAACAGGCGCACAACTCAGTCGTAGGAATTGTTAGGTTCGCTCATGTAGCCAGACAATTCTAGTTTGTTTTTTTCATTCCAACATCTGTACCTGCAGCCATTACTTAAGATTCATTTTCTTACCCTGAAGTTTTTATACTCCCTTGACTTGTTCCCGCAGTGACTAGTTTTCCTCTCAGAGAATATTTACCCAGACACTGGAGTGAACAGCACCAGAAAGGAGGGAAACTCTCAAAGAGTATATGTGCTAGTTACCTGGTTACTGTGGCCAAATGCCTGAGAAAAGTAACGTAGAGGAGGAAATATTTTGGCTATAGTGTCAGATGTTTCAGTTCAGGGTGAGCTGGTCCCGTGTGAGGTGCGGCCTGTGGAGGAGCATGGCTACTCCTTTTGTGTCAGCTGGAACGCAGAGGGTGGGAAGGGGCTGAAGGAGCCACCAGACATAATCCCCATGGCCGCCCCCTTGACCATTCCCTTCAGCTGGGCCACATCTCTTGTTTCCATTGCTTCCCAGTAATGCCATTGAATTATGACTTCAATGGATTAGTCTGCTGATGAAATTAGAGCCTTCATTGTCCAGTCTCTGTGTAGCCAATTGCCTTCCCAAAGCTCTGCCTCTGTACACCTGAGATTTTGAGGGGACATTTTAAATCTGAACCATAACAAGAAGCTCATTCTGGCTGAAGGAGAGGCATTTTAAGTATTTTTTTCATGCTAAGGCTTAGAACTTTTTTGATTCTGTCAAGCAGTATATTTACTCAGTGTAAGACCTGTGAGTGTTTTTCAGTTGAGGTTGACAATGAGACATTTGCCAGTGTGGTGGCATTTTTAATTGTCATAGCTAGGGGATTATTGGTGTTAACTGTTGACACAGGGTAGAGGCCAGGATTACCATTAAACATTCTCCAATGTGTACAACAGCACCCCAGAGCAAAGAATTATCTTGGCCCGAAATAGCAGTAGAGCCAAAGCAAAAAGTTCTGGTCTGAATAAATCAAAGAATTTTAAGCTCTGGTCATTTGTAAGGCCATATATAAATGCATAATGGAGATTTCTAAGTACAATAGGAGAGAAGTAAAAAATTGAATGTAGTTTTCTAAGTTAAAATATGTATGTATGCATCTTATCTAAAATACTTTGAGACTCATGTTACTCTTCATTTTAGTTTTCTGAAATTTGTACTAATAGAAACTAACATATACTACACATTCCAACTTAAGTAAGCAACTAACCATTTATTCTAAAAACGAACGTCAAGTACCATGTAATATTAAGAGATTATTTTAGAATTGGAGCAACTACACTATTTTCCAATGGATATATAGACAAAATCTCAAAAAATTAGGCTTTTTAGGTGAAATGGCTCAGATAAAAATATTCTTATCATCTCCAAATATCTCTGTAGAGTTCATCATTAATTTCATTTTGCTTATTTTTACAATTTCTAGAAAAAAGTCCTATTGAAGACCCTGCTTATTACTCAGCTCTTAGAATGATACCTGGCAGGTAGTCGATGTTCACAAAATATTTGATGACTGAGTGTGACTCAACAGGCATGGCCATCTGGTCATGCTCAGATGGCGTGGCAGGAAGTAGAAGTTTTCTTGTCTGGAGCTAATTCGAAAGGTGACTGGTCTTAGCCTGGCCACCTGGTGCAGAGGTTTTATCTTTGAGTAAGCCTTTTATGCTTCTTAGCTAGGAGATGTTTGGCAGGCATAGAGGAGTGGCTGCTTAGTAAATTAGCTGAATGTAGCTGCCTTTTCTCTTCATGTACCTGATTCTGTAATACACGTTCCAGGGCATCTCAGGGAATATGCAGAGTTGAGCTTGACACACTGCCTCATGTGCAGAGGTTAATGATAAATCCACGTTGTAGTAGCAGAGGGTGTGCAGTTTAGAGGTAGACTAGTTTTGTGCCTTGGTCATTTGGCATTTCTCAGTATGTCTCAGGAATAAATTTGCTTTTTGGAAAGATTGGGTTACCACATTGACATTCTACTGGTTAGTGTAGGGCACTTAGCTGGAGGAAGATTCTTTCCAGGTCAGAAGTGCATTGTTCATCTTGTGAACAGGGAGCATACTCATTAAGAGCAGTTCAAGGCAAGCCCACACTGGCAGAGCTTACTCCTGTGAGTGGCGTGTAATCTCTTGGGCCTACAGAGACTGCACGTGTCATTTTTTTTGAAATAAAAAATGTCAGCCTGAGGTTTGTTTTTCTAAAATCTGAAAATTAAATTTTGATATTTTATATTTTAGGATTGTTATCTTTATCATTAATTATTAGAGATGGAATCTCACTATGCCCAGACTGTTCTTGAATTCTTGGGCTCAAATGATCCTCCTGCCTCAGCCTCTTCAGTAGCTGGGGCTAATAGGTATGAGTCACCACACCCAGATTGGAATGAAGTTTTAACAAGAATAATCTCACTGTGATTTAGCTGAGTCATTAGGCGATTAATGTAATAGGCTGTTTTAAATAGACTCAGAAACAAGCTTTAGGTTGGGTGCCTATGTCCCTAACACTCTGGGAGGGTGAAGCAAGAGGATCACAAGTTTGACCCTAGCCTGGTCAACTTATCAACACCTTGTCTCAAAAAAAGGAAGGGGATGGGGGTGTAACTCAGTGGTGAAAGCACTTGCCTAGCATGCGCCGGGCCCTGGAGTTTGATTTCCCAGTACCACCTAAAATTAGCTGGGCATGGTGGTGCATATCTTCAGTCCTAGCACTCAGGAGGCTGAAGCAAGAGGATTACCATGAGTTTGAGAGCAGCCTGGGCTATAGAACTAGACCATGTCTCAAAAAAAAGGGGTGGTGGAGGGGGCCTAGGATTGTAGCTCAGTGTGATGGGCCTGGTTTCAATTTCCTAGTACTGCACCAAAACAAAACAAAAAACCCTGATAATACAAATGATGTGGAGATCTCTTCCTTTATATCATTCTTAAATTTAAATAGTTTAATTTATGGTTCTTATATCCACATCCTTGGTATTTTTTTTTGGAGGGAAAGAAAGTTTTATTATCAAATAACTATTGAACCAGGCTGTGATCACATTATAAGCAGTCTTTCTATTGGAAAGAAAAAAAATCTCACCTTTGCTTTAGCCTAGGAGACGATCCATTACACACAAGCTGATTGTCATTCATAGGTAAATTAAAACTTGCATCTTTTGACAAGCAGGATGTTGCATCCTGGAGCTAACTGCCTGAGCCTCCTGCGAAGACTGGGAAATGGCGATACCTTTCTCCTATCAAAAAGTTGTGATAAAATGAATATAACATAAAATGTACCATCTTAATCATTTTTAAATGGACCATTAGTCTAGTGGCATTAAATGTATGTACAGTATTGTGCAGCCCTCACCACTGTCGGTCTCCAGAACTTTTTCATCTTTCTGAACTGAGCTACATATCTAACCTTCATTCCCTTATTTTGAAAGAAATATTTCTCTTTGTTTTTAAGACAATCACTCTCAATTCTTATGAAATAAGATATATAAGATGGGGTTAGTTATCTGTGATTTCAGGTTTTCTGAGGGGAAGAAATTTTGCAGTGTATGTCGTAACACATAAATTGCCTCTTTAAATTAAGTAACAAGCTGAGCCCTGTGGTACAGGCTTGTAATCCCCGCACTACGGGAGGCTGAGGTAGGAGAATGACAAGTTTGAGTCCAGCATGAACAACTTCATGACTTAATGAGACCCTATCTCAAAAATCAAAAGTAAAAATGGGCTGTGGTTGTAGTGGGAAAGCCCTGGGCTTGGTCCCTAGTATCACCAGAGAGAAAGAGAGAGAGAGAGAGAGAGAGAGAGAGAGAGAGAGAGCGCGCGAGCACATCAACAAAGATCTCCAAATTGCAGTTGACTTTTCTGTTCTCATTCATGAGTTGGATCAGAATAGAGAACAGAAGCCCAAATAAATTTTACTGTCTACTATCTGTTGATTAGATAGAGTTAAATTGGGTAAATATCAAAGCCCAAACTTTTTTTGTGCTGAAGATTGAGCCCGGGGCCTTTCCACTGAGCTACATCTGCAGCCCATTTTTCCAGTTTTTGTTTTGAGATATAGGGTCTCACCAAATTGATGTATTAACCAGGCTGGGCTTGAATTTGCAGTTCTCCTACCTCATCCTTCAGAGTGCTGGGATTACAGGTCTGCGCCACGGGGGCTGACTCTCTTCCCTTCCCCTCCCTTCCCTTCCCTTTTCCTCCCTTGTCTCTTCTCCTTTTGAGGCAGATTCTGGCTCTGTGGTCCCAGTTGGTACTGAACTCCCTACGTAGCCAGCTCAAATTCACAGCAGTCCTCCTGCCTCAGGTGTGTGCCACCATGCCCAATTTATGCAGTACTGGAAAATCAAATTTAGGGCCTTGTGCTTGGTAGGCAAGCACTCTTAATTGATGTACTATTCCTTTAGCTTTGTCTTCTTTTTTTTTTTTTTTAAGCTCAGGAATTTAAGTTGATTTGTATCCTCTTAGGATCAGGTTAATGTATATCTTCTTACTCAGCTGGCTGGAGGATGTCACATTGTTCTCTGAGTTAGTGTAAAATTAAAATTACTCTGAGGTAGAGCCTTATAGGGTACTGTTTGTTTCAAAAAATAAATGTCAACTACTAATGAAAAGGATCAAGAAACTGCACATAGCTTACCTGAAAACACAGTAACTGTCATGTATCAAGTGTTTATTACTTGGAATGATTCTGATGTATTTATATTTAGTGTAGTTAATCATCAGAGTTGCCTTATGAGGGAAAACAATACTACTGTTTTTTCAGATGAAGTAGAAGTACAAAAGTGTTAAGTAGGTGGGAGGGGTCACCCACTTAATGAGGATTAAGTAGCAGTGCTGAGTTTTCCTTTGAGGCTGGTCCCTATTACTGATTTGCAGAGTTCATTTGTAATTACACTTACTAGGTAAGCCGGAGAACATTTTAGTCATTTCTTATGAAAATAGAACTTTTGTGACATCTGACTTTTTTTTTTAACAATTACTTCCTCGGGACCCAAGATGAGTAGTTTTGTTGTTACTTAAATTTTTCAGCACTAACTACACCTGCTGTATTTCTTGGGAAGGCAGTGGCAAGGAGGAGGGAGCCTGTGGGGTTTCCCAGGTCCCTGCTGGTATCCCAAGTTGGAGTGTTGTGTGGGATCCTGACCTCTCATCAGTCAGTGAGTGCCCCTCTGGTGTGGAAGGAGTTCTGAAGTTTCACTTCCTTGATCTCAGGCTTGCAGCACTTTTAATATGGCACGTGGTCTTTAACCTGCCTGGGGATTCAGTCATGAGGCAGTTCAAATCAAAGTCTGATTTCCCGCTATTGGAGGATAGTTTACCCCCTATTAAGAGCTGTCTATAAGGAAGTAGTTGGAGGCTTAATTCTTTAGTTGTTTTATATTTTAGGAGAGATTAAAATGACTAGTCTTTTAAACATTGTGTTTCATAGTTTTTTGCTAATTTCTGAAAACAAAATTAACAACTTCATGAATAAGATCGTTGAAATACAAATTTCATTGTGTTATTCCCAGTCCTGGTCAAAGTGAAGGACAGGCAGGTAAGAGTGAGAAGAGAGTGGAGACTTTTTGATGACCGGAAACAGAAACAGTGTAGATCCTGTCTGCTGGACCTTGGTTCCCAATGCCTGAGCCTTATCGCTTCACTTTTATTTTCAGTTAAATAATTGTCCAATTGTCCCTTAATGCCATTCTTCTTACAACCCAGAATCTCTTCCCTAAAGCATCTAAACCTTGTATTGCACCAACTTTTCAGTCCCATTAAATCCTTTGCCAGATATTTTTTAATTTAGCTAGGCTGCTTACTGTTGGCCAAAATCTTATAGAATGGTTAATTTGGCTGCGTGTAAATATTCTTGTTTGACTCCATTCATTCATTCATTCATTCATTCATAGATTTATATTAATAGTAAACTGAATTTTATGCTTTGCTGGCTTTCTTCCCTCAACTGCTCCATGTGAGAGGACTGCATTTGCTGTATAAGGGACTGTTAAAGAGACTGCTATGTAGGCCAGGGTTTCCTTCTCAGGTCCTTGTTACTTCCTTGATCATCTAATAAAGTGCTTTGACATAGTCTCTCAGCTGATGTCTTGTAGAGTATTGACTTTTAAAACTTTTATTTTGGAATAATTTTAATTTCATAGAAAATTTGAATAGTACAGACTTCCTCAATATCCTTTATACATCACTTTCATGATGTCAGCTTTGTATGAGCTAGTAGAAGTGGTCCCAACTAATAACTCATGTTAGTGGAACACTATGACCACGTTATGGATTTCATCCCATGTCATCTAGTCTTTGACCAGAATTTTTGTCTGTTCCAGGAACCATGTTGCATTAGGCTCCTCATTTCCTCAATCCCTTCCTTTGTTAAGTCTATCAGTTTTGACACTTTTGAGGGGTTTGGGTTTAGAGTATCCTGGAGGTGTGGTCACTTCCCATTTCACAGTACAGCCTTCCTCCTTACCTGCTTTGGGTGCTATGTGTAGATATTGACTGTGGTCAGCAATTTTTTTTTTCTCTGCTTATTTGTAACATCCTCATTCTTTGCAGGCAGTCAATGAGTCTAGCGCACTTTCTGCTGGTTGTTTGAGGATTAAACTCTTTTCAGGGAAGAGACTGTGCATGATTGAATTATCCTTTAGGGTCTGTTCTCCCTCTTTATTGGTTTAATTGTTTATTTAATCACTTGATAGGCCTTAGGAACAGTTTGTTTTGAGTTGTAATCTACTGTCATTTTGTCTACCTTTCTGCTCAGGCTATATAAATTCTGGTGTCAGGAACTCTCTTGGGTTGGTCCTGGGACACACACCATCCTTTAACCACGTAGCTTCTCCTTGCTTTCTGGTCTTACAAGATGCTTTGAACAAGTCATGTTTCTCCTGCTCCCGCACTAGGCTCAGGGAACTCCGTGTGCATTTGTTGAGGTATGCTTGCTCTTCGGTAACTTTTTTCCTTGCCAGGTACCATTTACTTTGGCCCTAGTGTTCCTGCAGATTGGTTTTGGAATGGTAAACCCAGACCCAGGAGATGGAGTAGCCAAGCTGAGAGCAGTGTTTGCCTTAGCCCCAAGGCTGCCAGGCATGCAGGTTTTCCAGTTACCCAGGCTGCTGCTACTTCTCACCCTGTTCGTGGAGATTATTTTATAACCTTTATAGTACAGTTAGAGTTGTCAGTGTTTTCTCTCCTAGCGTCCTCTGACATCTTGTTGATTTGTTTTTTTAATTTGCATTCTTTCTGATGAGTAGTTTTACAAGTTTTGACAAGTGCACAGTCATCTTGTATCCACCACTCGTGGGATATGAACTTTTAACTCTTTCATGCTTGATTGTGGTTTTCTTTGATAGATTACCACCCTCAATTTAATAACTGTTGGACCATTCTTAAATTATTTACCCATTGAAAAGAATAACCTATTACTCTTATGAATTGTTTGTTTTGTTTTTGGTGCTGGGGGTTGAACCCAGAGCTCAAGGCATATAAATATGCTTTACTACTGCACTATACTCTCGACCTTGCCTTTGTTACATTTCCAGATCAAAGGGTTAAGGAGTCATTGTTGCTGAGTTGCCCAGACTCACCTTGATCTTCCTGCCTTAGGCTCCCCAGTAGCTGGAATTTTGGGCATCCCCACACAGCACCCTTCATAATGAGTTTTAATAGAGGAGAAGGATTACTAGAATTCAAGAAATTAAAGAGCCGTCAGATTTTTTGCTGCGGTAGCTAGGCAAGTTGTCTGGCTCTTGCCTCATGTCTGTGATTTAGGAGATTGAGGTGGAGAGATGAGCAGAGGAATGGTGGGCCAGCCCCTACCTTTGCTGCAGGTGTGGTGCTTTCATTCATAATTATGACTCCATTATCTTTTGTTTCAGTACATTAGTTCTAGCACTCTGTTGTTTGTTTAATGCTGTGTGTGCTTTTGAAGAGATTTAAAGCATTAATCATTTAAAAATTAGAGTTGTAGTGAATTATTAATGGTTTATATACTTGTTCTTTAAAAAATGGCAGTTTGAAGTTGAATGTGAATGAACAAAGCATTCTGAAAGTGGTGGGGTAAAGAGGTAACTGATGAGATCTACCTACCACTTTGCTTGGTTTTATAAGGTTCTACTGCATATTGGTGTCTATTACAGAGAGGGTATCTTACTGATCTGTGTGTGTGTGTGTGTGTGTGTGTGTGTGCGTGTGTGTGTGTGTGGTATTGGAGATTGAGCCCAGGGCCTTCACAGTGAGCTAGCTATATCCCCAGGCCACTTTTATTTTTGATTTGAGGTAGCCTTTTGATAAGTAGCTGAATTGCCTAATTTCCATTGGACTGGAACTTGGAATCCTCATGCCTTAGCCTCCCAGAGTGCTGGGATTACAGCCCTACACCACGAGGGGCTAGTATCTTACTAATCTTTATGGATAATGTAAGGAATCTTTGGGAATTCATATTAATGACATTCAGCTTGAGGAAATGGTGCACATATGTATCACATCTTTGTCTTTCATATTTACTGTGTCAGGTAGTAAACATTGATACAAACATGCATAAGCTCAATCTTTGTTCTTGAAACAGACCCATAGTAAAAGATTTTGCGAGCTTTATGCTAAAGTTGTTTTTTCTTTTAAAAGCAGAATTTCACCATGCTAATACAACATGCTGGTTTTTGCTTCTTCCTTTTCAGGTTATTTCCACAGAGTTTTACATATTTGTGTTTGTATTCTGAAGTGCTTTAAAATTTTATTGTGAAATTTTCTCCAAGTTCCTCCACAATATATTATAGTTGCTGTAGGTACCTATATGCATATTATTATTTTTTTCCTATAAATGTTACGATTATTCTTTTTAGGCTTCTAGTATATTTTTTATCTGGTAGACTGATTTTTTTTAGGCTCTATTTCCTGGAGGTTATTGGGTCAAAGTGTATGAGCTCTCAAAATATACTATCTACTATTTTTTTCATGGTCACAGCATTGTTTGAAAGCTGACATGTTAAACATGACCTCTGTGAACTCTCAAACGTCTTATACCTCTTTTATCTTTTATGTCAGGTAGAGCTCATTGATTTCCTCTGCTCAGGGAACTTACATCCATTTCTGTTTTTTCACCCCTTTTTATTAATAATATGTGTGTGATACACAGTGGCTACCTTGAGCTCGTGCAAATATACCATTTCTGGATTTTTGCACTGGCTCCAAATCTGCATGTACATGCTTCTTGGAAACCCACTCAGGACATTTCTTCCTTAAAGTCCTGGGTGAAAAACTGTTTCTTGGGAGAAGCCTTTCATCCCATCCTGGTACAGCAGCCCCCTCTTTCCCCTGGGCATTTTCTCCCACTCCTTGAAGTTTGTGGCCTGCGGACTATAGAGTGCGAGGAATCAGGAAATGAGCCATGGGCATTTGTTGTCAGCCTCTGGGTACTGGAGGAAATGGGTTAATAAACTACTTCACTAATTTAAATGTGAACTGTACATACCTCAGTGTCTTTATTCTGCATCACCTCCTACAAGGTGAGTTAGTCTTACGGGACACACAGACTTATCCTTTCTAAAACTCTTCGGTGGTGTGGTTGAGGGCAGGGAGTGGTGACTCAACTGTCTTCTTTCATTTTAGGTGCTCTTCATTGAGTACACAGACTTACTATTGAGGACATCTGGAAAACGGCTAGTGATTTTTAATGAATTTACAATACTTTAAATTATCATTTTGGACACAAAAATTTTTTTTTTCTTTTTTTTGGGGGGAGAGGACGGTCTCACTTAAGCTGGTTCTAAACTCGCCATGTAGCTGATTCTGGCCTCAAACTCTCAGCAGTCCTCTTGCTTTAACCTCCTGAGTTCTGGGATTACAGGTGTGCACCACTGCACCTAGCTTATGTGGTGCTAGGGAGTGGAACCCAGGACCTTGTAGTTTGTAGACAAGCACTCTAACTGCTGTGATATTCCTCTACTCCATAAATACAAAAATTCTATGTAATAAAATTATTTGAAGTAAAGAACTTGGACTTAGAGGTTACCATTTCTGGAAGTGGGAGGATGAAGCTGGCCTAATTTTAGACTTTAAAAAACTATTCTTTACTATTTTAGGTGGTATACAAAGTTCTTAGATTTAGGGATAAAACAGCTTTTTCTTATTTTAAAGGATAGAACATTGCTTGATTATTGAATGTTCTTTTTTTCTAATTAAGTAAACTATTTTTATTGAAGTTTTTCCATGGGAACTCAGTTAATTTTTCTTTAAATATTTATCTTAACAGGTTTTCTTTGTCTTTTGGTGAGGTATTATTTTTTTTTTTTGAGACAGAGTCTCACTATGTGGCCATTCTTTATCATTATTATTATTTGAATTCTTCTGGTTATTTGAATTCTTCTGGCACATTTCATGTTGTAGTTTAGGTCTGAAGTGTCCTCCAAAAACCTTGTGTACCTATAAGGAATCTGTATACTGTTGGAAGATTTGACCTAGTAGTAAAGGATGTGTCTTTGTTGTGACTCGATACCCAACATGCACAAATTAGGGGAGGAAAAGTTTATGTTTGCTCACAGTGTCAGAAGGTCACAGTCCACTCGGGCAGCTAGCAACAGTGGAAGTGCATGGCAGAGGCAAAAATGGAGGCTGATCTTCACAGCATTGCAATAGGAAAGCAGGAAGCAGGTCCCCTTCCTGGTCCCGTCCCATTGATCTCCTTCTGGGTCCAGCCTCAGTGTTCTGCCTCTTCCTGGCTAAGAGCCCACCACACACATGTAATCCAATCCACACACCTGCGGTCTACAATCAGCCACATGTCTGTATTCTGTTCCCCCTCTCCAGGCCAGTCCCCATCTCCTAACAGCATTTGATTCCACAGATAATTCATAACATCCAAATGCATGAAACTTTTGGGAGACATTTCAGATCTAAACCACAATAGGGTGGGTGCTTGGGACTTGACCTGGAGGAATGTATCTGACCTTCCGCCTGGTCTTGACTCTGTTGTGCCATGCTCTGAGGAGCTTTTCTCCAGTTCAGGCCTCACCATGTGGTTCCACCGTTTCTAGCCACCTGCCCATGAATGGACTGTGACCTTCTGAAACTATGAGCTAAAATAAATCTTTCCTCCCTAAACTTGTAGATGTTAGGTATTCTGTCCCAGCAGTAAAAAAGTAACTAAGACACAGAAATTGGCACCAGAGAAGTGGGGTTGCTGCTGTGACTTTTACCTGTGGTTTGGAAACCTTTGGAACTGGTTTGTGGGAAAAGTTTGGAAAGGATTTAGGATACTGACTGGAGAAGCCTTGCAGTGACCTAAGCTGAGCTTGATGGGAGATGCTGAAACTCAGAAGACCAGAATGCTGACAGAAGTGTGGATTGGAAAGCCTGGGCTCAAGAAGTTTCAGATGAAAAGGAGACAGTATGGGCAGTTGATCTAGAAACCATTAATGCTGTGCTCTGGCAGAAAGTTTGTTGCTGTTTTGCCCTTGTCCAGAGTCTTTGCCTGAAACTGAGATTAAGGACAGTGGACTACTTAATCTGGCTGAGGAAATCCTGAAACAACCCAGTGTTAAAGCTATCCATGGATACTGCTTCCATCTTTAGCCAACTCTATAGCGAAAGGCAGGAAAAAATGGCAGAGAAAAATGATATAAAAAGTTTGCAGTTTTGCCAGACTGAAAGGGTCTGCAGTGATAGATCAAAAGAGCACAGGGAAGTTAAAGCGATTAGCATTAAAAGGAACCCAAGTACTTAAAATCAAAACTATAGGAGAGGAGCCTAAGAGCATCATGAAAGTCAGCAAGACACCACTCTTTACCCATTAATGGGTGGAAAGACAAAAGACTGCTCTGAGAAGCAGACCCCAGTGCCAAAGAAAAAATGTTTGATGAAGTTCAACATTTAAGAACTCAAAGGCCTCTACAGCATTTGTTCAAGGTGGCCAGGCAACTTCTCAAGCCAGTGGTGCACCTTGGTAACATCCACACAGTCTTGGCTTTTTAGGCCTGCAGAGTATTAGAGTTGTGGGCTCATGGAAGCTTCCTCCCAGATTTCAGAGGAAGGCCTTGTAGGCTAGGCAGTGTGCCCCCTGGAAGGGCAGTGTGTGAAGTTGTGAAGGAGAAACATTAAGATGTGGTGCAGACCCTGGAAATTTAAAGATGACAGAATTGTGGATCATCGGGTAAGAAAAGCTATAGGCTGTGAGCAGATCCAGCCCAAAAGAGTTGATGAAGATTGCAGCAGGAGGCAGTACTTGTAGGGTTGGGGCCACTTGAGTGTTTTTGGAGCTCACATCTCAGCCTCCACCGCTGTTTATCCATTTATCTTGTTGCTGGACGTGGAGCTATAAGATTTAACCCTTGTCCTTATGGGTTTAGAACTTGCATTGACCCAATTGCTTTCTATCCTTCTATCCCTCCCTTTTAAAGTGGGAATATTTGCAGTGTGCCATTGTATGGAATTGCTTAACTTTCTGATTTCCATAGGAGCTCATAGCTGAGAGTTTGCTTTGCGTCTTAGAAAAGTCTTGGGAGTTGAATTTTTTAAATCAGTGCTGAAACTGTTAAGAACAAGGCAACTCTTGTAGAAGAACTAAATGCATTTTGCGTAATGAGGTAAACATGAGTCTTTTGGGGGCCAGGGCGGAATGTTGTGTTTTGGTTTTGGAATGTCGCCCAAAAGCCTCATGTGCCTGTTTGGATACTGTGTACTGTTGTTAAGTGGGACCTGGCTGGAAAGGCCAGGTGCTTGGGGATTGACTTTGAGGGTTGTGTGTAGACTTTGCCCTTCCTCCTGGACTTGGCTCTGTTCTTTCATGGCATGAGGAGCTTTTCTCTGTCTCCAGCCCTGCCAAGTGGTTCTACCCACCTGTGAATGGACTAAGACCTTCTGAAACTGAGCTGAAGTAAGTCTTTCCTTTGTATAGGTATGGATGTCAGGTATTCTGTCCCAGGAAGGAGAAAGTAACTAAGATACTTGATCTGCTTAAAAGAAATTGTTTTGGTTGCCGTTAAGTGTAGGTGGCTTCTGTCGTCCTACTTCCTACTCCTACTTTCCTCCTCTGTCTTTTTCTCTATCTTCTCTCTTTCTCTTCTTTCCATCAGATCATTGTCACAGGGTCAGCTGATTTTGTGTGTTTTCAAGCCAGGAGTATCTTTGAATTTGACATGAATGGAAAATTAATTTGCAGTCTAGGTGGGAACATAAGTTACTGACATGAAGCAACTTGTAATCTGGTTTCCCACTGAGAGTTCCTATCAGAGCAATGTACTACACACTTCTTTATGGCACTTTTTGATGTTTTGGCTTTATTGAGTAAGGTTTTATTCATAATTTTCCACTTTCTGTACAAACATGGCTGTTTGTTGAGCCTGCTGCTGTGATTTTACCCTATACCTGATGAAGTTTCTTCTTACTTACATAGGTTGCACAGAGCATTGAGGATCACCATCAAGAAGTGATTGGTTTCTGCAGAGAGAATGGTTTCCATGGCTTGGTGGCGTATGACTCTGATTATGCGTTGTGCAACATCCCCTACTACTTCAGTGCCCATGCCCTGAAACTGAGCCGCAACGGGAAAAGTCTCACAACAAGCCAATATTTGATGCATGAAGTTGCCAAGCAACTGGACCTGAACCCAAATCGTTTTCCTATTTTTGCTGCTCTGTTAGGTAGGTGAAACAGTGTGAAAACATTTGTTTTATACGGGAACTGTTACACTGTTAGTGTATTCATCTTTTAAGTATCTCAGTGCTCAAATGTTTCTTCAATTTAAAGGAAGGAAGGATTGCCCTCCTCCTCAGCATTCCTTGTTTTGTAATATTTTTTGCTATAGTTAATGTACTATTTGTTTCTTAAGCAGTGCATATATGTACTGTTTTATCTACGTTGAAAAGTTACTTTTGTAAATGAACTCATGAAATTTTAGAAAAATAACATTATTAAATCACAGGTGTTACCAAATGCCTGCTGTGAAATTAGGCATTTAAACCATTAGCATAAATTATTATAGAAGAAGATAGGCTGTGGGGATACCTGTTATGTTTCCTTTCATTTTCAGGATACTGACTATTTTGAAATAAAAATTTTTTAAAAAACCTATTTTAAGGAAATGTATGTGTATGTGTGTATGTATATATATATTTTTAAATCCCATTGGAGCAATTTTTTTATGCTATATCCCAAGAAAGTATAAGTTTATCTGTTCTTAGTATGTTTCCAAGAGGTACTGTGCTTCTCTTTTACTTTAAGTCTGCTTTGTGTAGTCATTTTTTTCTTTTCTCATCTGTCAGCTTTCTTATTTTTAGTATGCATATCTTAAGCTACTCTCTCTCAATACCCACTTCTAATTTGGTGAATTTTTAATAATTATGTTCAAATGTAAATAAATATGTGCCTGAGTGAATTATGTCTGTGACTAGACTGAGTGATACTGATGGAAGTTTGGGCTGTTTTGGACATACAGGCCCTTTGGGAAGCTGTGTAGTCTCTAGTGAAGTTTACTCTTAGTTTGTGTTCATTGGAGGTGAACAGCTCAATGCTAGCCTTGTTGAGAGAGGAATCATTCTTTAGTCATTGTTAAAACTTTCTAATTATCAGAAAGGTTATTATAAATATTTCAAAACAGTTTTAAGTTTCGTTATATAAAAGTCAACAAAATTACAGTTTCACAGTCATTTATTTGGATCTAATTTCAAATATAGTTCCTTAGGGAATTCTCATGACTTGGGATTTGGAGAATTAAAACTAACTATATTTCCAAATATTAAAACATAAAAAGATCCTTCCTCTGATGTTAAAAGTATGGGGGTGGTACATTATATGGAAAGTTCCACGTTTGCATAAGTATTACACAAAATGACTTTGGCATATTAATTGCCTTTCAGTGAATGTGAAATTTGCACGCTCCAGAACATGGATACCTTACCTAACTTGAAATGTGGAAGAATATTTGATTATCTTATTTTGAAAAATATTGAATACATTCCTTGGGAGATAATATCAGCTTATTCTTTGCTAGCTAATTATTGGGAATTTTTGAAAGAAAGGAAGAACAAAATAGTAATATTTTATCAAATTAACTGAAGTCTTGGAATTTAGGCAGGTTATAAGTAAGCTCTTGAGTAAGCTTTTTTATTTTATTTAGGTTTTGTGAAAGTTTCAACCTTCTCAAGTAAGAAAACTTTTCTTTTTAGTAATGGAAAGTATAGCTACTTGAAGTTTTTGTTTTAAGGAGGTTGGATGAAATATTCATTCAAGTGCTTGATTTGTGCTTTCACAGAACCACTTACTAATGTTAGAATTGACTTAATAGCTTTTCACATTGAATCTTCAAAACCTCTAGCGATTCATATTTCATTGTAATGTGCAGGGCAGTCTATTGAGACAGGAAAGCAGTGCATGGCAGGACCCGCCTGGGCAGTTGAGCTTGGCTGTGCTGGCCTGGACATCCTGGCAGGTCTTCTCTGTGTTGAGTGTGCGCGCATGTTTGTAACATAATGATAGACCGAAGTTGCAAATGATCACACTTTGTTTTGCTTGCTTTAAGCAGTTAATTAATGAATCTACTGTCTTAATGGGGAGATGATTAAGTCTTGTTATAAAAATCACAGAGTTAATTTAGGAAATTACAGCTTTTAAATTGCATTGAGATAATCTCAACTAACGTACTACAGATGTTAGTATACCAGACATTCTAATGCTACTGTGAAAATAGTATATTCCCACAAAAATGTAGTTTTTCCATCCACATGGGAATATAGCTCAGTGGTAGAGCACCTGCCTGGCAGGTGTGAGGCTATGGATTCCATCCTCAGTACTACAAAGGAAAAAAAATTAAATGCAATTATCTGTAGACTGAGACTGCACTAGTGGTAAAACAGTTCGTTGGCATCCACAATGCTACTGTGGGATATACTTCCTCACATCCATTTGTGAGTGGTGGTTCATGCTGCAGCCAAGAATCACTGTCATTTAATCTTGCTGCAGAGTTTGTAACTACGGATTCCATGTTTTGCTATGCAGCTAGTATACCTAATTTTAATCTGTAGGTTTCATGAACAAGTGAAAATTTGCTTCTAGTTGGTGTTAGATTGACCTTTTGCAAACTGTTATATATTATTATATGCTGGAAGTTGCTTGAGTTTGTAGCACTTTGCTCTTCTTAGTTTAAGTTTGTTGGAACTGTACTTAAGACAGCTGTAAGGTATGTGCCTGCTTGCTGTACATTGTTTTTTGTTAAAATGTGAAGAAATACTGTTTCTATTTGGAGGTTGTATGGTTATATCAACAAATTTGGAATTTGTAGGTGGTGTCAACAAACATACAGTTGATTGAAATTTTCTCTGTGTCACTTAGGATGATTGCTTTTATGTTTTCTACATTTATATCCTAGGAAATCACATACTACCTGATGAAGATCTGGCTTCCTTTCATTGGAGTTTACTTGGTCCAGAACATCCACTAGCCTCATTAAAGGTACAAATTTAACTTCATCCCTAGCTTTTGTAATAACTGACTGTTGATTTGCTGTTATTTTAATATTTAAGTATTTCCTTTATTATAGAAGGAAAAGTGCTACTAAGTTAGTGGTGCTTTCTAATCTCAGGATCTCCATTGCCTTAAAAAACAGCCATCCTTCCCTACCTGACACCTGTGTATTAGGTAAACTTAACAAATCCTTGAGAGTTGCCTTGGAGAGATTTAGTTTGTGTAGATTAAAAGAAATCTTTGAATCAAAATTTTTATATAAATTTTTTGATAGGTGTTATAGTCATTTTTACTTAGATAACATCTTTTAATATTTTTTGAAACTTTTATAACTTTTTAATTTTCTACTTGTAAAAAGTCTTATGCTTCTTAGATGATGAGAAAGACCAAAATTCATCAGAAAATGACCCATTTGTACTGTGTTATTAATACTGAATATGTTTTCTTACCTTTCTCCCTTTTGATTTATGTTCTGTGTGGCAGTGATAAACATCAGAAGGGTACTTCACTCTGATTTTCTGAAGTGAGGAGACATGTGCGTTTGATGTGAGCATGATAGTTACGAGTGAGATTGCTATGAGCCACTAGGACACTTCACATTGTACTTGTCAGTGACTTCTGATTGTAATTGTCACTTGGTAGGTACAAGTGCCCGTCATGTATTGGGGAATTGGAAAAATGGCCTTGAACTTTATGTGTGCTTCTACTCTAAGACTTCATTGTAGTCAAGGGAGGAGGGTATAAGGAATAGTTTCCTAGGTTAGCTTTTCTGTGATCAGGTGATTCTGTCAGAATGGCTCTCCATCTGTAAACAGTTTTAATTGGTATTTAATTGTAAATTGGAATTTTTCTTTCTGTATTTTAATTTACACTTAAACTTTGTTGATTCTTGAAGGTTCAAGCAGAATTCTTTTGCCACATCTTTCTTTCGTTTCGTGTCATTTAAAATTCCTTTTATTTTTTTTCATCTCTTATCTGTGCTCTGTAAAATGTTTTCTTTTTTAGAAGTTGTTGTTTTGGGCTGCTTTTAAACTTCTTTTTGAAGGTTTTCTCTTTTACTAGAAATTACTTTCTTTTGAGTGTTTTTTGTTTGGTTGGATTTGTTTTTATATTTGAAGAAGAGGCTTCTGTTTGCTATTGGCAATAGATGCTTTCAGGAATGAGGTGATAGGATCTGAAATCGTTACCCTAAGCTTTGATACTATGATCAAAAATGTGGTTGGGAAAATGCAGTCTGTAATATATGGAGATTCAGAGTACTGCAACTGGTTCATTAGATTTATTAAGCATTATTCTTTTGTAAATAGAGACAGAAGGGCTGGAAGAATAGCACAGTGCATAAGTACTTTCCTAGCAAGCACAAGTAGTAAGATTAAGGCCCTGAATTTGGTTCCTAATCCTGGGGCTTGGGAGATTGAGACAGAATTACCAGAGTTCAAGGCCAGCTTGGGCTACATAGTAAGTTTGAGATCAGCCTGGACTACATAGCAAGACCCTGTCTCAAAAAAAAAAAAAAAAGAAAAGAAAAGAAAAAGAAAAAGAAAAGAAAAAAGAAAGGAAGGAAGGAAGAAAGAAAGAGAAAGAAATGGAAACACAAATGGAGGCTTGCTGTTTAGATTTATTTTGTTTTGAAGGACCTAAGAAACTCCCAGGCCTCAGGCATATTTCATGTCAGTTGTGTTAGTTCTTATGTTGCAGGCCTAGAAATGAAGAGCAGTTTGAAAAATTACTAGAAAACTAACTCACCCTGTAACATCATTCTTATGTGTTTTTAAAGACTTTTTGAAAACAAAGTATAAGTTAAGTATGTAAAAAGATTAGAAGGATAGAAAAATGTTTATCTGTATGACCACTATCTTGCATCAGTAATTGTTGGTATTTTATCATAAAGTATGTCTATGTCTTGTTTTAACTCAGATTGTTTGGAAGTAAGTTGCAGATGTCATAACAACTTACCAGTGAAAGTTCAGATGTATCACCATCACCTAAAAATAAGGATATTCTCTCCATATCATTACTGCTATTATATCAACTAAATTAATAATATTTTCTTAATATTAGGAACATTAAGTCCAAATTGAAATTTTTCTGATTTCTCCCAAAAGTTAGAGTGTTTTTTAAAAATCAGAATCTAATAAGCCAGGTGTGGTAACACAAACCTATAACCCCAGCCAGCACTTGGGAGGCTGAGACAGGAGGATTGCTGTGAGTCCAAGGCCAGCCTGGGCTCTGTCTTGAGTTCAGGACCAGCCTGTCTCAAAAAAAAATTAATTAATATGCATCAAGTATATTTTGAAAGTAGCTAGGTATAATGGAACAATCCAAATAATTTTTCTAATTACTTAATAACTGTGAGATTTTAGTTGCATTTAAAAATACAAGCACATTAGCTTTGAAATGAGTTCAGAGGTTGAATTTGTTACCTGGGTGTGGCGTTACATGCCTGTAATCCTACTGTTCGGGAGTCTGAAGCAGGAGGTATGAGGCTAGCCTAAGCAATTTAGTGACACTATCTCAAACTAGAAAAAGAGAGGTTGAGCATTTAGCTCAGTGCTAGAGTGCCTGCCTGGCAAGTGTGAGCCCTGGGTTTGGTCCTCAACACCTCCCCTAAAAAAAGTAGAGAGAGAGAGAGAGATTATATTATTATTATATTATTGGCTACTTTGGCCACTTGTATGTTTTGTTTTTTCTACAGACTGCAGTACCGTTTTAGTCATCTTAGTGCAGATATAAGTAGAATTGATGGGACTTTGTTACACTGTGAGACTGTGAGTATTTTTGACGTGCAGAATCATTTGTAGTCTGTTATTTTGTTCTCTGTTCCTCCTGTTATATAATATTATATCTTTTGAGTGTACAAATAGTTGTTACTTATTTCCATAATATTTTTAGAGTTTTAATTGGTGTTTAGTTTCAAATTGGAGTTTTACTTCCTACATTTTAATTTACATTTAACTTTGTTGGTTTCAAAGGTTCAAGCAGAGTTCCTCTGCTGCATTTTTTATTATCTTTCTTGGTATTTAAAATGCCTTTTCTTTTTTCATCTCTTACTGGTGTACTGTGTGGTTAAGAGGTACCTTGAAGTGATTAGGTATATTCATATGATACCAATCTTTTGTTACCATATCTAACATTTGACTTTGTCAAAATACTATAAATAAAATGTGGTAAAAGATGGGTCAAGAAAGCTTAAAACCTGAAGATTCATGATCAGTTATCTGTGGAAGTATCCAGCATACCATATTTAAAAAAAGAATCAGTAAAAATCTTAAAAATGTTTCATCCTTTTACCATCTAATGAAAAAAAATCACAAAACACTGTAGATAAGAAGTCATCATCAGTCCATAATTTTTTGAGATGCAGTCTCACTCTGTAGTCCAGGCTAGTCCTTCTGCTTCAGCCTCCCAAGTCGTGGGATTGGAGTAGCGTGACATCACACCCAGCTTTTGTGTTATTGGGGTTGGCAAGCACTCTAACCACTCTGCTATTCCTCCAGTCATACTCCATAATCTTACATGGTTCAGAAACCCTCAGTGTGTTGGGAACACTATAGACTTTTATTACCTATTCATTTATTTTGTGTGTAGGTAGCATTCTTAGACTCTTAATTTTTTTGTGGCATTTGGAATTGAACCTAAAAGCCATGCTGCTTGGCATATGCTCTTCTGAACTATACCCTCAGGCCTTAGACTTACCTTTGAAACACATTTTTACCCTCCTCACCCATGTGCGTTGCATTCATTCACCAAACTTTTACTTCTCAACTGTGTATCTGCCAGAAACTGTGAAGTCATTTCTCACTGGCCATAGCTCTCATTCTACTAAAAGAGTTGTGTGTCTTCATTTCTATAGGATGAAATTCTCAAAAAGGACCTAGAATGGTTATAAGAGAACAAATGAGGTGGTTAAATAGGCTAATATCTGCAAAGAGGAAAGCTGAGAAGGGAGCAAAATTCTATTTTGTGTTACCTTATTGATCAGTGGGTCTTACTTGATTGTTAATGTGATACTGGACATAGAACCCATTACAAGAAGGCAATAGGAGGTAGGTAGCTAGTCAGCCTTTTAAGAATTTTTGTACTTCAGTGGTAGTTTTAAGAGCTGTTGTCGCAGGTGTCAAATTTCTTAGATTTTATTAGTAAAGATTTTATTTGTGTGTAGGATAGGAAGCCTTTTCATGTCATAAGTAAAATTCTAAGATGGGATTGGGGAAAGAAGCTTCTAAGATTTGGTGACCTCTGTAATTGAAAAAGTAAAATAAAATCTAATAAAATAGTATGAGCTACTTCCTGCTCTTCCAAGGTCCTTGTTCTTGAGCTCCCTTGCTGCAGTCTTAGAAGTCTAGTGGCTAGGCTGGTCCTTTGACCAGGAAGCTTGGCAGCATTAGGAGACAAAGCTGGGCCCAGGGTGCACCCCTCAAGGCTTGATCAGGTACCCAAACCTGAGGCTGTACTTTCTTTGCTGTAGGTAAGTTATTATTCGGTTCCATTGGCTAGAAACTTAGAATTATTTCATTATCAGGGGTAGTTGGAATATAATTCTAGAATGGCCTCTTCTAAATAGTGGGATATCTTCACCTACTTGAGCTCTTTCTGATGGAAATATTTCTGGAAAGGATTATAGACTTAATAAGGAAAGTAAGTAGAGCATCTTTTCCATGTTTTTTGACTCAGTGTGATAATTATGAAAAGCTCTTATTGTATTTACCATAATAGAAGCCAGGCAGATGTGTTGTAGCATTTTGAAGTCCCTCCCACTTTTCCTGATCTGGGCTGCCATGCCCATTAGGTTGACCATAGTGGAGGAAGAGTATTCTTGAACATCCATGATACAACAGTCATTGCCTATCCTCAGCATATATGTGTATTTGACGAGGTCTTGCTAAGTCAATTTAAGTTGCCCACATGAGCTTTGAACTTGGATCTTCCTGCTTTCGCCTCCCAAGGTACTAGGATTACAGGTAGTATTACCACTCGTGGCCCATTTTGTATCTGTGTTTGAAGGACTAGAGTGTAGCAGTTGGGTCTACTTCTGAGAGTAGCAGTGAAGGTGGGTGTTCTGGTCTCTGGGAGCATGGAGCAGATAGTGAGTGGTCTTGCCTTTCATTGTGGAGCTACATCATAGTTACGGCAGGCAGTGTGGCAGCTCAGGGGTCCTTCTCTCAGACTTCTCAGATGGAAGCCTGAGCCTTGTGATGTTTGCTTAGTATCACCAGCTTCTGTCCTAGAGCTTGTGACTGGCCCTTGCCTCTGGAATTGTCATTGGAGAACCTCAATGGGCTAATGGCCTTTGTAGAACCAGCTTCCTTCTGAGAAGTACTGTAGAGTTTAAGGCTTTGTGTCAGATATAATATTGTGTAACTGCTTCACTTAGAGCTAGGTTAGCAAGACAATGGCCTTATCTTTCTGAAAACCTTTTTAGGTTAATTTGGGCATACACTGTCACTAAGTAGAAGGAAGGTCTTCCTTTGTTTCTCAGTTTTACTTTATTATCATAGTAGGAGGGGACAATTTTGATTCTGTGCATCTTCCAGAGAAGAAATTCCTGTGTCTATATTAATATTAATCAGAGTTAATATGTTTCCTTCCTAGGAAGTCATTCTGTAGTTCAATAAGAGCTCAGAAAACTTCCTAAAATCTAATACTAAAATAGTACTTGGCCTCTAAAGAAATAATATTAGGGGCCTTAAAGGCAAATAAATAAAATATTTTTTAAAATACAGCCTGAATGTAGGGAAAAAGCAAGATAGACATGATGAAGTGGTTTGACTAAACCTTATGATATTATTATTTGATTGTTATAGTGCTTATATTTTTCATTTACTATCTCAGAGATTTGATTTTCTTTTTTAAAATACCTTTTTTCTGATTATAAAAAGATTTTGAAAAAAGTTAGAACAGTACTAAAATAAATAATGTGGACATGAAGGCTACTTACTTTCTCACTGTTGGGAGATGACCATTTTTAAAAGATTGTTATTTGGTCTTCCAAAATTTAAAAGAAAAGCACATTGTGTTATTGTTTGTTATTATACTTATGATCATTATCATTATGAAAGTTGGCTACATAGTCTTAATGCCTAATGTAAACCTTCAGTGGACAGATTCACTGTGCTGGAGTTTAAGCTTTTAGGTGTTGAGAATTTATTCTTCACTCATTTTAATTTATATGAGAAATATAATTGTTAAACAGGATAATTTTAAATATGAGACTAAAATCAAAGATTTTATGCTTGTTTTTGCCTTTCAATGAGAGCTTTCATTTCTGTTCCTGCTTGTTCAAAAATAAAGATAGAAGCCAAACATGGTGGTCCTTGCCTATAATTCTGTCACTCCAGGAGGTTGAAGCAGGAGGATTCCAAGTTTGACACAGTCTGGGCAACTTAACTACTTAATGTAGTGAACCCTGCCTTGAAATTTTAAAAATAAAACTGGCTGGAGCTGTAGCTGAGTGCAGAGGCCCTCAGTTCAACCCTCCCACCCCCCCCCC
>PVKB01001171.1:0-173351 GCA_004027205.1 Ctenodactylus gundi | reverse complement strand
CAGGGAGAAGACCTGCTCAGTCTGAGTGGGTTTGGAATGTGTGGGGGAAGTGTGGCGCTTCTGAGGCCCTGGGAGAAACCGGGAGGGTGCAAGTAAGGGGACACTTACGGTAGTGTTTTTTACTCTGTGCTTGTCCTGGAATGTTGCAGTTTCTTTTTAAATAAGCAGCATATTATCAGTCTTAAAATAACTGTGCAAATACTTTGTAGCTCATTGATGTCCTGTGAGCCTCAGACCTATTCCTGACAGGCTGCCTCTGTCAGTTTCAACTAAAAACACTCACCTTACTCTGAATGTCGTAACAGGGCTGTTGTGAAGGGAGAGTCAGTACTGCTTTTTAATCCCTGTCCTGCACTGACCCCTCACTCTGGGCAGAATACTGCCACTTACCTCACACCGCAACACACAAGGCTCCAAGACACCTTTTACCCAGCAGAACATCACCTTCTTAAGATCAGACCACATACTGCCCCCTCTCCTGCATATCCCCCTCCCCAAGTTGTACTTGTATAGACAGATACCTTCAGGACTAATCCGTGGCCAGCAGTGGAGGAGGGCTCACCGGGAGCAGTCCTGGATTGGATGCCCATACCGACCGGCATCCTCATGTGTCTTGCTCTCTGTTCGTGTCCAACGTTGGCTTCTCTTATTCACCTGTTTGCCTCATCTTGGCAGTGCTGCTTTCTTTTATCTTTGTCTTTGGAGCAAACTTTTCATCCTCACTGAAGTGTTGGATGCAACTGTATTTAGTGGAATTCCTTCTACTTGCTTAGCCATGAGTTCATTCTATAGTAATTCTCTCCTCTCTCTCTCTTTCCTATTACTGAATAGCGTTATTGACACATGTAGTTCACGTACCATAAAATTCAACACCTATTGCAGCTTAATACACTTTAGTTCTCAAATGGTTGTGCAGCTACCATTGGCATCTAATTTAAGACTATTTTGTTGAGAAATTGTGTACTCACTAACAGTTGAGCCTTACTTGTTCCCCGCCTTGATCTCTTTATACTTTTCTGCCTATGGATTTGCCTCTTCTGGATGTTTTATTATAAGTAGAATCACACAATATGTGGAGTTTTTTTTTTCAGGTTTCTTAAACTTGCCAAAATTTCTTCTCAGGTCTTTGCATATTGTAATGTATCTCAGCACCACATTCCTTTTTATGGCTAAATACCATTCCATTGTAAGGATATGCGACCTTTTGTTTATTTGTTCAACACATGATGGACGTTTGAGTTGTTTTCACATCTGGGCCACTATAAATAGTACTGCCCAAATGAACATATGTACACGATTTTGGGTGAACATTTCTCTTAGCTGTAGATCTGAAATTGGATTGTCTGGGTCGTGTGGAATCTCTGCATTTACAGTTTTGAGAGGTCACCAGACTTTTCCACAGAGTGACTGTGCAGCTTACATCTTCCACCCTGGCCTACAGCAGCATGTTCTGATCACTTCATATCCTCACCATCACTTGCTGTTGCCTGCTGTTTTATTTTAGCCACCTAAGCGGATGAAATGAGGCTTCTCATTTTGGTTTGGATTTGCATTCCTATGATGGCTTGATGTTACCCTGTTCTCATTTTCCATTTCTCTGCCTTCCTTGGGTAGATACATATTCAAATCTTCTGCCTATTTTTAAATTGTTACTGTCTTTTCATTATTGAACTGTTTTTAATATATTCCAGGTGCAAGTCTCTTATTAAATATATGATTAGTGTTTATTTTCTCTCCTTTTGTGGTAGTGTTTGCACTTTTCGGCTGGTGCCAGGGTGGGCCTTTTTGGATATTGTTCTCTGAGCCTCAAACGATCCTCAGCATACTACTATCTTGTACTACTCCTGACCACACTTCTCACTCAGTCACATTTTGTCATTTGTCCCCATTCCCACCTCTCACAGCTCTCAGGCAGACCTCACTGTGCTTGAGATCACCACAAACATCTGGGTTGCTTTACTCCTCGTTCTCATGTACTCCGTTACAACTTTTATCTCTAGTTACAAGCTAAGCCTTAATCTTCTCTTAGAAGGCTACAACTTTCTGTCTTAAATCCACATGCTTTTCCTTTCTCTTCTGCTGTGCTCTTCTATCATCAGTGTTAGCTGAAGTGGCACTTGATACTGGTCCTGTGGAGTCTCTCTGGCCTCACTGGCCTGGAGCACCTAATCAAGCATCCCAAACTGGCTACATTCATTACCAGTGCCTTCACCCACAGTGGACACTGCTGTCTGTGTCCTTGGGTCTTAGCTGCAGGACTAAATAGATGGATAGCACTGTGAGGACCATATCTTAGTTACTTTCTCATTGCTAGGACAGAATACCCAACATTCCCAATTTAAGGGAGCAAATGGTACTTTAGCTTACAGTTTTAGAAAGGCAGAAGCCATTTATAATGGGTGGCCAGCAATGGTGGAAGCACATGGTAGACGTATAGCTGTTCATGGCATTGCAGATGGAAAAGGCATCTGTTCCAGTGTTCTGGCCCTGCCAGCAGGCCTTACCTTCCAGTAGCACATGGTGTTCATAGGTAATCACAACATTGAAATACATGAGGCTTTTGAGGGACACTCTACATCCAGACAACGACTTTCTTCCCTGGCCGCCAAAAGGCTCATGCCCATTTTCTTATGTAAAATGCATTTAGTCTTCTCTAAGAGTTACCAAAGTCTTAATAGCTTTAACACTGCTAAAAAGTTCAAGTCCAAATTCTACTCTTGAGACTCAAGGCAAGCTCTTAGCTGTGAGTGCCTATCAAAATCAAAGAAAGATTAAACACTTCCAAAATATAATGGCATAGGGTAGACATTCGCATTCTACAAAGGAGGAGTAGGAAGATAGAAAGCAATTGAACCAAAGCAAGTTACAGACCCAGAAGAGCAAGGGTTAAATCCTTTAGTTCTGTGTCCACTCAAGGGCAAAATGTGAGCTCCAAAGGACTTGAGTAACCTTGCCCTGACAGTATTGCCTCTGGCTGCAACCTCCACCTTCTCAGCTTTGGCCTGCATCCACTCACATAGCCTGTAGTTTCTCTCAGGCAATGATCCGTGTTTCAGGCATCTCCAAATTTCAGGGGTCTCCCCTGTACTTTCCACGTCACCTAAAAACTTCATGCATTGCCCTCCCAAGGGCACACTGCCTGGCCTCCAAGGCTTTTCTCTGAAGTCTAGGTAGAAGCTTCTATGAACCCACAGTTCTTGCATCCTGCATGCCTGTGAAACCTCCGCATGGATGATGCCAACGTCCTCCACTGGCTTGAACAGCAGTCTGGCCCTGTTGGACTTTTGTTGCCAAGGCCTCTGAGCTCTTCGGCAGAGGAATTCTGGCAAACCTTTTTTTTTTTTTTTCCTGTGGCCTTACAGCTTGTCCTGGGGCATTTTTCTCAGAGAAAAGGCTTTGTCTTTCAGTCCTTACATTGGTAAAGGGTGAAGTCTTGCTGACTTTTGAGATGCCCTCAAGGCATCTTCTCTGTAGTTCTGATTGCAAGTACTTGGCTTCTTTTAATGCTAATCTCTTTAACATCCTCATGCTCTTGTACCCTGTCTTTGTAGGCCTTTTCAGTCTGGCAAAACTGAAAAGTTTTTACATTATTTTTCTCTGCCATTTTTTTCTGCTTTTCACCATAGTCTTGGCTATCAGCTACGAGCAGTACCCAAGTGGCAGTGTGAACGTTGGATTACCTTGCTGTTTCCTCTGCAGCCTTCATTTTAAGATTAAGTAGTGCACTGTACTTAGTCTCAAGTTCAAGCCAACTCTCTGGACAAGGGCAAAATGCAGACAACTTTTCTGCCACAGCACAGCATGTGTGGTTTTTAAACCAATTATCAATAAAGTGCTGCTTCTCACTTGAAACTTCTTGAGCCTGAGCCTGGCCTTATCCAGTCCACACTTTTATCTGCATTCTGATCTTCTGAGCTCCAACCAGAATCTCTCAACAGGCTTCACTTACAGCATTGTAAGGCTTCTGTAAGCAGATGTCTTTAACTTTTCCAAACTCCTCCCACAAGCCAGTTCCAAGGGCTTCTAAACTGTATCGTTGGTAAAGTCACAGCAGTGACTCCCATTTCTTTGGGACCAGTTTCTATCTTATTTACTTTTTTGTTGCTGTGACTCATTGACATTCACAATTTAAGGGGAGGAAAGATTTAGTGTAGCTTATAGGTTTAGAAGGCCACCGTACATTGATCGGCAGTCAGCAACAATGGAAGTACATGGCAGAGGTGCAGCTATTCATGGTATGGTCGATAGAAAAGCCAGGTGAAGAAAGAAGGGCAGAGCCCCCCTTCCAGGTCCTCCCCCTGTGATCCTCCCTTTCTAGGAAGGTCCTACCTCTTGAGAGCACATGATACTCATAGGTAATCCACAATATCCAAATACATGGGGATTTTGGAGAAACACTCCACATCCAAATCACAACAGGCTCTAGTGAAGAGATGTGTTGTGTTCATGGATTAAGTAACTCTATTGTGAAGATATACCTTTTTCCCACTCACAGTCCGAGCAAGATTTTCTCTAGATATTTGAAAGATGATTTTAAAATTCATATGAAACTTTAAAAGACACGGAATTGCAACAAAAGTTTTCAAAAAGAAGAGTAAACTTTATAACTTAAAACTGCCACATTTCAAGACTCTCTCTGAGGCTGTTGTAATGATTCAAAACGTTCATACAAGTCAATGGAGCTGAATAGAATCCAGAAGTAGACCCACAAATTATGGTCAGTTATTGTCAGCAGAAGTCCCAAGGTAACTTAAATGAGGAAATAATTGTCCATAGTCTTCACAACAATGGGTATCCATGTGCAAAAATGAACACAATAGTAACTCTACAAGAAAAAGTTATGAGAAAATTTTTATGACTTTTGAGTTTGAGTAATACAGGAATTTCTTAGTTAAAATATGAAAAGCAGAAAACAGAGTGTAACTTCACAGAATATCTCAAATAAAGGAATTGTATCCAGAATATATGAAGAATGACACAGTAATGAGACAACTTAGTAACAGGTAGTAAACACAAATTTGACCTGGCATCTTACAAAATGTTTAAAAAATACACATTGGCAGAAGGCAAGTTAAAACTACCCTGGGATACCTTTGTGAACCCACAAAAATGGACTGAATGAATGAAAGAGACAGATAGGCCAAGTGTTAGGGAGGATGTTGACAGTAGCAGCTCTGTGTATTGCTGTGGAATACAGGATCCTAAGAATGGTGACTTTGAGAACACCTTGGCAGTTTCTTAGGAAGTTAGATAAGCCCTTGCCATATAATTCTGCAGTCTTTACACCTAGGCATCCACTCTCTAGAAATGAAAGACCATTCACACAGAGACTTGTATCTGAGTTTTTATAGAAGTTTTATTCATTATAACCTCAGCCTGGAGTCGGCCTATGCCCCTGTCAGATAGTGAATGGACAGATCAGTAGTAATGAAGGGAGCATACTGCGGATCTTGCCATGTATATGAATCTAAAAAGTATTACCTTATGTGAAAAGTCAAACCCAAAGAAAATATATATGGTTACATTTTAAATAAAACTCTAGCAAAGGCAAAATTATAGTGATAGAAAGCAGATCAGGGATTGCTTAGAACTGCAGTTGGAGTAGGCCTTATGAGCAGTCAGACTCATCAGGGTTGTACATGAATTTCTTACAAAATTCAGGTACTTCATGTAAGGTATTTCTACCATCTTGTCTTTGCACAGAAGTGCCTTGTTTCTGCCATGTGAAAGTTAAACCTGTCACATTATTCTTTCTAATGATAAATATAGAAAGCTTTGAAAGAACTTTTTTGTCAACAGTGTTACAGGAGAAAGAATTTTGGATTTTAATGGAATCCTCTGAGTACTGTAGTATGGTAGGTTTAACAATTAGGATATAAGATAGCAACTTCATTTAAATGAATTCACAGCTGCAGGAAAACATCTGAGTTTTTGAAAATAACCAAGAATGTGAATGCCGAATTTTCAGAAGTGAAATATTTGAAAATAGAATAAATTGATAATTGGAAATAGAATAAATAAATAGATATTTCTTAGCAAAGACCATCAGTTATTTTGCCTTCAGGATCCTGGATTTCAGTTGGTGTTACAGTGTTCTGTTTCTTAGCTCCTTTAATATGCCCTTTGAAAGGCTGAAATAATGGACCAAAACCAGTGGCTTTAAAGAACCAGAGGTATTCTCTGTCAGGGATCGTCAGATGCTACAGAGGGCTTCCCAGTGTCTCTTCTGAGAACATGCATGTTTGTGGTACCTGGGAACTCATAATGTGAATATACCCATAATGTGAATGCTGTCTTCTGCTGCCTCTAGTCAGAGGACTTCCCTGCCTCCGTAGCAAGAATACCTGCTTCTTGTTCCAGAATGTTGCCCTGGATACTGAGCTACTCAAAGTAGCTCATGTCTCGTGGTTTTGGCAGATATTCCTGCTTGAAGGACAGGCCAGGAATGTAGCTAGCCACATCCTCACCATTAACCTAGCTCCAAAGCTCTAGCTTCTTAGAAAGTTTGTTATTTTGTTTTTGGCTTTTCCCCCATATTAAAGGTTGTACAGAGTGGCACAAAGTACAAGAGCTTAACATGAATGACAAGGGAGAACCTATTGCTCCATCATCTGTGACTGTCATACAAGTCTAAGGCAGGGTGGTGGGGCAGATCCATGTGTTTATAAGCACCTTTCCTATCATACCTGCCTGTCAGTGACATGTAGCAAATCATAACACAAATTTTTTTTATAGGAAGCTTGGGAAAAGATATTGTGAAAAGTGAATTTTTTTACATAGAATTTTTTTGTAAGGAGACAGTTAACATTTCTACCAAACAATACCTATTATTTTATTTGTCTGTTTGAAAACAAAGATCAGGGTTAAATTTGTTAGAGATCTTTTCAGACTTGAAGTCTTGTCTTTTCTTATAACACAAATAACTGACCATGAAATTGCTACAGAGTGCCATGAGGAAGGTAATTGATCATAAACATTTGCTATTTAGAGAAGTATAATTTACCTTCTATCCTTAGAGACAGAGGTACGTTGTTTCTAACATTGAATCTGTTGTAATTTATTTTGGCTTTTAATTCCTAACAAAATGTTGAGCCAAAATTAACAGTGGCAAAAATTGAATGAAGAAAAAATTGGAAGAAATGGATTTTTTGAAAGTGCATTCTCATTTTATTTTTTATTTTTAAAATTTTTATCCCCCCCCCATTTTATTGATATGTATAAGTGCAAAATTTAAGGTTTACCATGAAGTTGAGCATTTTGTACACATACATATCTTGTCAAGGTGACAAGGACTTTGTCCCATCCCCTACTCACCCCTCCCCACCCAACCCCCCTGGTTCATTTTGTTTTTCATTTTAAGTTCCATAAGAGTTGTGGTCTGGGTCTCTCATATCAGAGAGACCATTCAATATTTCACCTTCTGCTTCTGACTTACTTCACTAAGCATGGTGTTCTCAAGTTTCTTCCATTTGCCCGTAAAAGCCTCCACGCTGTTGGACTTTATTGATGCATAGTATTCCGTTGTGTATAAATACCACAGTTTGTGTATCCACTGGTCTGTTGATGGGTATTTTGGTGACTTCCATATTTTAGCTATTGTTAGTTATGCTGCTATGGACATGGGTATACACATATCTCTGTTATGTGTTGTTTTCACCTCTTTTGGATATAGTCCCAGGAGGGGTGTCGTTGGATCAAAGGGGATATTTATTTCTAGTCTTTTGAGAGGTCTCCATACTGCTTTCCAAAGTGGTGGTACGAATTTACATTCCCACCAGCAGTGCAGGAGGGCTCCTTTCTCCCCACAGCCTTGCCAGCACTGATTACTATTTGACTTGTTGATATAGGCCATTCTCTCCATAGAGTGAGATGGTATCTTAGCATTGTCTTGATTTTCATCTCTCTTATGGCTAGGGATGTTGAACATCTTTTCATGTATCTATTGGCCTTTTGAACTTCTTCATGAGCGAACTGCCTCTTCATTTCATTGGCCCACTTTTCAATAGGATCCTTTATTTTGGTTGGCTTACTTTTCTTCAGCTCCCTGTATATTCTAGTTAGGAGCTTCCTATCTGAGTTGTTGATGGTGAATATTTTTTCCCAGTCTGTTGGTTCTCTTTTTACATTGTTGATAGTTTCCTTTGCTGTGCAGAAGCTTTTTAATTTGACAAGGTACCATTTGTTAATAATGGGGATAATTTCTTTTGCTCTTGGTGTCTTGTCAAGGTTTTGATGTTTTGCGGCCTGTTTTATGCAGCAAACATTTCACTTGGTTTGAGCATGAACTTTGCTTTGGTGACTAGACAAGGACAGACTACTTTAACCTCCTATGTGGTTATGGCTGTGATAATGAACCACATACTATTTAGAATCTTTGTGAAAATGTAGCTGTACATCTGATGATACTTTTTCTGGGTGAACAATTCTTCATGCATTTTACTTGCCTATTGAAAATATGATAGTTACCCTTGCTCAGGTTGGTATATGTACATGTATGTGTATCTTTATTTTAGGTATCAGGGAGTCATAGTACTACAATAAATTCTGTGGTAAATCCCTTTCAAACTTGTTACATATTTTAAAATAAGAGCATCATATGGCATGTATTAGGAATTGTTTTATATACTAACATTTCATGTACAGTGAAGCCCTTCCATAGGTCCCTGTGACATTGTATTGTTCTGTTCAATAGCTGCTTTCCATAGGGAGAGGCAGGACTGCAGTGTGAACAGGACTTCAGGATAGTGCCTAGAGCCCTTCTCTGTATTGGCAAGTCAAAGGTCCGTCCTGAGCTAGGTCAAGAAGGCTAGACTAGAGACTATCCTGGAGGGAAGTGGATGCAGGCCATAAAACCTTGGAGGTGGCTACACAGTCAGCACATTATAGAGTGGTGCTTGTCACATGAAGCAGAACTACCATTCTTGGTGTCTTTTAGCCACTTAGAAAGAGATAGCAGACACTTTAATTATGAGATCTCTTCACTTCAGGGATCTTTCAGCAGTATCAGGGTCTACTGTGAAGCAGGGATTGAGGGTGTGGATGTCTATTGGAGTGATAGCTGCAGCTGCCTTCATTTCTGCTTTGAGGCTGGATAGGATTAGACCTGATTACCACATCACTTGTGATATCACTGGTGGGAGCAGACTAGCCTGCTCCTCCCTTTGGAGAAAGACGTTTTTCTGTTTTTAAATATGGTAATTTTTGTTTTGGCATTGTTAACTGTCATTTGTTTTGTATATAAAACCACCATTTACAATGGTCAGCATTTTAAATACTGTAGTGAGGTGGTCGTTGACTTGGGTAGTGCCAGAGATTTGAATGATCAGCTAACCACAAAATGATGCAGCTGCCCTTCCTGTGGTGTACTCAGTGTGAGTCAAGTGCCCAAGTGTCTCCCAACAGAAACATGAGAGTAGCCTAGTGTTGAACAAGCTCGGGGTTTTTGTTCTGGTCCTGAGCTGTCCCTCACCAACTAGTCTGCATGGTGGCCCTTCATTTGCCTTACATGGTACTGTTGAAACATATCTCAAGAGGTAGGCCATCTTCACCTGGACTCATGTCAGGGTACTCTTCCACTGCTGCCTGCATGTGGGTAGCAGTAGCTTTTTTTGTTCTACAGAGAGCCACTGAGTTTCTAGGACATTTCACTAATGCTCTGGGGGTCATTAAATTCCTCTTTTCCTTCATCACATGCTGAACACCAAAACTAAGGAGGCATGCTTCCCTAGGAAGTGAAGAGTAACTGTTGAAACATGGGAGGAGAAACATGTCCTAAAGAAAAAGGTGGTTTGTTTGGGAAAAGGTCTTGGTTGTTAGTCCAGGCTGGTCTTGAACTCAGGGCAATCCTCCCACCTCACTTAGCCTTTGAGTACTGGAGTTATAGGCCTGTACCACCGTGCCCAGCTTGTGTGGTGCTGAAGAATCAAAACAAGGGCCTTGTGCTTGCTATAACCACTGAGAAATGCTCCTAGCCCCCAGTCTTTTTTAAAAAAGGAAATTTAATGTAGTTGTACACCTGGAAATGTGCATGATAACTGTGTTAGTCTGTATATCTATTATCTGAGTACAGATTTATAGGATATGTGTATATATTATATATCTTATATTTGTTTCTTCCATTTGCTTAGATTGAGATTTTTTAGTCATTTTACTTTTTTTCTTCATTTTTTGGTGGTTTGAAATCACATAATTATTATTCCAGTGGTGGAGGCTAGACTAAGTCCAAAATTGGGCTCATTGTAATAAAATCAAGGTGTTAGCAAGCCTCCTGAGTTTCTTCTGGAGGCTCCAGAAAGAATGTTCCCTATCTTTTCCAGCTTTGAGTAGCTGCCTAGATTGCATGGCCTCTGGCCCCCTCCTCCATCATCAAAGTCAGCAATGGCCAGTCCCACTGCCTTACCAACTGCCTTTCTACATTAAGAGGCACACTATAATCTTTTCTACATTAAGAGGACACTATAATGACAGTAGGCCTATCCAGATAATCCAGTATGACATACTCTTAAGAGCAAATGACTAGTGGAATCCATTGGTGTGTGTCCCTAAAGTCACTTGGGAGGCTGAGTAGGAAGATAGCTAGAAGTTTGAGGCCAGTTTGGATAACATAGTGAGACCAGAGAGAGAGAGAGAGAGAGAGAGAGAGAGAGAGAGAGGGAGAGAGAGGGAGGAAGAAGAAGAGAAAAAAAATCAGCTGACTAGCAGCCTTAGTTCTACCTTACTGCATGATATTTACTGGCTCTGGAGAGGAGGAAGGTGTAGACAGTGTTGAGAGGCTGTTACTCTGCTAATCTCAAAACCCTTACCAGATTTTTTTTCCCTCTCTAGCATGTTAATTTCCTTTTCCTACTATCACTTTTCTTGATGAGATAATGCTTCAGTTTGTTCCATATTGTTTGTTACTTTTCATCAGACATGGCTTCTCAGTGGGCTACAATATCTTTTCTCCAGTTCAGGGCTAAATGTGGTCTTTTAAGGTAGATTTAGGCCTTTGGTAACTGCAAAGTGAGTTTGAGCTCAGATCCAGACATCACTTAAGTACCAGCCTTGTTTGCTGATGTGTAGTGAGTGAAAGGAAACCTGGACTTCTCGTGGGCTGCTTCATTTTTTCTGGACTGCAGGTCACAGACTGATCTCAGATGTCTTTGGAGTGATGAACGGCTGTCAGTACTCCTAGAAGAGGTTGAGCAGATTAGTTGTATTGCATTAGTTGGAAGAAAAAATCCAGTTGTTGAGCTTCCGTGTATGAAACACATAAGGAATTAATCAGGCCAACATCTCAAGGGTGGGTGATAAGCAGGCACTGATGGGATCTTAGCAGGCAGTGCTGTGTTGGAATTTCCCAGATTTGCCTGGTTCTGGGGCCCATGCTTGCTTCTAACATATGTTTTGTTTTCTCAGGTCCGGGCCCACCAGCTGGTCTTGCCACCCTGCGATGTAGTGATCAAAGCTGTTGCTGACTATGTTCGCAACATTCAGGACACCTCTGACCTGGATGCCATAGCTAAAGATGTTTTTCAGCATTCACAGGTAAAAGTAATACAGATTCATGAGATAGGGTTTACGTGATGATTTGGTCAGGCTGGGAAAGGGCCAAAGGGCTGGGGGGCACAAGCTGACTGTTGGGGAACACTTGCCCGGCCTATCAGGCCTCTGAGAAGGAGTCTTTGGCTTTAGGCTGCATGTTGAGGCTGTCCTGGTGTAACACCCACTGGCCTGGCAGGATCGGCCACATAACCTTTCTTGCCCAGCTTTACTTGAAGCCAGAACAGAAGGGATATTAAAGTAGCTGCGTGCCTGCTCTCTGCTGCCATCCCAGTTCTTTATCTTAATAAGAGCTGTAGTCCAGAGAATTCAGAAGATAAACTATATGAAATTGGTGTGAATCTCTCATTTGTCCGTACCCTTCAGGTGTTGATCAGGGATCTTCTTTTTTGGAAAGTAAGCCAGCCTTAGAGAATAGAGGAGGTTTCCAGACATTCCTGCTATGGCTCTAGAGAGCTAGAACCCTGGGCTGGCATATCCCCAGTTGGTGCACTTTCTATTCCACTTGTTGTGGGTGGTTGGTCGAACGCCTTGGCAAGATCAAAGATGGAGAAGAGTTGAAGTCGGAAATCAGAGAGCTAGAGCACAAATTTGCTTCTACCTAGAATTCTTTTCAACTACAGTGCTTTAAATGAATTACCTCTTAGTTTAATTCTTCTATAGCATTGTCTTGATTTTCCCCTAGGTTTCAGTATCATTCTAAATTCTTAACTAAATTAAAAGGCAGCTACGAACTATTGGCCTGAACTATACATGTGCTAACGTATAAAAATATGTTCCTACACATGACCCATGGCATAACTAAGGTTTTCCTACATCTGTTTCAGTCTAGAACAGATGACAAAGTTATTCGATTTAAGAGAGCAATTGGATATTACTCAGCGACTAGTAAGCCTATGTCATTTCATCCACCACATTTCTTAGGTAAGTAAATAAGGCCTCTCTGTGATTGGTATTGACCATGCAATAATCCAGAGGTTTAATTATTAATCACAGATCTTCTACGTTTGTTCTTTGGAAGTGTGATTTTTCTGCATTTACCCAAATAAATGTAGCCTACTTTCCTAGTAATCCCTGAAATATTGAGAAGCAAAAGCAAACTTAGACTTGCTAGAGGAAAGGACGGCTTTGGAGACGTAGGCTACAGTTGCTAGCATGTGGAGATATTGGCATCTCGGAATTTTCTTAGGACAGAGGAAGGTCTTTGGGTTGGTAAATGACTTTGTAAATGGAAGGGGTTTGTAGCTGGTCTCTTTTTTGCTTTCCTTTTTTCCAAAGGCCAAATTTAATGTGCAGATTTGAGATTGAAAACTGAAAATAGTTGCAAGCCATGAGACTGAAGCCTGCTTGCCGATGACATCCCACGGGGGACGGGAGACCTGCACCATTAGGGTCTTGCCCTTCTCAGAACCACATCTGACTTGTGAACATTAAGAGCAGTGGGGTCTGAAAAACAGCGCTCTGGCTGCTCTAAGATCGGCTCTTTGCTTCTTTCAATTGTTAGCAAAAGAATACATGTTCAGGAGATTCTTGCAGAAGTTTGACTTTTTATTGGTTTTAGGAGTTTTATTTCAAGGTTTGATTTCAAGATTTTGTGTTCCCAAAGAGATGTGCTTTGTCATGGTAGTATTCCTTCCTGTATTCCAGCATAGTGCTAGCTATGTGCCAGGTGCAGGGAACTCAGGTTGAGGACCTCTGGCTTGGGAGCCAAACAGAGATACTATAAGTTGAGGTGGGCAAATCAGTGTAGCTGTCAGATTCCATTGATAAGGGACATGGGCCCAAGGGCTGTCCATCTCTGCCCACTCCCATCTCCCTGCTGATGAGACAGATCTATTCAACATATTTAGAATAAACCATAGCTCCTCTCTTGCCTACCACACACACCCATTGGCAAGAGCCAACACCTGCCCCTCGAGCCTGGCCCCTGCACCACCTGTTGTGCCTGGAGAGCTCCTTTCCTTAACTGCTTGTGTCTGTGTCATCTGAGGTATGAAACCTGGCTTGATGTTCCTTCTCCAGATGATTTTCTCTGTTAGTTGCTATAGTTCTCTGCATACTTGTAGGCCACTCTTTCACCTATATTCTAAGAAGATAGGATCTGGGAGAACCAGGGCCTGTTATGTGTCCCAGTGGATAAATACTTAAGTGAATGAATTAGCTACTAAGTTTTTAAATTGGGAGGGAAATTATTAGGCTGGGTTTAGGCATGAGATATTGGTGAGAAGGTGACTAGGTATGTACTGGTCTGTCAATTAAGATCTGTCTATCATGTGCCTTTCAGACTCTGTGACAGTTTAATAAGAGCTTAGAATATGAAGTTGGCTGTAGATCCTCCACCTAGTCGGCCTGGCCCTACTGCCTCCTGCGCTCCCTTTTCTGTTGGGATGATGTCATTGTATGAATATTACAGAAAAAGTGTATTTAATGTGCTTTAGTGAAGTACTTAATGTCAGGTGCTGTCATCGTCATTCTTAATGGCAAATGGTCTGAAGGGCACTGAATGACTGAATGTTGAAATGGGTGATTGGAAGCCTGAAAATTGGTCACAGAAATGGGACTGATATCTTTGAGTGTCTCTGTTACCATTCTGCTTCTCCTGTTTATTAGTGTCTTTTTCACTTTTATAATGAAATACCTGAAGCTGGCTGATTTTATAAAGAGAGGTTTATTTAGCTTACAGTTAGGAAAGTTTGAGGGCATGACATTAACATCAGTTCAGCTCTTTAAGGACCTTAAGGTAGATTGGTACCACAGTGGCTATACTACATGTGAGGATAAGAGATCACATTGCAGAACAGGAAGCCAGAGGGAGGCTGTAGTTAGTTCCACAGTTACTTCCAAGAGCAGCACCCCATTGACCTGAGGAACTTCCACTAAGTTCCATCTCTTGAACTTCCATTATGTCTCTTGTCCACAAATTGTGGACCAAGCCTCCATCACATGAACCTTTGGGGAGACAAACTTATCTAAACCATATATGTGGAACAATCTTTATAGCAATTTAAATTTTACAAATTAAAATAGTGTACTTGAGTGTAGAACCTTTATTCAGGAGGAAAAAAGCAGAAAATAAATATGGAAAAATATACCATAGTCACCTCAGTATCTGCAGATTCTGCATGTGTAGATACAACCAACTTTGGATTTAAATTATTTGAAAAAGAAAAACATTTTTGTCACTACAGAACATAGACATTTTTCCATGTTATCATTCCTTAAACAATATAGTATAGTTATTGTATATTTAATATTTATAATAAGTGATCTAGAGATGATTGAAAGTGTAGAATAGAATGTGCATAGACTTTGTCGTGCGCCCCCCCCCACCCCCCCCACCCCCGAGGCTGTGTCTTGCTCTGTAGTCCCGGCTGGTCCTAAACTTGCTATTTAGACAACCCTTCCCTAGAATTTATAGTAGTCCTCCTGCCTCAGCCTCGTGAGTTCTGGGATTATAAGTGTGTACTATCACATGCAGCTTATGTACTGCTGGGGAATTGAACACAAGGCCTTGTGCTTGTTAGGCAAGTAATGTAACCACTGAGGTACACTCCCAGCCCCTGCACAGGTTATGTAAAAGTACAGTGTCCAATGTCGTTTGGTACAAAAGGACTTGAGCATCTGAGTGTTTTGGTGTCTTTGGGGTGCCTCTCTGGATAGTGAAGCCAACTTACGCTTAACATTTGACATTGATCTGGACTACCATTTTGAGGATATTTTAACTAGGCAAGACCAGATTTAAGTTTTGCTTCAAGGTTAAATGTCCTAAAAGAAGTGATTTTCTTTTTTCTCCCATTTTATTGATATGTATAAGTGCAAAATTTAAGGTTTACTATAAAGTTGAACATTTTGTGCACATACGTATCTTGTCAAGGTGACAAGGACTTTCTCACTCTCCTTTTGTCCTAACCCACTCACCCATCCATCCTGCCCCACCCTACCCCCCTGGTTCACTTTGTTTTTCGTTTTAAGTTCCATGAGATAGTTGTGATCTGGGTTTCTCATGAGAGAGACCATTCGATGTTTCACCGTCTGCTTCTGACTCACTTCACTAAGCATGATGTTCTCAAGTTTCTTCCATTTGCCCGTAAAAGCCTCCATGCTGTTGGACTTTATAGATGCATAGTATTCCATTGTGAAGAAGTAAATTTCTACCAAGTGATTTTATGTCTTAAATCATTAAACAGCCTCATAGATAAGTATTTCTATAGACAGAATTTACCTAGAATTTAGTTCATTTTCTTTCATTACAGAAAGAGTAGGAAAGGGGCTGGAGATACCGCTAATTTGTTGGGACTTAAAGGTCTCTGTGTATTACTTAACTTTTTCTCACTGTTAACAAAATACTGGACTTAATAAGAGATTTTTTTTTTTTTTTTAGCTCAAGATTTTGCAGATTCAAAGGCTGGGTGCTAGTGTCTACTCAGCTGTAGTGAGGGCCTTCTCAGCTCTATCACATCATGGTAGATGGTGGGGGTGGGACTGTGTGGGAGCAAGTGATGACATTTCAGTGCAGGAAGCCAGAGAACTTTATTGTAACAACTCTCTTGAGGCATCTACCAAGAGGTTACACAAGAACTACCTGTATCTCTTTGGATGCCTGGGCTGTGGGTCCTCCCTCTGGGCCCTACTTGTGGAAAGGTCTGTAGCACTAATACCACCTTCCGGGAGCCATGTGTCCAGCACTGCACCCTCGTGGGCGACAACCAGCATCCAAACCAGAACTATATTAGAAAGAAAAAAATAAGTCTCCTCAGCCTGCCATTTGGGAGCACTGTTCACCCTCAGTTTCCTTCCTTTCAACCTGTGAGTCTTTTGCAGTGTTAAAAAAAAGATCTTCAGACAGTTATTGTTTACAGTAGGAAGTGCATACATACGTCATTGCCCCAACAGCACCACGACACACAAATTGAGAGGATAAGGCTTTATTTTGTTTGCTTGCTTATTTGATTTTGTGGCACTGAGGACCAAACCCAGGGC
Organism: Ctenodactylus gundi; assembly: GCA_004027205.1. NCBI lineage: Eukaryota > Metazoa > Chordata > Mammalia > Rodentia > Ctenodactylidae > Ctenodactylus > Ctenodactylus gundi. Next base: position 156,830 of record PVKB01001171.1, on the reverse strand, counting down.
CTTGCATATGCTAGGCATGTACTTGGGCATTGAGTTACAGGTTTGGGTGGGTAGGTGTATTTGGCTTGTTTGTTTTGGCCAAAGTAGAGATTAGGGATTGAATCTAGGAGTTTTACACTGAACCATATCTGCAGTCCTTTTTTTTGAGAAAGAAGGTCATGCTAATTTGTCCAGATTGACCTTAAACTTAGAATCCTTCTACCTCATTCTCCCAGTGTGCTAGAATTATTGGAGTGAACTACCATGCCCACTTTGCGGAGGGTATTTTTAAAGTGTGAAAAATAGATTGTCTTCTAATTCACCCAATCTTTGTACCATGGACTCCCAGAAATTTTTTGTTCTTCAATTTCTAAAGACAAGTACACAAGTAATAAGTACCATTTTTTAACATGCATTTACAGTCCTGAGCACTGTGCTAGAACCTGTGGCTCGGAGGATGGACAGAATTTGTCATTTCTGTCACAGCCCGTCATCTACGTATGCCTCACAACAAATCACCATCCTGACCATTTCATAGATAAAACATCAGATTTGAGTTCTCACAGTGTTTGGTTCCCTGGTTAAGCCTGTAGCTTCAAAATCATTAGCAATATTTTAAAAAGTAACAGATAGTGCAGCTGCTAGGTCCTACCTCAGATCTGTGGGTATAGAATCTAGGCACAAGTTAGTTCTTGGACACATTTAAGCAATTGTGCAAGTGAAGCCAAGGCCCACCAAAGCTGAGGAAATATCTGCTGTATCTAACTGGCCTTCCTCGTGAAGAGTAAATGAGCTCCCTCTACCACTCGCTGGCAGGACTAAAGTACAGAACCATTACACTACCAGATACTGACAAGGACATTGAGTGACAGGAACTCCTCTTTGCTAGTGGGAATACAAAATGGTGCAGGCACTTTGAAAGACAGTTTGGCAGTTTTGTTTTGTTTTGGTTGGTTGGTTGCTTGGTTGGTTGGTTGGTTGGTTGGTTGAACAAAATGAAGCTCCTTCTTACCATAAAAGCCAGTAGCATTGCTCTTTGGTATTTACCCAAAGAAATTGAAATCCACACAAACACCTCCACTGGGATTTCATGGCACTGTATTTGTAACTGCCCAGACACGGGATCAGCGATGAGTTATCCAGCCATGAAAAGATGTGGAGGAAGGTTGAATGTACTTTAGTACGTGAAAGAAGCCAGTCTGTAAAGGCTTCAGACTGTATGATTCTAACTGTGTGATGTCCTGGGTTAAAAATAAGAACTGTAGAGACAGTTTAAAAAAAAAAATCAGTGGTTTCCAGGAATTGGGGGAGAGAACAATAAGTGGGGCACAGTGTGCTTTTAAGGCAACGGCACTATCCTGCGTGTTCTGTAATTGAGGCAGATGCGTGTCATTGTATGTTTGACCAGACCCAGAGAAGGCTTACTGTCAAAAGTGCATCCTAATGTAAACTGGGGCTTCAGTTAACAATAATGTATTAATATTGGCTCATCAGTTACAGTGTGGCACGAAAATGCAGAGTACATAATTTCTGCTTAAGGGTTTTGTGCTCCTAAACTGCTCCAAAAAGAAAATCTGTTAATTTTGTTATGCGTGAAAAGCTCTTTGGTTTGTCCATTCCATGCCAAGTACTGTGCAAGTGTATAGACTAGTGAGATCACCAAGAAATCCCATAGGAGAACAGAAAGCTCAAGAAAGAGCAACCTGATGAAATGAATATTTGATGAAGTTAGGGGCTGATCCTGGTTAATTAAATTCATTTTGAGGGTGAGGGAAGTTTGAGTAGGAATTCAGCAAGCCATAGATGTAGGAGGAAGTGTATTTTAGGCAGAAAAGATCACATGTGCAAAGGTCCTGAGGTAGAAAGAAAACAGTATGAAAGAAAATGAAGTCAGCTGTGGTTGGAGCACAGAAACAGGGCAAGTGACCAGGTGATGGAGAGAGGTACAGTGTGCCAGTCTTAGATTCTAGATCTCGATGGTGAAAGCTTGTTGAAGGATCTTGAACTGGAAAACTTAAATGATGGTGTGACTATCATATTGCAATGTATTTGTCAGTAGAATACTACTAATATATTAGCTATCTTATGTATTCTATTTGTGGTTCTCACCCTCCTTATCCTAAATTTTGTATTACTCATTCTCTTTTCTGTAAAATTTTATCATCTCTGTATTCCTGGGTAGGGAATAATTTCATATGAAATCATACAGATTGTGTTCCTAAATCTTGCTTTTTTGGCTCAGTATTCATAGTACTGGGCTTCATTTCTTTTGGTATGGTTCATTTTTTCTGCTTTGTGTCATGTTCCATTGCATTGCTCTGTGTCCGTTCTGCTGTCGGTGGAAACCTGTGCTGTTTCTGGCTGCTCACCATGTGGCTAGTGCCACTGTTAGCTTTCCTGTGTATGACTTGCTGTGCCCAGGTGTGTTTTTGGCCAGCTTGGGAGCCTGGTGTTGTGGTTTGGCTCTGGAGTGTCCCCCAAGAGTCTCATGTATGTTAATGTTGTGAATTGTCTATGGAATCATGTGCTGTTGGTGGATTGGGGTCTAGTCTGGAGGGGTGGATTGCAGTTAAGTTAGGATTACAGGCATGTGAGTTAGGATTAGCAGCGTGTAGTGGCCTCACCTCCCACACCTGGATGCAGGAGGGGCTAATCACTGGGCGGAGACCTGTGAGGATATATGAGCTGCATTCCTTGAGGACTAGGACTGGGACTTGGACTAGTCTTAACTAGTCTCAACTTGCCTTCCTGTTGTGATGTCCTGAGAAGCTGCCCCCACCTCTGCCTCTACCATGTATTTCCATTGCTGCCGGCCACCCCTGAATGGACTGTGACCTTCTGAAACTGTGAGCTAAAATGAATCTTTCCTTTCCTAAATTTGTATCAGGTGTTGAGTCACAGCAACGAACAGTAACTGAGACATCTGTTCACTAACACCCTGCTGCTTGGCAGGAATGGACAGTGTAGTCTTTCAGACGGATAGGCAGCCCTGTCTTTGCTCATATTCTTTACTCATGTGATTATGGAATTATATCCCAGGATGGTTTCAGTTTCATTTCCCTGATTATAATGAAGTTGAAAATCTGTAAATGTGTTCATAAATGGTAGTTTTTCCCCCATTGTAAAATTCATGTTTATATTGTTTGCATGTTTCTTTCAGATTGTTTTTCATTTTTTGTTGAATCATGGGAATATTTTATACATGTTAGATAGCAGTCCTTTGTCAGGTCTGCAGGTTGCAAATGGGGTTTCTCAATTTGTGGCTTGCATGTTTCTCTCCATATGATGTGCTTCGGTAGTTCAGTGGACCTATATTGTCTACTCTGTTGTTAAGAAGTCCTCCTGTGTGCTTGTAGCTGAACTGACACCACGTGTGAAGCTTCCTTTGTAGTGCTCTGCTGGTTGGGGAGGCGTGTCAGCTTCACATTGTGAAGGCGTAGTGGGTACATGGGCTTGTTACGTGTCCTTGTTGTATGCAGTCTTGTGTATACTTTAAAGTTCATAAAAACAGAAAGAAAGCATAAAGGAAGAGTTCCTCTTTGGTTCCACACATTTTGTCTTCTAAAAGTTTTATTTATAATTTTGCTGTTTAATCTACTTGCACTGAATTTTGTTTATGGTATGAGCTACTTGTTTTCTTGTGTGAATGACCTGCTGCTTCAACGTCACTAATGACCAGGCTGCCCCATGCTATTCCCAGTTAAGTCTCTACACTTGGGTCTGTTTCTGGTCCATTTCTGACTGTCATTATGCTGGTGATACATGTTTTTGTCACCAAGTCCTTGTAATAATACTTAATTATCTGCTTTCTTAGGTCTGTCCATTTAATATATCTGCAAGAGGCCTAAACTCATCATCCTTTGGTACAGTTAGTGATCTTTGTACAGGTTTTGTGGAATTGCACTGATTCTGCAGATCAGTTTGGAGAAAAATACGTCTTTAATATTTATATTCAAGACAGTGTCGCAGGGCATGGTAATACGTGCCTGTAATTTTAGCACTTACAAGTTTAAGCCCCATCTGAATGATTGAGTAACTTAATGAGATCCTGTCTTGGAATAAAACAAAAAGCAGTCTTTAAAGGCCTGAGGCTGTAGCTCTGTGTGAAGGCTCTGAGTTCTATGTCTAGTTCCAGAAGGGAGAGAAGTAAGGAATGAGCAAGAGTTACATTTCTCTTGATTTGAGTTACCTTTGCTTGTCTTTAGTAAACTTTAGTTTTCTTCAGAAGTGCTCCTTTTTGCTTTTATTGAAGATACTGCTAAGTATTTTATTTTGAGTGTTATCTTAAGTTACATTTTCAAATGACTTGTGTATAGAATGCAGAGTACTTTTGCCAATTGATTTTTTTGATTAAACAACTTTGCTTAATTCTTAGTAATTTTCATAATTGATTTGCAAACTCCTTTAGGTAATTATATCATTGGTAGCTTAGTATCTTGTCCCATCTTTCTGATTTACTGACCCAGCTGTGACTTAGAATACAATTTTTAATAGATGGTAATAGCCATGGGAATGCCCTTCTTAGTTCTTGGTCCTGAGGAGGAAAGATTACCATTATAACATATAAGTGTTTAGCATTATCTCTGTGTTCTTTCTGGACTAAGAAAATCTCCTTGTGAAAGAGTTGCTGTCTGGGCAGCAGTGTGCATTTTGATCTGTCATCTGTGTATGCAGAGGCATGGATAGGGGTAGGAGCCCTCTACATTAACGCTAGGTTCTACTGACTAGGTGAGGGACAGGTGGCTTTAATAGCCTAGGAGAGGCAGAATGAGCATAGGTATTGAAGCATCAAGAAAAGAATTTGGTGAATATGGCTAAAAAGTAAATCTACAGATTTATGACTTGGCAGTTCAAGTGATGGTATTATTGTGAGATAAGATTCCTGAAGGAAGAGCAACTTTGAAGGAGCTTTGGAATATGAATTTTGAGGCAGCTTTCAGGATCCAAGTGTAGATGGAAAACAGGCAGTTGAATGTACAGGTCAAAGCATAATAAGGGCGCTGCGCAGAAGTCCTGTGGAGGCGTTGAGGGCACTCACTTTGAGGCTGGTGGAGCTGTAGATGATGTGGAAGGTGAGGAGGTCCGCAGATGGTAGCCTCCTCCTGTGTCCATGAGTTGAGGAAGAAGATGCAACCACACAGGAGAGCAGAGCAGCTGCAGTAGACAGTAGGTTGAATTCCACAGACTACGTAGACCATCCTAGATTAGGATTTGGTGACAGGCAAACTCTCAAAATTCATGCAGGGGCGGAGAGTTCCAGGAGGAATTTTGTCAAGGCTTCTGCATCTTCAGTATTGAAGAACATAAAGATGGGCACAATAGGTGGTGAGTACTGGTCTTTCCAGTATGCCTCAGTATTTATTTCCATAAAGGGTGGACTTTTCAAATGGAAGGGAAATTGAACAGGTTTCAGTTCGTAAGGGAATAAGGAATAGTAAAAGGGAGAGTGGAGACAGACAGCTTTGGTGCCCTTGTTCCATTGTGAGGAATAGGGTACACGCACTGCCTCCTAGCATACCTGCCATGGGTCCATTCCCTGGCTTCTAACATCCAGCTCATCCATTAGCAGGAAAGGCAGGCCAGAGTGTGCAGATGGTAGGCGGCTGTGTGGGGGCAGCAAGGCCACGCCTGCCCCGAAGAGAAAGCTATACAAAGAGGACCTTACAGGTAGACACTAATCACCACACAGTGCCAGGTAGGAGACCAGATAGGAGGATTTTGTGCCTCGTGCTCTGCCCTAGAGTGCTTGTGTAAGCAGTCACTGAGGCAGCCCTGTTCATTATTGACTGCTCTAGTTGGTAGAAAGTTCTTGCTTCTGTTTACTTGAAATAGACTTCCCTAGTTTAATTTTAACATTGTTCCCAATTCTTTCAGGTGCCGCACAGCACAGAATGTACCTGCTCAGTTTACTCATGATCTTACTTTTCACTTCCTTGGACTTAGCCTTCTCCAAGCTGATCGTCCCTCAGGTCTCACAGCCTTCCACGACTAGCCTCTTCTCCTGGATGCTGGCCTTGGGCTCCTACGATGTGGCCTGGCCCACCGGCAGGCTCATCTTTGGCCTCCCTGAGTGCTGACCTTGTACCGGGTCTCTGTCCGGGCTCAGCCAGCCCGACTCGCTCGGCCAGGCAGCTCTCTCCCTGCAGCCACAGCCAGACTGTCCCCTGCTCCTTCTGCTGGGCTTCAGCCCCGTCCTTGCCTTTCTGGACAGTGTCGTCTACAGATTACAGGGAAGTCTTCTCCCAGCTTGGCACCTTCACTTCTGTGAAATGTGGATATATAGGGGCTGGAGATGTTCCCCAGTTAGAGAGCATTTTGCTTACTTAGTATGTGTGAGGCCCTGGGTTTGATCTCCAGCACTGCTAATCAGTAAATATAAACGAATATTGATATTTAGTAAATGTGTCCATTGAAATGTTTCTAAAACTTTGAAATTTTTACCTTTTTTGTAAGCATTGAAAATGATGTTAGGAATTATGCTCATTTATGTAATATTTGAGTCACAATTTCAAAGTTATGTTTTTAGTATAACCTTAAAAATTAGACTTTACCATTCTGTGTTTTGTTTAATGTAACATCTCATGGTTTATGTACCAAGTTAATAGAAGAGTTTTTAGGTTGGGCTAGGAGAGGTGTGGCTAACTGCAATTCTAAATAAAAATTCTAGTTTAACACCATTCCTTTAAAAAAAAAAGATCTTATTTTAGATGTAGTGCAAAGCTGGGCAGCTCTGTGTGGGCATTGTGAGTCATTGGGGGAGGAGCATCACTTGGGAATCACCGGAAGAAAAGTCAGCAGTACCTTTAAGATTGCTGCTGTGGTTTCCTAAAGACATCTGTAATTTTTTAGAAGTTGAAGCATTTTTTGATATAATAATTGACTCTTTCTGTCCTTGCTCTCTTTGGTCTGCCTTCTTTTCTAATAAAGCCTGCCTTCTACCATGTGTCAGAAGAGGAGAATGAGGAACCAGTAGACTTTGCCTTTGCTCTGAGCTCAGTATTTCCTTTGAGAAAGATGCTTTTATCATGGAGAAGGGAGACCCTGGTTCTACTCAGCTGCACGTGGCGTGGAGAACAAGAACTGATTTAGAGGAAGGCCACCAAGGCAGCGTTGGGGTGATTAGGCATTTCTGTAGCCTTCAGAAAAATAGATATATTAAATCAGTTGTTACAGGGCAAAATGGTGAGAGAATATTGACTTGCTTTTGGAGTTAAGATTTGTTTGAGGTCATTGATAACAATGTGGTTTTTAAAAATAGTTCTTCTGTGAAAATCTTTGTTTTTTGTGCTCCATTGCTGTTTGTTTAAAGAGAAGTTGGCCTTTCAGGACATTTGTTTTGCAGGTAGTGGCCAACTGTAGAAGGAACAAAATTGATGAAGGTGGCTGTTATCTAACGTGATGATGCCAGTCTTTTATTTTTATTATTTAAAAGTAAGGTATGGAAAGTCAGCTATAAGATTGTAAACAAGACTTTTGCAGTGATTCAGATAATAATATTGAAGCTTAGTTGAATGTTATTACTTTATTCAAATCTGGTTGTAATTCAGAATTACTTGAGGATAACCCTTTAACAGTTTTTAACTTTAGCAGTTTTTACCTCCCATCTCAGAGGTGCAGATCTTGTGAATTTTTTACTTGATTAGCAATATCTCCTTGTGAGTGAGTACATGCTTATGTTGTGTGTGTGCATGTGTGCTGCAAGAGCACACATGCCAGTCTCAACTATTCCAATTACTTGTACCACCATTTTCTTGACTATAAAAGTGGAAGTTGTGCCAAGATTTTCTCCTGATGACAACCAGGACCACCAAAGGTCTGTAAAATTTCAGAACATAAGAGCTTCAGGCCCTTAGTATGGGGGCTCCAGATGATAGATCATAGTTTATGAAGCTAAGGATCCTTTAGGGATAGAAAGAAATGAGCAATGCTCTGCACTTCTTTCCTAGGTGCTGCGGGCTGGGCCTTGGCTCTCAGAAAGCCGTCAGTCCAGGATGGCATTCACAATTCTGGTTGGATTGTTTCTTGTATTGCTTAGAAAGGTCTTGTCAGCACAGCAGGCGATGATGCTTTTGGAGAATGAGAAGGAAGGGGGATTTTTGTGTGTTTGGTAGTAGACAAAGTGAGAGGTGATAGATAGCTATGGGCTGTGCTCTCTTTGTCCAGTGCTTCTTAGATCAGAGGCCTAAAAAGTGCTCCTCCTGCTTAAAAGGCAGAACAAGGGAGCTCTGGGCTCAGTTTTCCATTTTTAAAGAAAGCTGAGAAAGTCTTCACCCAGCTGTGAGAACCTCATCTGTGCCTGCTGTGATTTTGTGCAGTCTTTGTTTTTTCTCTATCCCTGGCAGTATGAGTCTTGGACCCTCTTGAGGTGGTTTCAGTTTTGTTCCCATCCCTGAAAACATGCTTCTTTGGGGCCTGTATATTGTGTTCCTCATGTGCCTGCTTTTGGTAGTCTGTTGAGGTGCCTGAGTAAGTGGGGGCTGCCTCCATCCTCATCGCCATAGGGCTGGTGCTGTCCTGAGGGGTGTCTAAGCTGCTGTTTCCCTGAAGTGCCATCTACTCGCTAGTTTCCCTTGTGTAGCCTGAAGTGTCCCCCAAAATCCAACCCAAGACCCCACAGGTGTGGCATTTTGCAGTCCCTGCCTTGTGTCACAGCTTTCTGCTGTCACATTTCAGCCATGCTTAAACATGGCTCTTCATTTCCTTCTTATCTGAGAGTACAAGTTAGTGTGTGAGTGGTGATTAACATACGCCAGCATGTATCAGAGCATGGTTATGAAAAAAGAGCAGAGCAGAAAAGAATTAAAGATCTTTTAAACATGTTAAAACGTGTGACTTTATAATGGTTCTGCTTAACAATTAAAAATAACCCAAAAGTATAGGCAGCAATTACTACATTTTTTATATTTAAAACTTACTAGTTAGCTAAGAACCTAGTTTTAGTTGTGAAGTATTTTAAATAGAAAAATTATCTAGCTTTACAAGTATAAGGGAAAATATGCCTGTATTTTGTTTCGTTAGTGCCTCAGAGGCTCTGGTTCTGCTCAGTTTGCATGTTAGGAGCCACATCTTAAGGCCCTGTTCCTAAAATTTTCTGATAAGTGGGACAAATCATGTTAGTATCTAAGGTAGAGGTGATACAGTTGGGCCGTGGGCCGGCCCCCAGGCTGTCCTGGGGAATTACCATTGTATTAAGTTGTTCTATTATTTTTTCCCCCATATTGGTGAAACAGCCAGACCAAATCCATTTGGAATGCCTGGGATGGTGCCGCCGTACGTCCCCCCTCAGATGCTCAACATTCCACAGACCTCGCTGCAAGCGAAGCCCACGGTAAGACACCCCTAGAGGTGGGTGGCTCCTCAGACCCTGAATACTGTGTTTTAATGAATGTTAAATAGTTTCTTAAATCCTTGGTTTGATATGTGAGATAGATGCTAGTCTTTCGTTTAATTAGTTAGTTTGTTTGTTTGTTTTTGTTTTCTGTTTTGGTACTGGGGATTGAACCTAGGACCATGAGCATGCCAGGCAAATGCTCTACCCCTGAACTACAACTTCAGCCTGATGCTAGTTCTTTTCTAATTTAAATTTGACAAGGGAGGAGGCAGCCCAAGCCTGCACCAGGCCCTGCTGGACACATGCACTGACATATGCCATGTTTCAGGCCCAACAGGTACCCAGCCCAGGGGGTGCCCCAGGCCAGGGTCCATACCCGTACAGCCTCGCTGAGCCAGCCCTCACCCTGGACACAGGTGGGAAGAACCTGGCAGAACAGAACAGCTATGGCAACATTCCTCATGAGGGGAAGCACACACCATTGTACGAGCGGTCCTCACCCATCAACCCAGCCCAGGGCGGCAGCCCCAACCACGTGGATTCTGCCTACTTCCCTGGCTCTTCTACATCATCATCATCAGACAACGACGAGGGCAGTGGAGGGGCAACCAAGTGAGTACGTGTGATCCTAGAGTGCTCTTCAGGCCTCTGACTTGGGGGGCTCCCTTCTGGCCACCATTACTTGGCTTTTGTTTACACAGGCGGTGTATTCCAGGTAGGTGCTGTACTCTTTGCTTATACAAGGGTTCCCTGGACATGGAAGAGAGAAGAAAAAAAGTGGGCCTGCTTTGTGAGCTCTTTAAGGAATCAAGTCTGTACTGTCCCAGCCCTGTGGCCTGATCTGCAAGAAACCTTGGGTCAGGTTTGACAGGAGCTCATTTGTATGATGCTTAGATGTGGTGTTTTCTCTGGGGTGACAGTGCTTGCCCTTACACACACCTCCTCCAGTGCATCAAGAGCATTACCCTGGCACTGGGTTAAGGGAGCTCTGAACTTGCTCTCCTTTTCCAAACTTGACAGCTCAGAGCACTGTCCTTGAAATGACTATTTCCCCAACTGAACCCATGAAAAGCTGCCTGGACTCAGGCTGGAATTTCTTCCATAAAGCACTATTGAAATTAACAAATACAGAGTTGATGAAAGTATGATTAAGGAAATCTTAAATGTACCTTTATCTTTCTTTTAATTTCTCAAAAAAGGAAGTGTCCTATTTTTTGAATCTGTCTCCTTTTTCTTTGTTTGAACTCTATTTTGTGGGGTAGATAACCATGGCTGGTGAATACATCAACTTCTGACTAAGCTGGTGGACATTCTGACACAAGAGATTTGAGAAACCGTTTTGGTGCTGCATACAGGTGTCTTGTTGTGTCCCTTAACACATGTGATACTTTGTCTCTGTTTTTTTTTTAATGGAAGCAAATACCTGTCGATCAAGAAAAATATGAAATGTTAATATGTTGTATGTATAATTGTAAATTCTAAAGTGAAATGAAGAATTGGCCATTTATCACTCAGACTTTTAAATGGTGTTCTGAGCAAGATGATAAACTGAAGACCTTTTGAACTAGGATCTCTGTATTGGGGCCAGAAGTCTACATTTTAAGCCAGCACCCTTGTGAGTCTCAAGTACACATAAGTCTAGAGTAGCTGACAGATGGTCTGGAAAGTTCTTCTACTCTAGAGTTCTGAGGCATTGTGCATTTTCTTTTAAAAGTTCACTCATTTTAACAAGATCAAGAATCTGTGCAATGCAGGTTAATCAAAATACTCTTTCTAAACTCACCTTGGCAGGGGCAAAAAGGCAGAAGTAAGCCTTGTACTCAGAGCCGCCTGCTCGTGACAGCGACGTGGGGGCAGCGATCACTGGGGCAGGTGGGCAATGGCCACACATGTTGAGGCAGTCTTGTTTCTTAGAGCAGGCACTCAGAAGAAAGTAAAATGCCCTTCTAACTTGTCAGGCTGCCCTCATTAGGATGAGAGTGGGACTTCAAGCAAGTGAGGTTGCATTTTCCTTCTTTTCCATTGCAGCCAGCTTTGCGTGCTTGTAAATGTTCTAATAGACTTTGCCTAGGCTCTAGAGTTCCACAGCTTCGTGTCATTTTTATTGTTTTCTAGAGGTGCATCTTGTTTCTGCAGTTGGGTGTGACCTGCACCGTGTATTAGTTAGTGCTTGCCATCCTTATAGTACATACTGTCATGGAAGTCATGGTCCACATGTACCATAGGTCAAAAGGTCTGATTCAAGTTGCACTGTCCAGTGGATTTCATTCCCTTGGATGTACTCCACGTTTATTTTAATTATTGAAATAGTGTGTTAGATTTAAGTGTAAACATACCTGAGTGTGCTGAAATGGACCCCACTGGCCAAGAAACACCTGGCACTTTTGTGGAAGTCAGTTTAGTCTCATCTCAGTATCATTTGTCCTGTGAACAGACAATCCTCTGGAAATTTGAACATTTGAACCTCAAAACCCTTCAGAAGATGGACTGTCAAAATGTCTATAATTTCTAACCTCCTAAACAGCAGGGAAATAAGCCCTTCTGCTCACTTTGCACTGTGTCCCGTTACTCTGCTAACTGTACCGCCCAAGACTGCTTGGACGTGCTCCTCGGCTGGCCTAGGTTTGCTTAACGCCCACTGCATACAGTAAGATATCAGCAAAAGGTCAATTTGTACAGCTTAGAAGTATTTCCTAAAGTATGTGTTAAATGATATCACAAGAAAGCAATAAACTAAATTCAGAATGTGGAATGATATGCAAAGTAAGTGGCTCACTTCCTCCAATGGCAAATCTATAGCTTTTATTTCTTAAAGGGTGTTAGTGATGAGTAATAGGGATTATAACAGAATAAAAGATAATAATAAGTTTTTAAATTAAAATTTAATATAAATAAATGGCAAAAGATAGATACATGTAACTCAGGAAATATAGATATTATTAAACATGTAAGAGGATGTTCACTCTCACTGAGGTCAAACCAGTGCAACTTAAATAAAAGTACCTTTTATTAATTCACTAAGTTACAAAACATTTGTTCTTAAAGATAAACTGGAGGAAGTTATGGTTGAAGTGAGTGGGACACAGGGGTCCCAGCTTTTCTCACAGGCTCCCCTGCTCTTCCGGCTTGCCTGAAAGTGTTTGATAGCTGTGGGCACCCTGCATTGATTGTTCTCTGTACCTCCAGAAAGGTGGGTGTAAGTTTTGGGTTGCCGCAACACGGTGTGTCCATGTGCATCTAGAAGAGGCTGTCTCATCTGCACAGGGAACATCACACTGAGCTGCAAGGGATGTGGCAGGTGCCCCATGAGACCAGAGTGTGGAGATGCTCCTAGCCAACCTTCAGGGTGGGTCGGTGCATACTGAGCAGCCAGTGGCCAATGAGTGGTATGCCCTGGACAGGACCTGTGCTTCATCCCCTTGGTTTCTTTTCATTAACGCCTTGTCCACCGTTCAGTTTATCTGGCAGAGTTGTTGAATAGCTCTGTCTCATTGTTTTTTGGGGTAAAAACGTCATAGCGGTTAGACAAGGGACTCCTCGAATTTGGGCAGTCTTTCTGCCTCTTATCTGTGGCTTCTGGAGGTGTTTTTCCAGCCAGGATCAAAGATGAGCTGCATGAGCATGCCTTTGGAATGGTTCCTCTCTGTTGTAACCCTGGCCTGGATGTAATTGCAGCTCCCACAGACACACTGTGCTCCTCTGTGTTTGTGTCCTGTAGCAGAAAACAGGCCAGTGCCTTTGGTTATGATTGGACCAGCAACTTAGCTAGATTCCTGGCATTTGGGATAGCGGTAAAGTCAGCAAGAAATACACTACTTTGTGGCCGAATAATTTTCTCTTCAATTCCTTTTGTCAGAGCAGCATCAGAATGTACTTCTCGCTCTATTTTTAAAATTAAAAATATTAAGGTGGCATTTGTCGCAAGCACTCTGTAAGAGGAGACAGACGGGAGAGGCAGATGAATTTACCTTGGAAATGTTCTTTATTCACACAACAATCAATCAATCCAATTCACAAATCAAACCATAGTAAATCAATCAATTAATTAATTAAGCAGGAAAGCAAGCATTGTTCTGCCTCTTAAACCTATTCCCATCCAGGGTCCCTTATGCTCACCATGCGACGTGTTTTTTTGACTACCGGTGACACAGCCGACCTGCGTATGAGCTTGTCCGGGGCTCGCCAGTCTGTGGCTGGATCAGGACCCTCCGATAGCTGCCCGGCTGGACAGTCACTCCTTCTCCAGGGGGTCTCGCTCTCGGGACACGAGGAGGTGTAGCCTCGCACTCGGGAAGCGAGGATGCTGGGGATGAGGAGCAAGACACGTATCCTGTGTTCAGAGTCTGTGACTCCGACCTCGGCCCTGAGCTTAGGACCAGAATGGTTCATATACTATTTTTATGCCTGCGAGCTAAGGATAGTGATTGTATCGGGGTCTGCACGTAGGTGGACAGGGGTTCTGGTTATCGATCATACATGAGCTTTGTCTGCAGGCTACAGATGCAATTTCATCACATGGGGTCCACACGCAGGTGGCTCACAACTTACCAGTATCAGACAGAGCTTTAGGTGGTTTCCAGCAACTTACTTAATTGCATTTAATATGGGTTTGCTTTCTCTTTGTAGTCCTCATGCCATTCATACCAATGCCTTCAAGTCTACTCTCCACATTCTACCTGTGCTCTGGACACATTTTGGGTTTTCTTCTCTGTTGGCCTGTGTCAGTCCTGTGTAGTTCTGTTTCAGTTGAATTGAGAATTACAGTTCAGGCTGGAGGAACAGCACAGTGTTTATAGTGCTTGCCTAGCAAGTTCAAGGTCTTGAGTTTAATTCCCCAGCACCATATAAATCAGTTGTTGTGGTGCATGCTTATAATCCCAGCTCACAAAAAACTGAGTGAGGCAGGAGGATTACCATGAGTTCGAGGCCAGCCTGGGTTACCAAATGAGTTAGAGCCACCCTGGACTACAGAGTGAGACCCTGTCTCTAAAAAAAATTACAGTTGAATCCTTGAGGAAGTATGTGTTTTATATTTTATAGATATTTTTGTTACAGAACTTGAATCAAAATGAGGTTGCTGTCTTGAAGTTTTTAATTCTTTATATCATTTTTTCTGATTACCATCTTGATACAAAGATATATAGAATTCAGCCTTTGGAAAAGGCTAGAGAGATAATTATATTTGAAAGGTTGATTAAATATTCAGTAAGTTGTTTTTCTGCATATACTAAAATGGAGCTTTCCTATCAATGAAATCTTATAGGAACAGCAACTTGCTCTTTTTCCTTTTATACTTAATATACTTAGGTAAGTTTATATGCTTGTGTTGTGTTAATATATGTGTAATGTTTAATGGCAGTATAAGTACATGCATATTTAATGTTTAATAAATATATTTATGTACTTAATGCTTTAGTGTTTTTTACATGTTACTCCTTTTTAAGTGAGTATATAAAAGTCCATTCAGAGGGCAAACTTTTCAACTTTATGATCTCATTAATAGAGATTTGTTTCATTTGCTTGTTCATTGATGGGTATGTGTTAAATAAATAGAAGGAGAAAGAGACCCCAGTACTGAAAAGCATGCCAATGTGCATTGCTGATTTGAGGGTATGGTAGTATGACTGCAGCTCTTGCATATACGTTGCAGCCTCTCATCCCCAGCTAACTCATAATAATGACATGTGACTCATGTAGGACCACATCTGGGCTATGAAAGATGAACCCAGGACAGCATACTACTTGGTGTCAGTGTCCGAAGTTTTACCTGTGACGTAGCAGCTCTCAGGAGCCCACCCTCACAGGGGGCTGGGCTGGTGTTTTCCCGTTGTGGTTGTGTGGCTTCAAGCACATTACTGTGTGCACTTCCGTGTGCATGGCATGTCTGCTGAGTTGTACTAAATGGTAAAACCAAAACATTGATTTGGTTTTTAGTATAGAATAACAAAGGAAATTTCATCTGACTATCCTTGGCCTGATTTTCCAGGAGATAAGCTCCTGAAGTATGTTTTCACACACACACACACACACACACACACACACACACACACCCCTTAAAGTGTTATAAGTGGTTTTCTTCTCTGAAATGTACTTCAGTTTGGATTGGTGGTACATGTCTGTAGTCCCAGCATTCTTGAAGGCAGGGGCAGAAGGATTATAAGTTAAGCCCAACCTGGGCACTTGAGCAGCTAGACAAAAAACACTGTCTCAAATTAAAAAGGACTGAGGAACTGGCCCAGTGGCTCAGGCCTATCATCCCAGTGCTGTAGGAGGCAAAGGCAAGAGAACCTTCTGGTTCAAGCTCAGCTTGGGCAACTTAATATTTGATGAGACCTTGTCTTAAAATTAAAAAATAATAATTGACTGGGGGTGTAGTTCAGAGCAAAAGCCCTGAGTTCTATTCTTGAGGGCACTGAGGATGGAGCTTCTTGTATGAAGGCCCTGAGTTTAATTCCTAGTTCAAAAGAAAGAATGAAAGAAGAAAGGAAAAGAGAAAAGAAAAGAAAAGAAAGGAAGGAAGGCAGCTCACAAAGAGAAGTAAGAGTTTTGCAGCTGCCCCCTGTAATCTGAAAAGAAGCTGGGGGAATGGCATTTGATTTGTGTTGTAGATTTTTCTTTTCAAATTGGTAGGCTGTTGTGCCAGACAGATATCTTCACATTTCTAATTTAGTTTGACTTTTTTCTTTCCTTTCCCTTTCTTTCTTTCTTTCTTTTTCTTTCTTTTCTTTTTCTTTTTTTTTTTTCTTTTCTTTTATTTTATTTTTGCTGTGCTGACAATTCAACCCAGGGCCTTGTGTGTGCTAATAAGCACTCTAACACTGACCTGTACTCAGGCATTTCTATTTTTTTGTTGTTGTTGTGAAATGGTCTTACCAAATTGTGCAGGCTGGACTTGTATTTTAATTTTTTTAAATACATGGGAGCTTTTCTATTACTTTCATATAGAAACAACTTTGAATTTTTATATTGACAGAAATTAATTGTGTTCTATGCCAGTTCATTGAGAGGGTCTGTGTATGTTCTACTTACCTACTGACATTTGTAGATAATCACTTTTACCACAGCAGGCTGTAGCTCAGTTAGGTGTCTCTGAATCCTCACTCATGGGCCATAAGGGTAGCTTCCTGATGAGACAGAGCTGTCAGGACTCATGCTTCCCTTAGGACACTAGGAAATCCTGACATTGTGAAAGAAGCATGCACTCTGCCTCACTTTTGCATGGGAAGTTCTTTCTCTCTTGCTGACTTTTGACAACTGATCCCTCCATTCCACAGGGGAGACTGATTGTGGGCCGATAGCATTATGGGGGCAAAGGAAGCATCACTGTACATGGCCTCTGGGTTCTTTTGTTTTTATTTTTGAGACAGGGTCTCACTCTGAGGGCCAGGCTGGTCCTGAACTCAGTTTGTAGCCCAGGCTGGCTTTGAACTCAGGCAATTCGAAGCTTGCCTCAGCTTCCTGAGTTCTGGTGTTAAGAGGCATGCACCATCACACCTGGCCAGTTTTTATGTGGTGTCATGGAACTGAATCCGAGACCTTGCATATGCTAGGCAAATGCTTGAACCCTGAGTACCTACCTGTCGGATGAGGCCATGTCTTCCTGCCACTTTGGCCTCTAGGACCCACACCAATCTAATACCTTTCCAATGTTTCAGTTCTCAGTCTGGATGACTTAAGGATCAGATGGCCCAGAAAACATTGAACACACTTGTTGAAAGGCAGCTTTGTTAGTTTGACCACATCCGACTTCACTCCCTACATTATCTCTCATGGTTTGAATCTTTAATTTTTCTAAATTTATTGACTTATTTCTTCTGGATTGGTTGTACTTGCCTTTGATGTTCCCATTGACAGGGTTAGCTTTCAGTCAGTACTGTGTACTTCAGTTCCACAGAGTCATACACTGGTATATTAGGGGAGGTGCATACCAGTTTTTACCCTCTCAGCAGCACCACCCTGCAGTTCAGCTTAATTGCAGGGAGGAAATCATAAAATAGTTAATAGCTTTGACAGACATTAATGTAGAAACAGCCCCAGGTATCCATTGTGAAGTGAGGGCTTTGCAGCTGCCCCCTGCAACCTTCAAAGACCACCATTCCCTGGTGGGTTCGCTGCTGTCAGTAGCTCACTTGGCAGAGTTGGAATGGTTCCTCTCTGTTGTTTGCTGGTTCTTCCTTGTATGTGTGAGCTCCATCTGTAGCTGGCTCTCCTGTGACAGTGGTAACAGTAGAGAAGAGGTTTGAATTTGAATCCAGTGCCTTTTTATTTTTTGTGCAAACAGTTCCTGTCTGTCTGATCCTCATTCATATCATCAGAGATGTGTACTGCAACGGTGTGAATGCTGCTAGCGGGGAGTTCCCCTCCTGTATGTCCACCTTCCCTGGAGCATAGCACAAGGCAGCGACACATCTGGTTTTAAGTGCAAATTTGAGGTGGTAGTGGCTGTGTCAAATGTAGTATAAATGTATGTAAAAGAGCTCTAAATATTGTGTAATTTGTAATCTGTTCTTCAAAGCAAGTCATCACATTCATGTTTTGTTGTCTTAAGTTGCAAAGTAATATCCTATTGAAATATATTGGACTTCTTTAAAAATGACTGTTAAGATACTTTTCAAGAGTTTTGATTTTGCAGTGTGATCATTAGCAAATCTTGTGAGCATCCGAATAATGATGTTATTTTCATTTTGATGGTTGATGGAGAATTTTAAGACAGATGTGTGTATATTCCGTGGAGTTTCAGATGGCATGGCGCTGTACTTTAGCTCCAGGGTCACTAGAGCCCACTTCCCGGGCTGGTAATTCCCAAAGGCACAGCCTTTCTGGCACCTGAGGAACACTGGTTGCTTGCTTTTTTAGTGTAAATCCATGCTTACAAAATCCTCTCGCAATTCCCCATTGCACTGGTCACAGCAATTTAGTGGGTAATTCGCTGCTGACTCACACCCCATTAGCTGTACACACATAGCAAGAGTTGCTCCTATTCAGCTTATGTGGCCTCCAGAGCCTTCTCCGGTCTCATATAGTCAACTCTTGGAGCTGCTTCGTTTTTGGTTTCAGTGAGGCAGATCTTGAAGCTCCAGAGCTGCTTCTATAGGTTTTCATGCGTCTGAGCCATTGCAAGGGCTTCCTCTGATTTGTTGAGTTGTGCCTAAGTTTGTACACACACTACTGATCTTTTCATAGAGCATGGTCTTTCTGGTAATTCTGGGAACCTGGACACAGTGAGCAACTTTTCCTGTCTGATGTGTGCTGTCCTGGGCATGAAGGGCTGGTGCAGGATCAAGGAGGTTGAACAAGGATCTGGGGCATGAAAAGTGATCCTAGATTAAGATCGATGGATTAAGCCTTCTCATCTTCCTTGTTTTTAAGTGGCTTTTTTGAGGCAAGGTCTTGCTAAGTCACTTAAGTTGCCCATGCTGGACTTCAACTTGTGAAATTCCTGCCTCAGCTTCCTAGAGTGCGAAGATGACAGGCCTGTGCCACCCGGCCTGATTCACCAGCACTGTTGTTACAGGCATTTTGGGTACAGAGACATGCCACAGGGACAAGTGCAAGGACTGACTGCATAGAAGTGCTCTGACTGTCTCCCACCTCAGATCACCACCCTGTCTTCTGAGTCTAGCATTGATTTACGCCCTAATCCCATGCTCAAGCCTCAGGGTTCTCCTTTTTACCTTTGCCCCGGATTGTGCCCTAAGAGTAAGCAAACAAAATTTATGACATGGTGCTTACTGAAGTTGTCCATTTTGGTCTGTTTAATTTCATTTTGTTTTGTTTATTTTATGGTACTAGGGGTTGAACCCTAGGACTTGGTGCTGAGCTGTGTCTTCTTCCCTTTTTATTTTGGAGAAAGGACTTTATTCAGGGGATTGCTAACTCGTGAAGTTTTCCTGGCTGATCTTAGACTTGTGATCCTCTTGCCTCAGTCTCCCAGAGTGCTGGGATTACAGGTATGTGCTACCATGGCCAGCTCATACCAGTTTTTTAAAATACTTATTAAATGTACTAAGTTATTTTCCTAGTCATCTACAGGTCATGAAGTGCATCATTCTGGCTTACCCATCTTTTTCTCCACCGTATTTTTTTTTTTTTTTTTTTTTTTACTATTTTGCCAAATAAAGCTGTTTCCCAAAAAAGGTTGTCATTAACTCATGGAGCTCACCGTCTCCTGCCTGTGGTGGACTGCACCTGCCTTCCTCCTTGCTCACTTTGCACGTTCTCCTAGTCTTGCCTGCCCGCCCCCAGCCGTGAATGGCTGGGTGTGCTCTACACTTGCTGTCACCTTACGCTTACTTAGACATTATGGAATCTTATCCTGACTGAGAGGTGTCACTTTAATGACGTGAGTCTTCATTTTGTTTCCACAAAACAATCAAAATCTTTTCTGAGGCAAGGCCTGCCTTTGTTTTCTCTGTATCCTTCGAGGTGCTGAGCACGTGCCCCAGGCCATCTTTGAACTATTTGGTCATTCCTAAGGTAGGACTCTGTTGTTTCTTGTGGAGCAGGAAGAAATGTTTCTATAGTCAGATTATTTCTAGAGATAATTCTGTATGGGTAATACAGTTAAGCATGAAAGGTATGGTTGCTAGTATTATGAGTCTGCTGTTTTGGTTTGAATCCTTATTATCATAAGCTTGTTTGGGATGGTGGTCCACAGTAATGAATGTTCATTTTATGTTCAGCCACATCAGCGGGAACAAGATTGGCTGGGAGAAGCCCGGAAGCCATGTGGAGCCTCAGTCACGGGGAGACCCAGGAGACCAAGCAAAGGTACAGGCTGTGCCTTCTGTTGGTTAAGTTCTAGTCCTCGGGATGTTTTATCAGTGCTAATTTAATATGATTAACTTAAACAAAAATCCCCGTGTCTCTTTTAAGCGTGTCATCACATACATTTTCCAGAGGAGACGAGGGAAGGAAGAGTTCACAGTTGCCTCTGTACCTGCCTGTGTTGGGGAGGTGTGGGGAGTATCTGCACACTCTCCCCTCTTAGATGAGATGCCTCAGTCTTCCAGAGCTGGCTTTCCTTGGGAATTTTTGTGAAGATTAACTGAGAAAGCACCTGGTTGTGTTCTTTAAAAGTGACAACAAACTGCATTTTTTTGTTTTTTAACATTTTTTCCCATTTTATTGATACGGATTAGTGCAAAATTTAAGATTTACAATGCAGTTGAGGATTTTGTGCACATACGTATCTTGTCGAGGTGACAAAGACTTTCCCACTCACCTTTTGTCCCTCCTTCCCTCCCCCACCCTACCCCCCTGTTTCACTTTGTTTTTTGTTTTAAGTTCCATAAGAGTTGTGATCTGGGCCTCATATCATAGAGACCATTCAATGTTTCACCTTCTGTTTCTGACTCACTTCACTAAGAATGATGTTCTCAAGTTTCTTCCATTTGCCTGCAAAAACCTCCACACTCTTGGACTTTATAGATGCATAGTATTCCATTGTGTATAAATACCCAAGTTTACAGCAAATTGCATTTTATTTCTCCTTATTTACCTATTCCTACCTGTTAATAATGATCTTTAGCAATTTTTTTTTTTTAGGACTGGAGGCATAGCTCAGTTGTTAAGGTGTTTACCTAGCTGGACAAGACCCTGGATTTTGATTCTTTAGCACCACATAAAATTTAGGCGTGCCTGGTGGTACACACCTTTAGTTTCAGCATTGGAAAGGCTGAGGCAGAAGGATTGCTGTGGTGTGTTAAAGGCCAGCCTGCTCTCGGCTCCATAGTGAATTCAGGACCACGGGACTAAATATTGGACTACGGGCAATGTCCTGTCTCAAACAAAAAAGCCTTTTTTTTTTTTTTTTTGCCACCATTGGTCCTGAGAAGGAGCGAGACTCCTGCAGGAAAAAGGTTGGTATATATACAGAGTCATCTGAATAGCAGAAATTAATTTAAAAAACTGTTAATTAGTCTTACCATTTGTTATTGTCTTGTAAATCAGCAACAGAAATGCTCTGTGAATAACTGCCTTTTCAAAGCACCTTCCAAAGCACGTTGAATTATTTTGTGTCTTTATTCTTATAGGAGGGGTGTTGTAGAAAAAATTTACAAATTAAACTATGAGTTATTCTTCTGAGTCTAATTTTTGCACCTGTGTATGAAAGGGTAAAGTTAAACATGTAATTGCATACCATTAGAAAGAAGACATTTATTTTGTTCCAGAATAGAAAATTATGTCTTTGGGCGACACTAAACCAAACAATAAGCAATTCTCAATTATAATAATAATAATTCTCTAATTTTAATTTTTTTAAAAAAGAAAGTTTAACTGAGTGTAGTGGAACATGTTTATAAATCTAGCACTCTGAGGCTGAAGCAGGAGAATCCCAAGCTCAAGCCAGCCTGAGCAATGTAGTAAGAGTCTGTCTCAAAAAGTAAAAAGGAATGGAGATGTAGCTTAGTGCATCACAAGGGAAAAAAAAGGTTTATTTTTCAAGTAATAATTATCCAGTTGTGTCTCCCTTCTGCCTTTGCTCTCTTCAGCACCATTGGTTGGCGGTAGTTGAGCACTGAGTTATCATCTGGATCTAGAGCTCCCTGTTTGGGTGGGTTTTGTTACAGAGTGGATATTTTCCTGTGCAGTATGTATAGCCTGTACTTCTTTCTCTGTCAGTGTTTATACATCTGAGCCATTGTGTCTGATGGAATTAGCTTGCCTTTTTTTGTATGGATGTCTTGGGGTTTTTCAGACTTCATTTTTTGCCTCTGGGGCTTTATAAAAACTATAGGGAATGCTTCAGTTTAGGGTTTTGTTCTGTAAGAGTTACTGTTTGCATGACGGTAGTCAAATTGTATAGCCTGAGTGTTAGTTTCCTCATCTGTAGCAGTATTTCAAAATCTTGAGAAAAGCAGAAACAGGAGGAGGCCATATGATGTTGGTAAGCAAGAACCAAGCAAGGCACTAAGACAGCCACAGAGAGTTGGAGGCAGATGGGGACCCCTGGAGATACTTCCTGAATGGGTTTTGCAGCGTCCCCTTAGCCCCGCAGAGTCATATGACATAGGTGGGAGCATGCAGGTTGTCCTTTGTGGCACGATGAGTGTTGACTACATTCTGGGTTGCAAGGAGTCTCAGGAGGGGAACCGGCAGAATGCTCTCTGGTATTCTGCCATTAGGTTTGCTCTAGTTCTGGTCTCTCCAGACAGAACTCATCTCTCCGCTCTGTGCTGGTCTGCTGGACAAGCACTGACTAGTGTACTTGGGATAATGGAATGACGTGAACCCTCTTGTGTTTTGCTCTGTAGGCAGAAGGCTCTTCCACTGCCTCCTCAGGAAGCCAGCTAGCCGAAGGCAAAGGGAGCCAGATGGGCACTGTCCAGCCAATCCCATGTCTCCTGTCAATGCCCACCAGGAACCACATGGACATTACCACACCTCCCCTGCCCCCTGTTGCACCTGAGGTACTGAGAGTGGCTGAGCACAGGCACAAGAAGGGGCTGATGTACCCCTACATCTTCCACGTCCTGACAAAGGTATTATCCAGGGACCCTAGAGGGGCTTCTGTTATTTGACAGGTTTTATCCTTTTTTTCTCCTTTCTGAAGTGTTTTTCTGCATTATTAAACTTTTTGCATCAAATTTTCCCTTTTCTAAATATTAAGCAAAAGATGGAAGTTATACCTGTAAATATGATTTTAAAATGATGTATTCTCGCTTCCTTTTCAATTTAGGATAAAATTTTTGAAATTTCTAAAGAAAATAATGGTACATCACATAATTTTATGACTTGTAATTTTATTTTCTTATTTCATCCTTAAATTTCTAATACCATACTTGTGTCATAATGTCAGATTTAATACTGATGTCAGGAAGAGTATCTGATTTCATCATTGTCCTTAAAAAGTCGTGTCTCCCTTTTTCAGTGGCTGATATTACTTTATGTATTTTGACTTGTTTGTTTGCACATTGAGTGCAATTTTAACAGTACTAATAGCACAAAATAGAATACATGATTTTGTTAATGTGCATAGTCAGAAAATAGTTATCTTTTTACTCAACATCAATAGTTCACTTTACTAGGGTCTTACCAAATATATAGTTAAATATCTACAGTGTGGCATTATTTTTTAAATTTTGGTATGTCGGATGCATCGTTTTCTATTTAAATTCCCTCATTGATTTGTAGTCTTTATGTTGGCAGTTAATATCCATAGACCCACAGTTTAGCAGGTTACTTCAATAACTTTTGCAGAATTAGTTTATTGCTATCTTGTATTATTAACTTTTTTCTCAAAATCTATCCCACCTATTATCAGGCCTTTTTGTTTACTTTCTGCAGTCCATGTCTGGTGTGTAAAATGGAGTCAATAAATGCAAAAGGTTCCTATTCATATGGTGGATTGCTCATAGATTACTCCAAACATTGCTTGCTTTTATAAATTAAAAGGACACAAGGACTATTTAGCCAGTAGTGTTTACTCAGCTTTTGTACTTTAGTTTTTAGTGGTAACTATCTCCAAATCTCAGTTTAGTGTTTGATGTGGGTATGCATGAATAATGTGATTTTCAAATTGTAGTTACAAGATAAATACTGTTTTTTGAGTTCAGCGTAAAGTATGAATGGTAACTGAAAAGTTTTCATTGTGGTAAAAGGATCAAAGTTATGGAAGGACATCTTTTAAAATGAGGAGCTTCACCTCTTTCTCCTGGGGCTGTTTGAGGTGTCAGGTACACTGATACCACCTGCTTTGAGTTGGCTGCCAGTTCTTGATGCCTGGGCAGTTGGTTAGATTCACATGAGGAGTGCACTCTTCAGTCCTTGCAGATTTTGAGGGCAAATACTGACACAGGGGCTATAATTGAGAAAAGTGAACTGTTTTCAGTAGCATTTTTAAATGCTGCTTAAACTTTTTCAGTGTTTTAGGAAAAAGTTTAGACCAGGTATATTATTTCTTGTGAGCTAAATAGCTTTGGTATTTATTTGGTATTTAGGGATGAAATACCTACACTGTACTTCAGTAATAAGGTAAAGAATTTTCAAATTATCATAATATTAAGAGAAATGTTCTCTAAATGAAAGTGTTGGACTACCTCTGGCTGCTCAATTAGTGAATGTGGAAGTACTGAGGAAAAGGGAGTGACCAATTTTGAAGTTAAATTTATGTGAAAGAAGAAAATACAAAATGACATGAAGAGCATATATTAGTAAATTAACACACATTAAAAATCATAAATGTATTTTTATGTTCAATACAATTCCTTGCAAAATACCTTAAGATGTATCTTGATGCCATAAATTACCTGAGATGGGACCGGTAGCATTTTGGCAGTGATTTTGGCTGCTGAAGACCACAGAAATCATTTGTCTCTTGGCAGCATGTTCTTGAGCCAAATGAAGTTCTTGCCAAATCAGCCTGGAACATGAGCAAGATTGCCCTAGCAGCTATTCATGGTCTTGGCTGCAGTGAGACTTCATTGAGTACTTAGCAAAAGCCTAGTTCATGTTTAAAATAGAGCATACTAATAGGTATAAAATTTTAATATGTGGCAATTTTTTGTGAAAGAGCTTGATAAAGAAAATCTGACCATTTTATTTTCAAAGTACTCAATTCCTTGGGTTGCATATAGGTCATTGCAAATTATACATACATACATACATATATATATATATATATATATATATATATATATATATATATATATATATATGACTATTGACTATAAAAGTTTCAAGTTACCTATGTTTTCTATTTTCTTTTGTTGTCTGGTGTTAACTAGATTGTTTCAAAGAATTTGGATTATCTACTTGGTTTTGGATTAAAAATAAGGTAACAGGTTCTTTTAAATGTTTGAGCATATGAATGGACCACAGCATCATATGTACCTCTCCTAAACATTTTAAGATAGGCCAGTTTTTAAGCCATTGACTTGGGGGAAAAAAATTTTCAATGTCATTAATGGAGATAATGCAGTATATTTTTGTGAGGTTTTTTTTTTTTTTTGTAAATTCAACATGAAAAATGTGCAATATTATTCTGCTTTCTTCCATGCAAAGGGTGAAATCAAAATTGCTGTTTCTATTGAAGATGAAGCCAACAAAGACCTGCCTCCGGCCGCTCTGCTCTATAGGCCAGTTCGTCAGTATGTTTACGGAGTCCTGTTTAGTTTGGCAGAAAGCAGAAAGAAAACTGAGAGACTTGCTTTTAGAAAGAACAGACTTCCACCAGAATGTATGTACTGTAACAATCCATTGTTTGTTTTCCTCGGTACCTCGTAATCTCTTGTGCATTTTCTAAAGCCTTAGAAGAATCATGACTGAGTTGACCTGAGAGCCTCCGTGTACAGGAGGTGGGCCATCCTCGGGGCAGTAGACCAGATAGAGCCCTCAGGACAGAGAAGCCAGACTTTCTTCCTCAGTCACATTCCAATAACTATTCTATTCAGTAAGGTAAATAAACAGTAGATTTGTACTTTAAACTGATTGTCGATCTGAAAGCAGGCTTGAATGGCCGTCACCCTCTGTAATTACCCCATCTTGGTTACCTGGACTTGCGTGCTTGTGCTGTGCTGTCCATGAGGTACAATTCTGCTCTCTCCAGCAGTCCACCATCCTGGAGAACAGGTCCTACAGGGCTCTGCAGCCATAGCAGAGGTTATGGGACTCAAGTGGGTCATCACAGGACTGCCATGATTTACCTCGGAGTCCTCAAGATGTGTTGTGCACTTCCAGCCGATCGCCTTTTGGGGAGGGGGCAGGTGGAAAGACTGAAAACTGTTGTTTGACATACTGATCAGAGGTGAGGTCCGAAGCATTTTTACCTCATCTTTTAGTAGACCAATGTCATATTTTGGGGGAAACAATGCCTTTCCATTCTTGGTAATTTTATCTCCTAATGTAAGGAATGTAAAAGCCACTGTACGCTTGCTAGGAAATAGGGAAAACATTGCCAGGACATACAACCTAAGATAAGAATTTTATGAATTGTGGAAATTGTAAACTATTAGATCAATCTTTAAAGCAAGGACGTTTACTTAGGGATTTCCTGCTGTGTGGTAGGCACATGTAGGTCTCATTAGGTATGAAGCTGTACATCAGCAGTCTCTCTGGTTTCGAGCTTTTAACCTTGAGTTCAGTGTTCAGTAGGTTCTTACATTTTCTGTTTGCAATTCCTGTGCCAACATTATGATCGGTAAGGCTTTAAAACAAAGTGCTTTTCACTGTCCTTCCCTGGAGATGGCTGTACTGACAGTAACTGCCAAACTGCTTGTGTGATTATACCTGGCAGAAGGTAATGCCCACCTCAGAGGGCCCTACCTTCAGCTCTTCTTTGTGCTTGATTTGCTGAGAATACCAGTTTTCTAAATGATGTTCTCAGATATTTAAGGCATTTATACCGTGCATATAATCTTACTCTTTTCTCAGTCTTTATGACCCATTTGTTCACAAAAGAACTTTGTACCTGGCCAGTCACCACTGCATCTGCAGTCTGACTGGGACTAAGGGGCTGAGAATGACCAAACTGCCTATCCTGGAGGATCAAGCTGCAATAGCGCCTTCCTCTTTAGCTGTAGAATTCTTTCTGGCTTTGCAGTTGATGGCATTCTTTTGTTTATTTGCTACATGTTCCAAAAACTGGGTTATTTTTACATAGCAACTTGTCAAGAGGTTTCCAGTGATACCTGTACCATCCCACAGAATCCACTATGACTGTCCCCTTCACCTCTGGCATCATGATGTTTTGCGTCATATCGTAAAGCAATATTAGATTTGTTTAAAGAATAGCCCTGGGCCTGGAGGATAGCACAGCAGCTAGTGCTTGCCTAGTAAGCACATGGCCCTGAGTTTGGTTCTCTAGTACTGCATAAGCCATGCATCTGTGGTGGATGGCCTATAATCCCAGCCTTTGGGAGGTGGGGGCAGAAGGATTGCTGGAGTTCAAGGCCGGCCTGGGCTATATAATGAGTTCAGGATTGGCCTGGACAACAGAACAAGACCCCAGCTTTATTCATTTATTTTGAGATAGGGTCTCGCTTTGTATCCCAGACTAGTCCTGAACCCACTGGTGTAGCCTGGGCCAGCCTTGGACTCAGGACAGTCCACCTGCCTCAGCCTCTTGAGTGCTGGGATTACCAGAATGCGCTACTTTGCCCAGCTTTGTGTGGTGCTGGGGAATTGAATTCAGGGCTGTGCCTTAACCACTATGCCATTCCTCCAACCCCATAGACCCTGTCTGTGAAAGGAAAAAAAAAAAAAAAACCAGTCTTGCCTTGTCAAATCCTGCTGGTCTGTAGCCAGCGCGCGCGCGCGCACACACACACACACACACACACACACACACACACACAGAGAGAGAGAGAGAGAGAGAGAGAGAGAGGAAAAAATATTAGGCATGGATATTGCGATGCCAGTGGACAGTGGACAAGTCTTCTGAAGGGTCAAAATAATATATAGGGCCTACAGAGAAAAAGGGTCATTGGGAGTCAGGTGAGGCCTTGGCCTTAGAGATACCTACCTGCCTCTAATCCTGCTCCAATAAGGCCAACCCAAGGTATCTTCAGAGGTCACAGAAATGAACCATCAAATAAAGAAAAGACCAGAGTGGAAAGCTTGGGATGACCAGGCAGGACCAAGAGTCCTCCAGACAGGTGGCTTTTGGCATAGATCTAGCAGGAGGGAAGGGAAGCAGAGGGGGCGGGGTGGGGCTGGGGCAGGGGCAGGCTTTCCAGGTGTGGGAGAGTTGGCAGGAGCTCATATTATAGCAAAAATTTGTCTGGGGTTGTCTGTTCCCTTCTCTTCCTTTTTAAGGATTCACTGGTAGATAGATATGATGAATATACTAGAGAGAATAGGAAAAAATTAGAAAGTTGCAGAGAAACAGTTGTTTTTATGCTGATATGAAAAAGAGAGGTGCATACTTTAAGACTGCTATTTTTGGTGAGGGCAGGAATATTGCATCTCAGTTTTCGTTTGGCAAAGAGAGCCACCTAGTCGTGTCCAAAGGATGAGGGCCCACCCAGTTTTGGGCTTAGAAACAAAGCACATTTTCTCCGTGTGGAGGAGGAGAGACGGCTGCTACGAGCCGGAGGTAATTTTGTACTTCTTAAAAAAGTAAATAGGAGTTTTGAAGTGTTTGATAAACATGACTATTCTTACTGTGTATATTACTCCCAAGCAGTGTCTAGCTAGTAGTAAAAATAACTAAATGAATAATTGACACAGGTACATGGCTATGGTTTAATGGAAGTGCAGATGCAAATGTTAGTATGTTAGGAAATTCTAATCACTATGTGAGAGAGAGTGTGATTGCTGAGATTCTCTGAAAGGTCAGTGCTTGTCAAATTACAGTCTTTTCTGCTCAGGTAATTTGTGAACTTAGGTTTTGACCTGTGCATAGAGATGAGGGCACCGTTGAAAGCTCTGTGCGAGCCACATGTAACTGTTAGGAAGGTGAGTTGGGGGAGTTGTGTTGGCTTAACTGAAACAGATGTGTGATACCTTTGAATAAGAAACAAAGGATGGGCTGGAGGAGTGGCACAAGTACGGGCCCTGACTTTGATTCCCCAGCAGCACATAAAGCTGGGCATGGTGGTGCATGCCTATAATCACAGGACTCAGGAGGCTGAGGCAGGAGGATTACCTTGAGTTCAAGGCCAGCCTGGGCTACATAGTGAGTTCTGGACTAGCCTGGTCTTGTTGATGGAGAGAGATCCTGTCTGGAAAAAAAAAAACAAAAACAAAAAACAAAAAGGATGCTCTCAAGTGACTGTTGACTAGATAAGAGTTAATTAAGTTCCTGGAATTTAGGTGTTTGAAGAATAGTATTATTAATATGCTATTACAAATAAAAACTTGCTTCTGAATAGAAAAGATATGTAAATTTGACCACTAAGAATAAATGCAGTGGGTGAGATTTTTGTGAGCAACTTTAGAATCTGATTCGTCATGGGGAACTGATAAAGTTGAAACTTGTGCCATTCATTGGTCACACTTACAGTGAGAGAATGAGCCATAAGGTTTTTGCATCAGCAATTTATCTCCAGCAGTGATCACCTTAGTTGGACTCCCTGTTCTCCACAGGGAAAATTTTATCTTGGGAGCCTTTTATGAGTGCTGAGCCTGTATGCTCTCAACTTACTCAAAACAAACCTAGTGTGATAACTTACAGTATGCACAGTGATCATAATCTGCTAATTTATTGCCTGCACTAAAACCTGATTTTTGTATTTCAGCAGACTGAGCACTGGCTACCCAAGACATTGGATTGGCCTTTATTATCTGAATTATCTGTCAATTTAGGACATATTTTAGTAGTTTTAAGGAGATGCTGCCTGCATCTTGTTGGTGGTCAAACAGACAGGAGCATATCTAACCATACTGTAGTAAACCCAGCCTTAAAGCTTTCCACAGGAGTTCTCAGTTGACACCATGGAATGATGATTATTTCTCATTCTTGTTAACATTTGCAGTCCAACCCTTAGTACTCTTGGGTCACATGTGGGTTGTATGGCCTCATTGGTACTTGGAAGACTGACCTATAACCTCAGAAAGTGTTCTAAGATGCCAGGTCCCTGTGGAGGATGGGTCTTTCCAAGGAGATTCCTGCAGTGGGCTCCAGAGAAAACCTGCTGCTCTAACAGCTGATGTGACCCTTTTAAAAGGGAGGCCTGGGCTCGAGAAATGGCACAGTGGTTAAAGCACTTGCCTTGCAAGCACAAGGCCTTGAGTTTGATTCCCCTACACCACATAAAGCTGAGCATGGTGGCGCATGCCTGTAATCCCAGTACTGGGGAGGCTGAGGACAGGCAGATTGTCCTGAGTCCAAGGCTAGCCTGGGCTACACCAGTGAGTTCAGGAATAGCCTGGGCTACAAGACAAAGACCTTGTCTCAAAAAGGGGCCGGGGGTGGGGGGAGAGGCCCACTGTGATCTAATAGCTTCAGGATTGGACTAATCAGGTATGTCTTCCTGTTCATGGTTGCTGTGAAGATAAGTATGACCTTAGGATGACCTTATTATCAGAAAGAATCATTCAAAGGGCACATTGAAATTTTGTGCCCAGTGGCACAGGCTTATAATCCTAGAACTCAGGGAGGCAGAGGCAGGGAGGATTCTGAGTTCAAGCCTAGCCTGGACAGCTCTTAAAATGGGCTGGGGATGTAACTCAGTGTAAAGGGGCTGGGCTTGATCCCAGTGCTACAAAAATAAATAAATAAATAAATAAATAAATAAATAAATAAATAAATAAATAAATAAAATGGAACTCTCATTAGATTTAAAACATACTCATTTGGAAATCTGGTTTCTTGGTTAAGATATGATAAAAATGTTCATAATTTACAGTTTTAATATGACTGAAGTTTCATTAAAGTTATTATATGATTAAAGTAGGATATCAGACCCTTTAAAAATTCTAGCATTTATATCTAGGTTTCCTTATTTTGCTGTTAAGAATTTCAGCAGAGGACTGGGAGTATAGCTTAATGGTTAAAGCATTTGCCTAGCAAATGCAAGGCCCTGGGTTTGATTGTCCAGCACCACATAGGCCAGACAGGCATGGTGGTGCATACTTATAATCCCGGTAGGCTAGAGGTTGAGACAGGAGGATTGCTGTGAATTCAAGGCCTGCTTGGTGGGCTGCAGAGCAAGACCCTGTCTCTAAATAAACAAATGAATAAATAAGTGTAGTTGGCTACTCATCTTATTTTCCCTCATCTGTCTCCATGGTACACATGTGGTGCAACTCATCTTTCTAGCCCTTTGCAGGCATCGCTGATCAGTGGTGATGCCCTGGCACTGAGCTAAGGGGCACATTGAGGAACAGTCTTGTAGAGAACTAGTGCCAGTCAGTGGAAAGTGGCTGTTAAGATGAGCCATGTTGGGTATTCCTGGACTGGAGTACATCCCAAAGTCAGCACTGTAACAGATTTCCAAGTTTTGGGTTTGGGGCAAGGTAAGGAAGTTGATCTCACACTGTGTTTTAGAAGTGGTTCCTTCCTAAAATAATGAATTTCACTTTTTGTATAAAAGTTAAGGAGCTGGAGGAATAGTTGAGCAGTTAAAGCACTTGCTGGCTGCTAAGTTCCTGAGTTTCATTCCCCAGCACCATATAACCTAGGTGTGGTATCGCATGCCTGTGATCCTAGCACTTGGAAGGCTGGGGCAGGAGGATTTCCTTGAGTTTGAGGCCAGACTGGGCTACATAATGAGCTCGGAACAAGCCTGGACTCCAAATAAGATCCTGTCTCAAAAAAAAAAAAAAAAAAAAAAAAAAAAAAAAAAAAAAAAAAAAAAAAAAAAAAAAAAAAAAAAAAAAAAAAAAAAAAAAAAAAAAAAAAAAAAAAAAAAAAAAAAAAAAAAAAAAAAGAAAGAAAAGAAAAAGAAAAGAAAAGAAAAGAAAAAGGAAAAATAAAAATTGAGATGAATTTTTGCCAACAGTGACACAGGGTTTATTTATAAATTCTTCCTCTAGATGAGCTGAGAGGCTTTCTTTCTTCATTTTTTGAAAGGGTAGGGGTAGTGTGTCTTTGGCAGTGTTCCCAGCGCAAACTCCTGTCTTGCTGTGCTCTTCCTGAGTCAGTACCCACAAATTATTTTCAGGCATCTTCATAGGTCATCCTGCATGTCCAGAGGTTTCTGCAAAAATCATGAGAACCCACGTTACTTATTGCTAGGTGGCTGCTGTGAGCTGGGAAACCTCTTGTGGGCAGCAGGAACACTCCAAGAGAAGCAGATGCGTGGTTGGTAAGCTCTCCTCAGCACCACTCCTGCTGCTGAGCTCGGACTTGCCAAGCAGAGCCACTCTGTTTGCTTTGTTCATTTCCCAGCATCTTTAAGACCTCTGGGTGTCAGTCTGAAGGTCTAGCAGCCTTTAGAGTTCTTCAGTCTGTAAGTACTACTTTGAAATTAATTTATTGTATGTTTTGTGTAAAATCTTGACCTCACACAGTTTTCCTTACATGGTGGGGGGCTGTAGGTGCCTTTTATGTTTAATCATTAGAATTTGCACGGTGAGTTTTCAGTTCCTCTCTTTAGTACCTGGAACCTGCCTACTCTGAGACACCCACACCCTGTGAGTCACTGCCTCACCTGCCTTCTCTGTTCTTGGCCCTGCCTGGCAGGTTGTAGGCACTCACTGAGTACTTGTTAAATTATTCACCAGAGCCAGATATGGTACTATGTCTATAATCCCAGTACTCCTAGAGGCTGAGGCAGCAGGATCCTAAATTCACACCCATCCTGGGCAGATTAGCCATTAAGACCTGTCTCAAAATTTTACAAAGGGCTAGAGTCGTAGCTCAGTGTGAGGGCCCCAGGTTTAATGCCTAGAACCACAAAAATGTACAAAAAGGAATTTTAGATGGCCAGAAATTCCCCAGCACTTGAGTGGTGATGTATTCAAAAGGTATTCACTTATTAGGGGTTTTAACAACAGCTGAACACTTTGTAAAAATAGAGTAGATCTACAGCACCTTCGTATTTAGAGCAGGCTTTGTGTTCGTCACACCTATTTTCTCTGGTACAGACATGTGTTTCCTAAACTGGATTTGAGCTGTGCTTGCTGTGAGTATGCCAGATGGCAGCAGAAGTGCTGTGAGAGAGGGCAGGAGTCCTCTTCCACTTCTCTGTGCCTGTGATCTTGCCTGCTGCCCTCTGTGCTCAGCTGGAGTTACGTGGCTATGTAGTCAGAGGGATGGCATCAGGTCAAGCCGTCTCAGGCTGCTGCAGCCCTCAGCCCTCTGACAAAGAGCCATGCGGACCCTGCAGCTAGAGTAAATGATTCTGAAGGCACCCGGCAGGCAGGACAAGTACCTCATAGCCCCTGTGGAAACAAAACATAATGGAGTAACATGATAACTAAATATGATTGAGGGAGACAAGAACATAGCTGATGAAAGAGAAAGAAGTGCTAAAAGGGAAGATAGTGTGAATAAGGATGCTTCTTTGAGGAAAAACTCCCAAGAAGACACCTAACATGTACAATCTGTGTTCCTTATGATTCACTGAAACCTATACTTTGTGTGTGTGTGGGATGCACATGCAGGTAGTACAGTGGGAGTGTTTGTTGTGTCTGGAAAGGTGGTGTGTGTGTGCATGCGCGCACGTACATGGGATAATCTAGTGATCTCAGCATGTTGTATGGCATCTCTTCCTGAAGCTCTCTTGGCCTGATTGCCCATCTTAAAGCCTTTGTGTTGGATGAAGGAGAGAGACAGGAAGAGATGTGGGCTCCCAGGAAAGCTTCTGTATGAGAACGACGGTCCTCTATATGCTAACGCTACTGCAGCAGGGGAGCTTCTGGAAGCTGAGCCATACTGGAGCTCAGTGGGAACCGGGTGGGCTGGAGCGGGTGCTTTAGATTGTGCGTCTGAGGACAGGTTCTTGATGATGGAGATTTTATTGGTTTCTATATGACACCTAAAATACTGGATAAAAGCAAATAAGCATGTGATTATATGTACATGTATGTCTGTGTTTTGAGTTGATGGAGTTTACCTCCTGATGGTGGTAACTTCTTTTGTAAAAGAAAAATTTTCAGTGACTGTCTTAACTTGTACCCGTGTTTGGCCCAGTGGTTTTCTCTTGAAGGGGTCACCTTCTGGATGGAGCCTTTCCCAAAGGTGTGCCTGTGATTTGTTCCTTTGTGTGACACTGACTTGTTGGGGATTGAAATGTGTTCAAGCATTTTTTTTCTATTGCTGATGAGTTGTACATACAAGTAGTTAACTCCTGATGGTTTTCATTACATTTAAAAAGATATTACGGTATTGCCTAACTATATTTAGACTCAGAGTGGAACTGGAGATCAGCCAGTTACTCATGTAACACTGTCATGATTTTGGCCTTTAGAATCTCTAGCTGCCTTAGGCATTACCTTAGCTATAATGAACCAGGGTGATTGATCTTATTTGCATAGAGGTAATATACTGAAGATCAGGTTATAATTCAGAATCTCATACTGGTTTCCACCCCAGCTGCTGACCTTGAATGGCCGTGAGGTGGAACATGGTAGCCAGGAATGGTGCCTTGGGCTCCTATTGAGCCCCTCACTGGACACAGTGCCATACTGGTCCCCATTTTAGTTCTGGTGTTTAATACCTATAAAATGTATCCCCGATTTTACCGTATTGTCACCTCAGTGCAGTTACTGAAAAATTTTGACAAGCCACTTATAGTATGGATTGCCTTCATTGTGTTCCTGCCCTCATAGTTTTTGCCCCTCGTTTATTTGGAAATCATGTGGGGAAGTGTATGTTTCTGTGTTGATAAGACTTAATTGACACAGTGGTCAAACACTGAATAAGAAGTCATTGTGTTTGCATGATATAAACTTAGAACTTGTTGCCTTTTTTGAAGTGAAATGGACAATTTTGTATTCTGTCTTAAGTCTTCCTGAATATAATTACTGTGTACTGACATCAGCTGGATTGAAAACATGGAATATTGCTTCTATTTGTATTTTCTGGCCACTCTTAGAAGTTTAGTGGTTATTCAAGTAGAAAGCTCTTACATAAAGTGGCTAAAAAGTACCAATTATTTGCAAATCTAATTTGTGGAAGTATGTACATAGAAAAAGAGATTAGCTTATCTAAGTTGGACTTTCATGTTAAAAATAACTGGATAATCACATACTTACGTGGATTCTGCCCATTGTTATTACTAGATCTATGAGTTGACGTAAAATATTAATAGATTTTGTCTAACGTCCTTGACTTATACAGTAGGTTTATAGAAAAATCAAGTCATGATCTAATTAAGAAGAAATTTGTATATGGTCCAACTGGTCCAACTGAAAATCTGAATGAGTCATTGTCACACAGAGGGCCAAACAGAGTACTTGAATATGAGGGTCCGTGCTTGCTAAGGAGAGAACACCTTGTTCCCTGCAAGGCCACCTCTCCAGGCTCACTGCTAGATCATAGCAGTTTGTTTGCGCCGTCTGATGGTTGTCAAGCGCGCCTCACTGAGCTTCTCTGGTCATCTTTTCTGTAGTTTCACCAGTGATCATTAAGGAATGGGCAGCTTACAAAGGGAAGTCTCCTCAGACACCAGAGCTAGTGGAAGCCCTGGCCTTCCGGGAGTGGACCTGCCCCAACCTGAAGAGGCTTTGGCTGGGCAAGGCGGTAGAGGACAAGAACCGCAGAATGAGGGCCTTCCTGGCCTGCATGAGGTCTGATACTCCAGCCATGCTCAATCCTGCCAACGTACCCACTCACCTCATGGTGCTCTGCTGTGTCCTACGGTATGTGCCAGGCCACGGGCATTGGGAAGTGTCCAGGGACCCTGGGCATGGGGAAGGAGGAGCAAATGGTATGCCATGCCTTTTAGAGAAGTTGAAAATCTCACTGCACAGGAATTTTGTTGTCGGTTGAGATTGGTTGGTCTCACCATGTATTAATGTATATTCTAAGAATGAAGGTATGAAAGGCAGCATACATTTTATTTTATACATAGAATATTTTTATAGAGTAATTACGTTTGGTAAATATATTTGGCCTGTAAATAAGCCATAATGATTTTTAGATATAGTTTATTCTTTATTAAAGATAATTGTGGCCTATAAATAGGATTATATGTTACATATTATTTGAAATTATGTAAAGGAAATTTGTCTCTCCTACTTATTTAATTCAGGTTTGTCCAGTCTGTGGCCCTAGAGTATTGTAAGTTTTTAACATTATTTTGTGATTTTTAGCAGTATTTTTCATGACTCACTTGCATGCTGCTTGAATATGGATTGTGTAGAAACAATTAAAAACTGTGTAGAGGAGGGTGTGGTATAGTGCCAGCTCTGTCTCTTGTACCTGTTACATACAATATAATGAAACCTGTGTCTGTTAGATATTATATATACGTGTGTGACTTGGCAAGTAAAACTCAGTAATTACCAGTATTAGTGTTTCACCCTGCCCACATGCATGCATGCCTATGAAGACAGATGTTTATTGTTATTAAGCAGGCATATGGATTTTTTATTTAATTTTTAAGCCTGGGCTATATTGTAAAATAATTTAATAAATTAAAATATAAGGTCAGATCTGATGACACAGGCCTGTAATCCGAGCCCTGAGGCAAGAGAATTGCAGGTTTGAGCCCAGCCTGGTCAGTGTATCACCTTAGCGAGGCTGTCTTAAAACACAAACATGTGCTGAGCATGTGGCTCAGTGTAGAGACCCTGGGCTTGATCCCCAGTGCCACAAATACAAAATAAAAAGAGGGCCTGGAGTGATGGCATAATGGTTAAGGTGCTTGCTAGGCAAGTGCTAAGTCAAGCTCTGAATCAAGCACTAAATACCCAAGTTCGATTCCTTAGTACCACATAAGTTGGGCATGGTGGCACATGCCTGTAATCCCAGCACTGGGGAGGCTGAGACAGGAGGATTGCACTGAGTCCAAGGCCAGCCTGGGCTCCATAGTGAGTTCAGCACCAGCCTGGGCTACAGAGTGAGACCCTCTCTCTCTCTCTCTCTCTCTCTCTCTCTCTCTCTCTCTGTGTGTGTGTGTGTGTGTGTGTGTGTGTGTGTGTGTGTGTAAAGGAACTTGTTATTTTCACGTTAACTTATTACATATTTTACAAGAGGACCAACATAATTTCTCATCACAGTTCATCTTCGGCAAGCCAAAAGGTTGTTCACCTATGATTTAATTAGTGTGGATGCAAATATACTTCATAGGTCATAGACACTTTGTTTTGGATTTGGATTATAATTTTAATGTTATGCTATCTGCCTTGTTGATCATGCCCCAAATTCTGCTTCAGTAGTCCTTTCTAGAAGAACTACTTCTAGAACACCCATCATTTTTCGGGATGAGGGCCTTATCTTGCTTTCTGGCCTTACAAGATGTTCCAGGTGTATCTTACGTTTTCTGCTCTGATGCTGGGCCCTCATATCTGACAGTGTTGGGAGTCTTATTTGGGTTGGGATGCATATTGAATACAGTTTAGGGCTTGTTGGTTTTGCTTTGAAAGAGTTTCTGACATAGAGGAGAGCTGCAAGTATAGTACAGAAATGCTTTAAAAAAAAAAAAAACAAGGCCATTTTCCTATACCCATCAAAATCAATCCTCATGGATTCCTTTAATCTAGCCCATCTCTGGCCTATTTCTTCACTAGCCCAGCAGTGTGTAGGTACCCCTGTATCTACACCGGTCAGGAGCAGAGTGTAACACCCACAGTTCATCAGCTTCACAGTAAAATTCACACTACATGGTGTAGTGACACAGGCTACCATTGTCTTCCCATCCTGTTTGTTCTCTCAATCCCTCACACTGCTGGAGCCACTTGGAGACTTGCTCTGAGAAGTGTAGATTGGGAGACAGCTTTGAGCGCCCATGTTCTCGACTCTGCCCAGGGCTCTGCATTAAGAGCACAACCCTGTGGCAGGAACTACCTTGCTTTGTTATCACTGTTGACACAGCTGTGGGCTGGGATAGAAGCACGAATACCAGATTATGGCCATGGTTTGTCAGCTCCTTTGTAGACAGTTCTTCACTTAGATTTGATGTATATTTCCTCACGATTAGATTCGGTCGATGCAATTAGGCAGACCAACCACAGAAAGGCTGTGTTATTTCTGTCACTGTACCTGAAGGCAGGCTATGCTTTTACTAGTGCTATTAATCTTGATGCCTTGACAAGGGCATGTTGAGAATTAAGTTGTGTTGTAAATGTTGCATTACAGCAGCAATTGATGTGGAGGAAGAGTACCATCCAACCTCTAGAATTCTTGGCAGCAGAAATGAGGGAGGGAGTATGAGCAGGGGTGGTGTAGCATGCGGGGTACACAGCAGAACAGAAGTCCTTACTGGAAGTAACACAGTGACAAAATCAATGAGGCTCTTCTCCAAAAAGGAAAAGACAGACAACAGACAAGTAGATGCAGACTGGGCTAAGTCCTGGAAAGAGTTAAGTCAGTATAAGACATCATGGACAGAAGACATGAAGCACCAAAGCAGGATCTGGCCATCCACATGTGTTTGGGGGTTTGCAGAACATGCCACGTGTGGCCCCACATGTTTTTCCCAATGATACAGCAGGGGCTGCTTCTCTTCTTTTGGTGCTCTGGCTCTCATTTTTATCAAGGGGCAGAAAGATGAGACTAGCCTTACATCTGCCGTCACCTTTCTATGGTAAGAAACAGAGGTGGGGAAGATTAAAAGCTCTCATAAGACCTATTGCTGGAAGCTCTTCAAGTAATGTTCTTACATGGTGTTCAAAAATAACATTGTAAGAAAAAGCATCTACAGAAAAGTTTCCCAGAGATTCCGTAGGTAGAATGTACAGATGGGAAAAGCTGAACAAATGAGATGTCCAACGATGGGGTGTCATTACTCCTACAAGTTGTTATTTAATCCATTCATGTCTGTACGTGCATTTTCTAATATCTGCATCTGAGAAGAACTGATGGTAACTTTGGTATAGAAAAAACCTGTATGGAGCAAACAGACATGCTGACCAATGAGGCCATGTGCTACTGCAGCTATATTGAGTTCTGAGAGTCTCACCTGCTAGAAAAACAGGAAAGAGTATGAAAAAAACCATAAGATAATCTTTTTCAGATTCAAAGTTTTAAAGAAGGAGCCCAGAAACTGCGAGGGATATGGGGACTTAGTGTTTCATGGCGAGAATTCTATTTGGGAAGGTGAATAGGTGTATGAATTACTTAATGAGATTGAAATGGAGATTTTTTTTTTCAAATGGGCATTTACAATGGTAAATGTTATATGTATTTTAGTACAATTAAAAAATAAAAGAGTAAAGGAATGTAAGTTATGGATACTAAAACAGTAGACATTGTTTATTGAACATAGTCTTTTCCATAATAAGTTTTTTTTCAGATAACAGTGAAGACTTTGCGTTTATTTCTTGCAGTGAGCCCTGATTAAAACTCAGCACAACCATTATATCTTAAGACTGACAGCACTTAATCCATTGCAGAGGATATGTAATTTTTGTCATTGCAAATACGGACAGTTTACTTTTACATCAGTGTTTTATTTAAATACAATAGAAATCACCATTGTTGGTTCACCTCAATGTATTTCTCTTCTACTTTGCTACATAATTTAACTGTGAAGTTATATAAGAACAGTTTGCCTCCATTTTTCCCATCAGAGTGATACTGTCTTGCCTTAGAGTTGCTAGGACAACACATAACTTAACGTTTATATAATATTAATATTTAGAATGATGTCCTGCATACAGTGAGCATGCAGAATTCTAGTTTGAAATTTAATGGAAAATGCATCTAATGAGCTTAATGAAAGACACATCCCTTTAGTCTGTTTTATCATGAACGAATATTAGTTGTTATAGAAAGAAAGGGCTCAGAACCAAGTCTGACCTGATTTCTGTTAACTTGATTTTAAGACCTGAGAAAGTTTATTCAGCAGGTGGGGATGGGAGGATCTTTGTTAAGTATATCACTGTTCTTCTTCAAGTTTTTCTCCAAAGATTACATAGCAACCTATTATTCAGAAGTTATTTTTAGTGATCAGCTGTTAACTTGATCAGGTTGCCCACCACACTTGTCAAATGCAAAGAATTAAGACCATTGGAGTCAAAGGTATATGGCTCAGGTATGTGGTTAGCCATTGGCTTATACCACGTAGTCCTTGGAGCTGAGTCCCTTGTAGTTACCCATGGTTTCTCTAGCTGAAGTAATATTGCCACATAAAAGGGGTGTCTGATCAGATGTATGTTATTACTCAGGGTTTCTGTAGCACGAAGCTCTCCACAGGAGCTACGCAGGTTTACCACCTAAAGAAGGAGGGGAATTGGCTGTGCCACACAAGTAGAGTTCTCTTTCCACTTTTATTGGGTGAGGGGTTCCCTTGGGAGGGAAAAAATGCTTACAAATGCTTGTGAATCTCAAAATCACAAGACAGGGTGGGGATCATTACATGATCATTCTTTTCTCTCACTGGGATTATATACAGGTGGGGATTGAGGCAAAGCTTTAGGCAAAGATGTACATTACACAAATTCTACAAAGGGGAAAAAGAACTTAGCAGTCTTCAACATAGCAGGTGTACAACTATCCTTGAAATAAGCATCCTTGTAGTAGTTCAACCTATGGATAAATATCACTTAGCCTTGGTAGAGGTAAACAGGTAAACAGAATAAGCAGGCACCCTCAATCACAGCAAGCATTTTCCAGTTTCAGAGGTAGAACGCATGGGTTTCGACTTCACAGGATTTTTTGTTTGTTTGTTTGTTTGTTTGTTTTTGAGACAGGATCTTGCTCTGTAGTCCAGGCTGGTTCTGAACTCAATATGGAGCCCAAACTGACCTTGGACTCATGGCAAATCCTACAGCCTCAGCCTCCTCAGTGCTGGGATTATAGGTGTGCACCACCATGCCCACCTGTATGTGGTCCAGGGGAATCGAACTCAAGGTCTTGTGCTTGCAAGGCAAGTGCTTTAACTATTGTGCCATTTCTCCAGCCCCTCAACAGATTTTTGAGAGGGCCTTCAGATTTGTGAGTTATTAAGAGAATCTCCACATTGTCTTGCATTATCTCATTCATATTTACCTAGAACCTCCTTCTTGGTTTATCCAGGTACTGTGTGACCACTCAGTGTTTTTTTCCCTCCTCAGGTATATGGTGCAGTGGCCGGGGGCTCGCATTCTGCGGCGTCAGGAGCTAGATGCTTTCCTGGCTCAAGCGCTGTCTCCCAAACTATATGAGCCTGATCAGCTACAGGAGCTCAAGGTAACATATCATCCTTATTTCATTTTCTTGGGAAGTCTTTCTTTGGGTTTTGGTGTAACCCAGCTAACCTTCACCAGTCATAGTTGCTCGGTGCACTAAACTAATGAAATAATTCAGTATGAAATAAGAGCCTTCAGGGCAAAAGGGACAGTCCTATCTAGTTATGGATTTGCCATCCCCATTTGGAAATGATCAACTCCACTTTTGTCAGAGAAAGATTTTCCCTTATTACCAATGAATGTTCTTATTTTTCACATCAGAAATAAACTTCTCTTTTTTTATTTTAGGAGGGGATTCCAAATCCTGGAGGGCTTGATCTTAGGAATTTTCTAACATCTAGCCAGGATTCTTTTTCTTATTTCATTCCATTGTTCCTAGTCACAACTTTAGTTTTCTCTAAAAAGTATTCTTTGCCCTTCTAATATTGTAAAATCCCTTTGAAAAAACCACTTGAAGAACGATGTTACACCGTCATCCCAATGCCCCTTTTAGTCA
Organism: Ctenodactylus gundi; assembly: GCA_004027205.1. Lineage (NCBI taxonomy): Eukaryota > Metazoa > Chordata > Mammalia > Rodentia > Ctenodactylidae > Ctenodactylus > Ctenodactylus gundi. The sequence goes on along the minus strand of PVKB01001171.1, from coordinate 115,362 downwards.
GAATTTAACATCATACTTCTTTTAATTTTGCCTTCTATAATTCCTTTTGTTCTTTGTTTTGACAATATTTATTTTCTAAGTTGTCACCTGATTTTTTAGTGTACGTATCTTTTTCAGTACACTTTTATTGGTTACTGTGCTCACATGATTATAATTGCTTTCTAATTTCTATTTTAAATGTTAGAAAGTTGAAGACTTTTCGAAGTTAGCAAAATCCATAGGTCTGCATTCCTTTTTAATATATAGGGTTTTTTTTTTCTTTGTCATCAGTTTTTTTTTTAAGTTTGATTTGTAAGCAGTTAATCTCTTTTGACAAAATTACCTTCGCTTTTAGATCTTTTTTCGTTCTTTATGAACGCATCTTTCCCTGCAGAGGAATTTTAGACTTTCTTTATAGATTTTTAGTATTCAACAGGTAGAGCTCAGTAAATTTCTGTTTTCCCTAAACTGTAATATTAAAGTATGCAATTTGTTGTTGAGTGGAGCTCACCTGAGGCTTCTGACAACTTTGAAACAAGCTAAGTACAAAACCAAAACTTAGAAAATTCCCCTCAAATTGTATTCTTTACTTTGTGGATCAAGCTTTTCTGTTTGTTAGACAGAAATTGTTATTGTCTTTAACGCTTTTGTTTCTGGTGTCAGGCATTGTGGCGGGCCCAGTCAGGTCCTCCCGCGTCCTCCCCGGTGCCCGTCACTGCCGTCCTCGCCGCAGGCTGTGCTTCAGGGGGTGGAAACACTTTCCTAGTGTGTGGTGCTACCCTCTACCTCTACTCCTGTTTCTCTTGTGTAGATTATTCCTTCAGTATTGACATCCCAGTTCTGAAAATCAGACCGCCAGGGACCAGGTATGCCCACCAAGCCTATTCACCATCAAGTTACTTTAACCAAAGTCCATCTTATCTCCCATATCCTTTTCATTTTCGGATCCACACACAGGATGTAACTTGAAAATCAGTCACTCAAAGCTATCATTTTGGTTCTTTTGAGGTCTTAGTGCTTTCATGGTTTCCCCAGATCCTTCATCTAAGGTGAGACATTCCTAGGGATGTATCAGACAGACACATTCCATTTACAGTTGCCTTCTGTCTCACACATCGCTGCCCTGGGTCTTCTTGTGTAGAGGTCGATGGTCCCCTTTTCATAGCACAGCCCACATTGTAAAGCTTCATTGTCAGGGTTAGTGCAAATTCTGAAAGAGCCAGGAAGAAGCAGCATTTGTTTGAGGGGAAGGCATTTTTTTCAAAAAAAAAAAAAAAAAAAAAGATTAAAGATTCTCTCAGCCTTCAGAAAAGTAACGGGAATAATCATTATTCAGCATTACCAAAATTTCTATACAGACTGGAGAGTTTGAAAATACAGTGATAGAAATTTAAATTTTTAAATTGCCTTTTCATTTAGCTATAGAAGTTTTTTTGATGTATCAAAAGCAATGACAGTGCTTTGTTGTAAACGCCACTTCACTGTGTCGGATACAGTCACCTCTTGACTGCCGCTACTGCTGTGGTAGGACCGTTAGCCGGTTTGTGGATTGCCCACTCCCTCTTCTCTTCTCCCTGTCAGCGCTCACCACATGCTTTGCCATCAGAGGAGGAAGAGAGGGAGACAGGATCCACTTCTCACTGTTTAGACTCTTGTTACCTTTTCTAATGGGATGTTTGGTGGGGAAAGCCATTGTAACCATTAGCTTCAATGAAATTTTAAGAATTTCATCTCATCCATGCTTTCTCTGTCTGCCATGCTCATGAATAATTGCGAGTGTTCTGTGTGGTGCCCTGAATACCTGTGACCGTGATTGATGACCCTCATTTTTTTCCTGTTAAATTTTTTTAAGCCCTTCTCCTAGGTTACCAGCATGAATGTAGTTATTGAGGTAAAATTAGCACCTAGCCTGGGTTAAAGAGGGTGGGTAAAGGATGAAGAGAAGAAACTTTATACCATTGTAATATTTGTCCAGTCTCTTCTCTTTTGTCTTGACATTCCTATAATTGCCTTAAATTCTTTTAACAGTTGCATATGAAGATGGAAAATGAAGAGCTTTAAAGACAGTATTAGGGGCATTCAGCATGTGTGGCGCCTGTAAGAATTAGTATCATGTAGGTAAATAAGACAAATTGAAAATTTGCTACCCAGTAATAAAGAGGTCAGACAGTCACTTCACTAGATTATGACTCTGGAGCAGATTGGGCAGAGATTATATTCCATATTTGTAATTTCTATAAAGTTGGAATTTTTTATTGTTCTCTAGTTAAGGGACTTCAGATAATGTTGAATGTCTCATTAAAATGTATAAGATGGAAAGGTTATAGTGTGAATACTATAGACATTTCTTCAGTCAAGGAATATACAAATCACCACCTCTTGATTTTTAGCTCTGTGACAGGCTGTACAGTGGAATACTGTTAGAACTGTCTGTACTACAGCTGCTGAGTCCTGAAAGTGAGTTAATAGACTAAGAAACACGTGAAAAGAAGGTGGTGTCTGGTACATATTTGCCAAGTTCCGCATAAGTGATATATGTTGCTATTTGTATGATTAATATATAGGGAAGAAATGACACTATGTAATGTAAGCTCTAAAAATGTTTTTTAAAGCCAAAATCATATTTTTAAAGAAAGCAACATCTGTACAGCAATGAAAATTTTATTCTGTCAGTAGTCATTATTAAAACTGCTAATTGAGGCAGGAGGATTGCTGTGAGTTCAAGGCCACCTTGGGCTATGTAGTTCAGGACCAGCCTGAACTGCGGAGAAAAACCCTATCTCAAAACAACAACAAACCTGCTAATTATCTTAAAACTGTAAACTCTAATGTTACTGTTTTTGTTGTTGTTGTTGTTGTTGTTGTTGTTGTTGTTGTTGTTGTTGTTATTGTTGTGCGTGGTACCATGGATTGAACCTAGAGCCTACACACTGAGCCACGTCCTGCATCTCTCTATTTTGAATTTGGAGTGCTCGCTTTGGCAACACATATACTAAAATAATTTATATTTAGGGGTAGTGCTCGCTCAGTTGCTAAGGTGCCCAGGCTGTGTTCAAACATGTGATTCTTCTGCCTTACAAACCCAGAGTGCCGATATTATAGGCATATGATGCCACCACGCCCCAAAGTAAACAGTTTTAAATCCATTAAATATACCATTCGTCAACCAATGTTTAGGTCATTTTAATTAGTAGGCATATATGCCTGTTTAGTGTAGTCTTGTTCCATTCTTGTTGCCAAATTGGGAGATAGTTAGTTCTAAGCAGGGTGTTCTGTGCTGTATGGATGTGCTGAGGTTTCCTAAACTTAGTCTTCAGGTGGCAGTTTTCCAGGACACAGTCAGGGGTTTATGGCACTATCTGACCAATAGTAACCTGTGACTAAGCCACTCACATGCTGTTGCCTGGGTATCCACAGGCAGGTGGTGGTGTGGTATTCTGTGCAGGATGTTTAGGCAGAGGCAGATATTTTAGAGCACCATCAGCTCTGTTTTCTATTTCTTAACACTTGGCCCACATTCTCTCTTCTCCAGCTTAGGGCAGAGAGGGCCAAAGGCCCTGGGCCAGAAGCATCAAAGTCTCACTTGACTGGATGGGACCTATGGTCACCATCCTGAAAAGTGAGGGGCCAATGGACCACCGTCCTGGGATGTCCATGTTTGCTTTTGAGCCCTACCTCTGCATGGCCACTCTCCAGCAGGACCAGCCCCCTCTTTCTGTATATGAGTATGCTCCTTCTAAGCTACAGTGCAGAGATGGGGATGCCGAGATCTAAATAAGCCAAGTGAATTCTCCCCATTTGGTTCCAGTTTGGCCCTCTACTTTCTCGTGTTGTACATAACGTGAAAATGTGTCAGAGTCTCCCACCACAGCCCCACCAGCTCCCTCCCAATGTCTGGAAAGTAGGAGCGGTGATGCGTGGAAGGACCGAGGTAGAGATTCACAACTTCCATAAGTTTGGAAACAAGACTTCTCTAAGTTTTGAAGTTTAATTTTATTGACTTTAAATTTTTTAGAAAGATTGGAAAACATTGTGTTGGTTGATAGTGGGAAATATTGACACAAGCTATACAAAATAGCACAGACATAAATTCATTAGCGTTGTGCCCTGGGATGATTGTTTGCTCTGTCATACAATGCCATCTTACCTGCTACAAGTAGACGTTACTTAGTGTCCTATAAAGCTTGCATTCTTGAGAAACCACTGCGTTGTGAGGACAGAATCCACAACAGAGTCAGAACTTTGTCCTGGATAATCCACAAACTAGGTCCTTCACACACAGGTGAGCAAGAGTTGACTGTACTTGTGTTAGGTATATTATCCTGCCTATTAAACACAAAACAAGAGGCTTCTGAACAGAGCAGGCACCAAGGCTCAGCAGCATCAAGGAAGTATAGATTGTATAAATTCCAGTAGTGTACATAGTTCTATTGTTGTGTTCATTCATTTATAAGCTATCAAATCTCCTAAGACAATTGGACAAGTAATAAGTTCCTGTCTAAAGTAGTAATACACAAAATAAGTACAAGTTTATCTCATATTAAAATGATTTTAGGGGATTTTTAAATATAACTGTAAAATGGAAAATCCTAGTTACGTTTCTTTTTGACACCCTTTCTGTTACTGCATGGCCCATACTCAGATCTGAAGCATTAAGTGCTATATCATGAAGGGACTGGGGGTTCTGGGCTGCTGAGGAGACTGCATCATTGGTCCCTTTGTCGCTTCTAGCCTCAACTGTAGTATTTTCCACATGATGCAGTGAGTTACAGATGCCATACTGGGATGATTTCAGGATATTCATGAAACATAAACTTAAATGTGTTGAACAGCATAAAGTATATTTCTGTTCAAATAAGGCCAGAGCTAGGTCAAGCTAAGGTGATAAGACAGTAAGAGTTAATGGTGATTTTACAGGGGAGAGGGGAAGAATATTCTGTTCATTTTTGAGAGTTTTAGTGGGACAGTGGGAGAATTACCATAGTGCTTTTATTCCTAGAAGTTACTCTTTTCAATTTAAAGATTGAGAACCTCGACCCCCGAGGAATTCAGCTGTCAGCTCTCTTCATGAGTGGAGTAGACATGGCATTATTCGCCAATGATGCGTGTGGCCAGCCTATCCCCTGGGAACACTGTTGTCCTTGGATGTATTTTGATGGGAAGCTCTTCCAGTCCAAACTCCTCAAAGCCAGCCGGGAAAAGACTCCACTCATTGACCTCTGTGATGGTCAGGTATGTTGGGGGATGGAGTGACTGCTTCTGACCTCAATGAAGTACAGCACTTAGATCAATGTCCATAAAGTTTACATTCTTGAGAAGCCACTGAGTTATGACACAGCATAGTTAAAACTTGGTCCTGGGTAATCCACAAGCTAGGTGCTTCACACACAAGTGATCGAGAGCTGACTGTACTTACATCCTTAATACCATGGGCTAACTCTTTCATCTTTTGTACCTTGTTTTGAAATTTGTGGGATGTCCTAGCCTGGTGTCACTGAATATTGCTTTAGAGCCCCTTGAGGCCATGTTTCTAAGAGACTGTTGGCTCTCATTATTCATGATACTTGGGTTCTAAAATTTTCCTCAAGTGTCGAGTTAGTCTGAACTGTTGCTTCAGTTACTTGCCTTGCTGGTTCCACTCACATTTTTATCAACCATTCAGCAACATAACCTTGTTCTGTGTGCAGTTTTGCTTATAGACACCCCAACAGGGTTGTTTTCAGTATAAGCTAAAGAAGGCAGATATATGTTTCTTTGTTTGAACTCAGGTGGTGTCAGTGTGTCACCCCTCCCATATAAAGGTCTGCAAATGGCCAAGAAAGAGTCCTGATTGTTGATTTGGGGGTTATAAATCAACTTAGCAGCACATAAGAGGATGTGCAAATACAAAAGTTTACAGTGGTTAACATATCCTAATTCAGTGCTCATTAATAACTGAAGGACGGGGTCTAGAGGAATGGCTCAGAGGAAGCGCTAAGTACCTGAGTTCCATACACCAGTACCGCATAAGCCGGGAGTGGTGGTGCAAACCTATAAACCCAGAACTTGGGAGGCTAAGACAGGAGGATTGCCATGAGCCCAAGGCTAACCTGGGCTCCATAGTGAGTTCAGGAACAGCCTAGGCTAAAGAGGAAGACCCTATCTTCACCAAAAAAAACATATGTGAATGACATTTTCACCTGCTTGTTTCTTTTCTAGGCTGAGCAGGCTGCCAAGGTAGAGAAGATGCGGCAGAGTGTCCTGGAGGGGCTCAGCTTCTCCCGGCAGAACCACCCGCTTCCCTTCCCACCGCCTCCAGCTCTGCCCTTCTACCCTGCCTCTGTGTACCCTCGGCACTTTGGGCCCGTCCCACCCACTCAGGGCAGGGGCAGAGGCTTTGCAGGTGAGTCACGTGGTAAGTCTCTTTCAGGTGGGAACAGTGTGGTCCTTCTAGTGGAGCCTTAGCTCGCTGTGCTGAGACCATGTAGTTGTGGGTCTTCAGGAGTTCACAGCAGCATTTCATCACATTAGCAAGGAGTCAGCTGGATCCTGGAGGAGATGCTTAAAGAGGAGAAAGGGAACTGATGCAGAGACTACATTCTAATTCATAATACAATTGACAACTCTGCTCTCGTTAAGATTTATTTCCTCATATATGTGAAAAAATAAATCCAACCAGGTCAGAAAGCTCTCTTCTAGTACCCATCTGCAGGGCTCTCCTGAGCCCCAAGCCAGTGTCCTGCTGCAGGGAGGGTGGCTCACAGTGCTGGTCCCTGGGAACAACAGATGCAGGACACTAAGGTGACAAGAAGGGCCGGGAGACCCCTCCCCAACAGCTGAAGGAGATGAGGTCACTGCCTGGTCTCATTCCTAGCAGGGCCCCGCCACCCCATCCCTCATGCTTCTCCCCTGTCTCTTTCTACCCCGGGTCCCACAGGAGTCTGTGGCTTTGGAGGCCCCTATGGGGAAACGGTAGCAACAGGTCCTTACCGTGCCTTCCGGGTGGCAGCAGCATCGGGACACTGCGGAGCCTTCTCAGGCAGTGACAGCAGCAGGACTAGCAAGTCCCAGGGCGGTAATTATACCTACAACCCCTCCCAGAGCTTCTGCCTGCCAGTACTTCCTCTGCTCCAGCATCTGGCGCCTTCCTTCCTTGACTGTCCTGTGAGCCACCTCCTCCAGCAGAGTGCCCTTTCTCATGGGTCCCTGACCCAACCCTCTGCCCTTAGCTTTCTGCAGAGGACCTGTGATGGCTGTCTTCTTTCAGGGTAGACGACTGAGTGTCTACCTAGAGCAGAACCCTTCTGTGAATCTAGGTGACCTGACCAGTGTGCCCAGGCTGCTAGGCAGAACTGCTGACACGTTCAGTGGCGCCTATCCCAAATGGTACAGGTGCTCCTCCTTGTGGAGGAGATGCTAATGGGTGCAGAGCTCCTGGTATAAAAAGTCGGAAACAGTTTATTTGATAGAAACATTTTTTAAAGATCTAACGTCAGGTATATAAGTAACTTAGCTTACTTTAAATTCTTGTTGTTTCTCCTTTCATTCATTTTAATCTTGCCAGGGTGAAAAAAAGTCTTGACATTTAGCTTTGGAAGTAGTGTCTTGTGATGCTGCTGTCATTTGAAGCCTGTGACTTGCAACGTTGTTTTGGGGCTGCAGGTCCAAATTTGGCCAGCAAGTCATACTTCAGGATGGTCCCAAAATGTTTGGAGTGACATTTGGATAGGCAAGCCCTCCTCTTCTGGTGGGTGGTGTTTTTTCAGCAGAGTAACTTGAGGCCTTGTACTAGAGGCCTGCAGAAAGTACAGGGTGTGGAAAGGAGTTGTGCTCATGTGACCGTAGTTCAGCCCATCTGCAGCCACAAAAGCTCCTGTCCTCCCCTTGGTCCCTCAGCCTCGGCAGGCCTTTTCTGCTACGTCTGCAGTTCCTGTGGCTTGCAGCCCTGCATCCTCTGCTGCCTCTTGCACACTTCCTTGAAGTGCTTGGATGCTGTACTGGCCTGTGATTGGGAAGTGGCTAGTGTGGGATAAAGAGTGCACCAGGAACTTTGTTCCTGACCTTCCTACCATTGTGTCTCAAGCTCAGGCCTGTGCTGTCCTGCATAGTGTGCCATCAAGCCCTTAAAGATAGAAAACACATATACAGTAACTTGTTCACTATTTTAATCCTTATTACATGTTGAAATAATATTACTTGGGATATATCGGGTGAAAGAAGACGTATTATTACAACATATTTGATCTCTTTCTCTGTACTTTTATCATGTGACCACTAGAAAACCTGAGGCCTGTTGTAGATAGCAGTTGGCCTGTGTCAGTGCAGTTCCTGTGGTGGCACTGGGTGCTGTAGGTATAGTAGTGGAGAATTTAGGATAAGACGTGCCCCACTTTTGTTGTTTTTTATTAGTTTTGCTATTGGCTCCTAATTTCAAGACTTTTCTTAAGTCAGAAAACGTTAGAATACTCAACCCATAGTTAAAGAAGATGAGTGAATATTTAGGATTCTGCTTAAGGAAATTCTAATTTAATGATATGATATGAGCTACAGCCTAGATTTATTAATCATTTTCTACAGTGTTTAGCTAAGAAATAAACTTTAGAAGTTTATTTCTTAATGAGAAAAACTGAGCTTGCAGAGTCCCATCTGGTTACTTAGAGGGTGTGCCAGGCACACCACTAACAACACTTGAACCTCTGTCTCTAAAACGGTTTGTGCCTTTGCAGTTGGAATTTATGTCAGTCACTTCAGGTCCCTAACAACAGCTTATAATCATACAGTGTGCACATACAAACTCTACATAATTAAAAACAGAAAATGCCTTCTTAATAAATAGAAGCCAAACCTGCAAAGAAGTTGCTTGCTTTTTTCTCTTTTATGATTTTAATGCTATGATTTTAAAGATTTTATCTTCTCGTGTATTTTTTATGCAGGAGTCCAACCTATACCTTCTCAGGGAGGGAAACTAGAAATAGCTGGCACTGTGGTTGGCCACTGGGCCGGGAGCAGGCGGGGCCGTGGGGGCCGAGGGCCCTTCCCGCTGCAGGTGGTCTCTGTGGGAGGACCGGCAAGAGGGTAAGCTTTCCACCAAGAAAATGTATTTTGTATAAATGCAAAACGTAGCCTCTGACTTGCATTTTATTCTGACAAGCTTAGTAGGATTGTTTTTATATCATTAGATGCATTACGTCCTTAACGTGATACTTGTTTCTAGTACAGATTGTCCCCATGAGCACTGAGGTGTATTCCTACCTCTCCCAGCTTTTTTTGTTTGTTTGCTTGTTTATTTATTTTTTTATATAGTATCTCACTGAGTTGCCTAGGCTGGCAGCAGACTTATGATCCTCCTTCCTCAGCTTATCAAGTGGCAAGGATTGTAGTATACTACCATATGTACATTTAATATTACTCTTAATGGTTGAGTAGGATTTCTTTATATAGCGTTATCCACTGTTAATTATGTATTACTCAACTAACCAGTTGTCTTCTGTGTGTGTGTGTGTACGTGTGTATCCTTTTTTTGTTTTGTTTTTTTGAGACAGGGTCTCATTTTGTAGTCCAGGTTGGTCCTGAACTCACTATGTAGCCCAGGCTAGCCATTGACTCACAGCAGTCCTCCTGCCCTCCTGCCTCAGCCTTCTGAGTGCTGGGATTACAGATATATATCACCATGCCTGGCTTATGTGGTACTGGGGAATTGAACTCACGGCCTTGTACTTACTAGACAAGAGCTTTAACCACTGTACTGTTCATCCAGCCCTTAAAAATATTTTTGAAGTATCATTTTTCCAGGGCTAGAGAAATAGTTAGAGCACAGTGTTCTGAGTTCAAGTTCCCCAATACCACATACACACTGGACCTAGTAGTACACTCCTGTAATTCCAGCACTTGGTAGGCTAAGGCAGGAGGATTGTTGTGTGTCCAAGGCTGACCCGGGCTACTTAGTAAATTCAGGAACAGCCTATACTACAGAGCAAGACCCTGTCTCAGAAAGTGGGGGTGGGGCTGGGGGAATAATTCAGTGGTTGAAGTACTTGCCTAGCAAGTGCTAAGTACCTGAGTTCCATTCCCCAGCACCACACAAAGCTGAGCGTGGTGGCGTATGCCTGACATCCTAGCATTTGAGAGGCCGAGGCAGGAGGATTGTTGTAAGTCCAAGGCTGGCCTGGGCTATATGGTAAGTTCAGGTTCAGCCTGGACTAGAGAGCCACACCCCATCTCAATTAATTTTCAGATTGAACACCAGTAAAGTAGGATTGATTTCTTGGAGTAAATCTTTGGCATGACCAAACTTAATAAGGTCAATGCCTCACAGAGCATAAGATTAGATGCCTTTAAATCCATTTGGTACTATTTGAAATGTGGTCTGTGACAGATTGAAATCTGTTTTCTCTTATTCTTTTTTATTCATTTAGGCGTCCAAGAGGAGTTATTTCCACCCCTGTGATTCGAACTTTTGGAAGAGGTGGAAGATACTATGGCAGAGGTTACAAAAGCCAGGGTATGATTCAGGTAATGACCCTACTGTGTTTTTGTTACTCCCTGAACCTGTCTCTCTTCTGGGCAGAGTTCCCAGGGCTGTGCTTAGACTGAGGATTGTGAGCATGTTCTGTAGCCATTAGCCTCTGACCCAATACCTGGCACGTAAGTGCTCTCCAGGTCTCCTCACTCACACTGAACTTTTCCCTGGTGTATGGGAGCCTCGTCAGGGTGGCTGCATCCTTCACAGTTCCCCGTGGTCTCTGGCAACTCCTTACCTGGTAAGACCTGGAAGCCCGGGCCCTCCGGGCCTCACTGTGTCTTGTTGGACCCAGAACATCTACATTAGTTTCTTAGTTCCTTTTATGGGAAGTGACATTTCAAGATCACAGTGGGGCATCAGCTGTGCTCATTCCACAGGGTTGGTTATAGTTCCTCATGTTCTCCTGTGAGTGGTTCTGTGTGTTCACACACTAAACACATACACCTAGTGGTTTGGTTTGATTTTTTTTTTTTAAGGGGAAAAAACTGCTTTAGCTGAGTGTGTTAGTGCCTGTGGTAGCCCCAGCACTTGGGAAGCTGAGGTGGGAAGGCCACAAGTTTGAGACCATCCAAGGCTGCATAGTGAGTTCTCGTGTAACCCGGACTATAACAGTGAGACCTTGGGGCTGGAGGAATGGCATCATGGTTAAAGTGCTTGCCTAGCAAGCTCAAGGCCCCTAGTTAGATTCCCTAGCACCACATAAATCCAGATATGGTAGAGCATGCCTGTAATCCCAGCAATTGGGAAGGAGGCTGAAGGAGGAGAGTTGCCATGAGTACAGGGTTAGCCTGGGCTAGATAGTAAATTCAGGATCAGTCTGGAGTACAGACTGCGACCCTGCCTATTAAAAAAATAAAATAGAAAATTATTTTTAAAAGATTGAGACCTGGGCTGGAGGAATGGCTCAATGGTTAAAGTGCTTGCTTAGCAAGCGCTAAGTCAAGTGTTAAGTACCCGAATTCGATCCCCAGCACCACATAGGCTGGGTGTGGTGGCGCACGCCTGTAATCCCAGCACTCGGGAGGCTGAGGCAGGAGGATTGCCTTGAGTCCGAGGCCAGCCTGGGCTCCATAGTGAGATCAGGACCAGCCTGGACTACAGAGCAAGACCCTGTCTCAAAAAAAAAAAAAAAAAAAAGGATTGAGACCCTGTGTCAGAAGAAAACCTGCTGTTGTTTTTGGTTCAGACAGAAGACTGCTGAGCTCTTGCTTCACCTCCTCTCTTAAGTCTCTGTGTCCTTTCTTCTGGACCGTTTCCCTCTTTGTAGGCTTCTTCTATGCACAGCACTGGGAGCAAAGGGTGTTTACACATGTGCACACACACTCTCCCCTCTTATAACATCTAAATGTTCTCTCTTCCATCCTGAGAATCTTGGTTCTTAGGAAGCCAAGGCTTGATTGAATTAGAATATCCCTGAGTCATTTCTTTATACCAATCATATTGCACGCATAGACCCTGTCTTTCTTGTTGCTGTGACTCAATACTTGACAAGCACAACTTTAGGGAGGAAAGATTTATTAGAGCTTATAGTTGCAGAAAATCACAGTCCATTCACAGGTGGGCAGCTGGAAAATGGTGGAATCACATGGCAGGCCTTGGCTTGAGCCAGAGCCAGAGCACAGGGAGTCAGAGATCCTCTCACCCTATGGTGCAACAGAGAGAAGTCTGGGAGAAAGGGCAGAACCAGCCATGACCCCCTCCAAACACTACACAGTATCCATGGGTACATGAGGGGTTTGGGGGACATTTTCTGATCCAAACCACCACAGGCTCATATGACCTATTCACACTATCCTCACCTTATTCACTGAGAATAGCTTTAAAAAAAAATGTTAGCTGGGCTTTGTGGCACCAGCCTGTAATCCCAGCACTGTGGAAAGTTGAGCAGGAGAATCGTAAATTGAAGCCCAGCTGGGCAACTTAGCAACTTGGTGAGACTGTCTCAAAACCAAGAGTAAAACATGGACTCAGGACAAGAGGATTTGTTGAGCCCAAGGAGGTTAAGCCCAGCCAGGCTCAACAGTAAGATTCTGTCTCTTAGTAAAAATTAAGAAAAGAAAAAACGTATTTATGTGTGCCCTTGCCATTCTCCTTGGCTGTCCTTCATTGTATTGTTCTTGTTTTGTTTGGTTTTGTTTGTTCGTTTTTTGAGACGGGGTTGTAGCCCAGGTTGATCCTGAACTCACTAGTATAGCCCAGGCTGGCCTTGGACTCCAGACAGTCTGCCTGCCTCAGCTTCCCAAGTGCTGGGATTACAAGTGTATGTATACCAAAACACCCAGTTTATGTAGTGCTGGGGACTCAAACTCAGCCTTGAGGTTGCTAGCCAACCACTCTAACAGCTGTGCTATTTGTCCAGCCCTGTTCTGTTCTTAATCTGTGTTATCACGGCAGACAGCCACGCTCTGCTATATTTTTCTTTTGCCTCATTTCTCAGTTCTATAAATACCTTCGTGTCCCATACGCTCTCCAGATCTGGTCTGTACATTTCTTCCAGTCTCCAAAATTTTTCCTCAGTGGATTGTGCAGATAGGGCTCTTCAGAAAGGTCTTGGAAGACAGTATTTCATGTGAAAACAGTTTATTTCCCTTACTCAGAACCACTGGCTCAGTTTGTGTGGAAAAGAGATACAGGGTATTTTTCTCTTTGAAGTCACTTATTGATTGACCTAAGTGCCTGGATTGTTTTTGTTGTTGTTTTGTTTTGTTTGTTTTTGTGAAAGTGCAGTGCCTTTCCTGAGTTGTGCTCTTCTGCATTGTGGTACCTCTTTTCTTTTTTGATATGTAACTCACACATATAAAATTCAGCTGTTGGAAGTGTACGATTCAACAGTGTTTGTTTTTGTTTTGTTTTATTTTGTTTTTGGTTTTTCTTGGATTTGGGTTTGGTGAGGGTTTGGGGGAAGTTACAATCACAAATTCCAAAGCATTCTAACCCCAAAAGGATAACTGTTTTGCCCATTAGCCATTATTCCATGATCCTGTCACCCCTCCCATAGTCCTTGGCATCCATTGATATAATTTGTGTCTCTGGATTTGTTTGGTCTGTACATTCTGTTTGAATGTATTGCTGTAGCAGGTGTCAGTATTTAGTTTTTATTGCTGAATAATCTTCCTTTTTTTGGGGGGGAGAGGGAGGGAGACAGGGTCTCATTATGCAGTCCAGGTTGGTCATGAACTCACTATGTAACCCAGGCTGGCCTTGAGCACAGGGCAGTCCTCCTTCCTCAGCTTTCCCAGTGCTGGGATTACAGGCATGCACCACCATACTTGTGGTGCTGGGTAATCAAACCCAAGGCCTCTGGCTTACTAGGCAAGAGCTCTTAAGTGCTGTACTGAATAATAATAATCCAGCCCTCTGAATAATGTTCTTTTGCAAATATATTTGTTTCTCTGATGGATATTTGAACTGTTTCTATTTGTCTATATTGAATAATGTATACATGATCATTTGTCTGTTTTTACTGTGCACATGTGTTTTCAATTCTTTTGAACATACAAGCAGAAGGAGAATTGCTTGATAACTGGTGACTACTGCTCTTGGAGGCGCTGCCAAGCTGCCGTCGGTGGAGTAACCAGTTTTTAGTCCAGTCACCAGTGGGGAAGAGTTGTGGTGTCCCTAGCCCCTGCCAATCCTAGTATTTTCCTTCTCTTTCATTCTGACATCGCGGTGAACCTGAAATATTTCATTGTGGTTTTGATTTTTGTTTCTCTGTCTCTGCTTCCTTTTTGCTCTGAAGGGTTTTTTTTCCTTAAATTTAATAGTTTTTAGGGCTGGAGAAATAGCACAGCAGTTAGATCATTTGCTTTGCAAGAATATAGGCCCTGAGTTCAGTTCCCCAGCACCACATAAGCCACGTGTGGTGGCGCACACCTGTAATCCCAGTACTCAGGAGGCTGAGGCAAGAAAAATGCCATGAGTTTGAGACCAGCCTGGGCTGCATAGTGAGTTTAGGACCCACATCAACTATAGAGTAACACCCTATCTCAGGGGAAAAAAAAAGAGTTAATAGTTTTTATTCATTTCCATGTTACTTCTAATTTAGTGATTTCTGACATGCCTTTTCTTTGCCTTGTGAATTCTTCTGGAAGTTTTTATTTAAAGCTCATTTCCCAGGTTTTTAGTTTGAGTTTTGAAGACTTTTATGTATTCTATCATTTTGTTCACCTATTTTGAAATCAGAGGAAGAGCTTTTGATCTTTTTTTTTATGAATGGATCTTTCTTGGGTTCTTGTATGTGAGTATATGGTTCTGTCTATATTCTGTCATTTCTGACAGTGCTGTGTATGATTCAGTTGTGGGCCTTTTGCTTGTACACTGTTACGTAAAGTTAGTTTTTGTGCACCTTGAGGAGGACAGAAAGATGCCCATGGCTTTCTCAGGGTTCAGTGGTGCAGATGTGTAACCCAGCACTCGGGAGGCTACAGGAGGAAGATCCCACATTTGCTGCAGCCTGGGCAACACAAGGACTTAAGACCTTGACTCAAAATAAAAAGTAAAGGGGCTGGAGGAATGGCTCAGCTGTTAAAGCACTTGCCCAGCAAGTGCTAACTTAGGCACTAAGTGCCCTCAATTCCCCAGCACCACATAAGCTGGGTGTGATGGTGCATGCCTGTAAACCCCGCAATCAAAAGGCTGAGACAGGAGAATTTACCTGAGTCCAAGGCCAGCCTGGGCTCCATAGTGAGTTCAGGACCAGTCTGAGCTGCAGAATAATACCCTGTCTTCAAAAAAATAAGTAAATAAAAAATAAAAATGGGCTAAGGATGTAGCTCCATGTGATTCCCCTACCCCCAATCCCACCCCACAGTCACTTGCTTCCTGGGGTTTTCTGAACTTTCACTTTCCTTCCTTATCTTCAGTATTCATGTCCATTCCATTTTTACTCCTCTCCCAGCACTTGTCCAGTTCTGCTGGGTCGGTTCCTTAGAGGAGTTATAACAGCCAGAGGAAGCCAGGCTATTCAGTGTGATGGTGATGGTGTGTTAGTGCCAAAGGCACCTCTTGGTGGCAGTGACTCACAGGAGGAGCGGGCATAGAGAACTCTGTTTCCACATGTAGGAAAGCCTACTGTTCTTCTCAGTGTCCTGCATTCTCTAAATGCACCCCTGCCTTGTCATCTGCCCTGCCCCAGCCCTGTCGTCTGGCCAGTGATCACTCATCTGCTCCCAGATTTCTGCTGCAGGCATCCAGGGGGAGGTTGCCTTGCTCATGGTTGATCCTACCCTGGGTTGATTCAGTCCTGCAGGTGAACTTTGCTGGAGAGAGAGAAGTCTGGATTTGAAAGGTCACAGTTAAAATCCTTTTGGTCCTGAGATATATATATATATATTTTCCCCCAGCTTGGGCTACAGATACGATACACTGGTAGAATACTTGCCCAGCATGCATAAGGCCCAGAGTTTTATCTTAAGAACTGCACAATGAAAGCACAGGAAATTATTTATCTCAAGTTTACAAGGAAATGAAAGTAGCTGATGTTTGATGCAGCATGGGTATTGCTGAGTGTTAGGGTTGTTGGGAGTGATGGTGGGAATGTAGGAGTTCCCTGCTTTCTGGAAAGGATTACATATGTGCTCCTTTTTACTTTTGGGTAGAACAAGTAGAATTTGTCCTGAATAAAGCAGATACTCCTTTTCAGAATAGGAACACTATAAGATGCTAGAGGGTACCGCCCCCTCTTGGAGAGGAGCTGCATGATCCTTGAAAGAGAAGCCACCTGTGTCTTGATTCAGTCTGTGCTCGTAGTTGTCAGACCATCAATTGGCCACAAGGACATTTGCAGATATTGCTGGTTTGTCCTGGTGCCACTGGCTTCAGACGGATGAAGGCCACAGATGCTGCTGAGCTCCCCACAAAGCCCAGAATGGCCCTACAGGGAAGAATGGTCATGGCCACAGTGTCACGTGCCAAGATGGAAGAGCCTCTTAAATAAGAAACTGAGTATCTCAGGCTTTCTTCACGTCCTCCCAGAGAGCTCTGTCTTTCTAGATATGTGCTGCATTAGGTTTGAGGTTCATTTTTTTCCAGAGAATTATTTTTAAATCTGTTAAGAGGAAGAGGGAGATCATTCAGACAGAAGAGGCCGTCACAATGCCATGTTGAGGTTTCCAGTGGTGACTTTGGTAACCTGGTAGAGACAGGATATGCATTCTGCCAGACAGGCCAGGCAAATGTTAAGAGACTGTTCATTTTGGAGTTTGCAGGGTGACGATCTCAGTTTCAGAGGATACTCACTGAAGGGTGCTTGTTACTTGGTAGGTAATACGGAGCTCCTGAAGTGGGACCTTCGCCCATTTTCAGTACATTAACTGGAAGAACTGAGGGAAGGGGCCACGGAAGTAACTGACAAGGGAGAAGCCTTCCCAACTCAGGGTCACTCAGAGTACCTTGAGTCTGCAGAGATGTCATTTGGCCAAAGCCAGTGTCCTCTCTTTTTGTTGTTTATCCAGAGCTGCCTTACCATTTGTTGTTCCTCTAAAACAGGGCAGGCCACCGTATGCTGCTTCAGCAGAAGAAGTGGCCAAAGAGCTGAAGTCAAAATCTGGGGAATCGAAGTCCTCTGCTGTGTCTTCTGACGGGTCCCTGGCTGAAAACGGAGTGATGGCGGAAGAGAAGCCAGCACCCCAGATGAACGGGAGTGCCGGTGACACGAGGGCCCCCAGCCACTCCGAAAGTGCCTTGAACAATGACTCTAAAACGTGCAATACAAATCCTCATTTAAATGCACTAAGTACCGACAGCGCCTGCCGCAGGGAGGCTGCTCTGGGGGCGGCTGTCTTAAATAAAGAAGAGTAAACTTATTTTTTATAGAGGGTGAAGGATGCTGGAAGGGTAAGGATTTAGGAATATCTGGAGAGAAAGAGAGCCTGCAGTTACGTACATTTTGTCCTTTCCGTAAGAGAAAAATAAGGACTTTGGAAATTCAGATCCCTCTTTGATATCAGAGATTTAAACAACACATTTTTAGTTTTAACCAGTTGTAGTCAAAATGCTACAATAAAACAAAAAAAGAGAGAAAGAAAATGAAGAGCATTTGACTCCCTCACTTAAAATGAAGTACACATAAAGTTTAAACTGGTTATGACAAAAGCCTATAGTGTTTCTTGAACTATAAAGAAAACAAATTTTGGCAGTTTTAAGTATATATAGCTTAAAATATAATTTTTAGCATTTGGCACCATATGTATGCCATTATATTTGATTTTGCATTACTGTTTCACAATGAAGCTTTGTTTAAGGCTTTGATTTTTATGATTATGAAAGAAATAAGACACAGCCACAGTTTTTCTTTCTTACTTAAATTTCATCACTGTTGATGTGGTTATTTTGTGTTTTAAAAAAGTGCAACTATCGAAACTAAAAAAAAATTATAGAGTAATATTGCCGTTCTGCTGATTTTAAATATACAGTACATCATACATACGTTACAAGCAAGTTAAATGGAGATAAAGTTGAAATCATAGAAGATGCAAATGACCTTTCAAAATCAACACAATGTGTTCTGAAACTTTGTGACTAATACCATGCATCTGTGATCAATGAACTATGTGGTTTTGAATCGGACGTAGACCATTAGTACTACTACTTGAGCTAAACTTCTGCATGGTTCATAATTTTTAAAGTGTGTAGTTAATATTATGCATGTTATTGTCCTTTCTTCCATTCTTACCAGTATGTGCCCATTTGCAAAACAAAAATGCTAATAATCAGTAATAGTCCTATAAAAGATGTTAACTCTGTTTAGTCATTGACTGATCTTGCTCTAACCTTAAAATTTTGTGATTATTGACCTCTGTTGCATTTATTCTAAAACCCCCCAAAAATTATCTAGCCATTTCAATATCAACATTACCCTGGTGTATTCACTGCTGTATGCATTATTGTTCTTTGTTGCTGTTTTATGCCTTCATATTAGCAAAATATGAAATTCTGTGAAAGAAAAACCCTTTGATCTTAAAAAAAAAACCACCACCACCCCCCCCCTTCTGTAGCAGGAAACAAATTGCTTGTTCTTGAGAACTTTCCCATCAAGAATTTAGTAGAAGCAGGTATACTTCTATCATTTTGATGTTTTTGTTAATGTTTCCAAACAATGTACTTTGAAATCAGAATCACTTCTTATCGTTTTCATATACTTCTGATGCTCTTCATCACATTAGTGATCAGAAATGAGGTGTAATTCCCCAACCCCTGCCCGCAAGAGCTAAGTAGGATCTTACTGTAAGTTGAAGGGAGTTCTGCCCTAACTCATGGATTGTGAAGAATGAACTGCTGTTGGGTCTGATTGACTGTCGATGGATTGTGGTGTGGCGTATCTGGAGGCTATTGAATGCAACTTACAATGCTTAATAAAAATCTTTATTCTTTTAGTATAAAGTTATGTTGTGGCTTTTAAATTCACTTATGATTTACAAGCTCTGCCAGATAACCGAAGTTGGGAAACTTGGGTCCTTTTAAAGTAATTCCACGTTTTTTCGGCCCTAGGGGAACATTACTACATGGTTAATATGAAAATTATACTAACTTGTCATGTGTGAGTTGATAGTGTGCAACTAAAAAGGACATTCTCTCTGATAAACCAGTTTTATAAATAGAAAACACTTTTTTAAAGCCCCCAGGAAATTTCGTCTAGATTAAACTACGTTTTTAAAACTTGGGAGTTACGGGCGCGGCCTGCGTCTTAAGCCATCGTTTCGATCTGCAGCCTGGCACGCAGAAGTGAGGAACCCGAGGACCTGCGCGTCGCCGGGGCGACTAGCGCGCGCTCTCCGCGGAGCGGCCGCGCAGCTGGGCGGGGCCCGGAAGCAGCCGCGTGCCCTGGCGGCGGGCGGGGCTTTCTCCCGCCTCCCTGGTCGAGTGCGCGCGCAGCCCTGGGCGGGGCCTTGTCCGCTGGGTCTGAGGCCCTAGGGCGGCGGTGAGCCTCTAACCGCGATCCTGACGCGTCTCCTGTTTCCTGCGCCCAGCTTCTAAGAAATCGGCCCAGTGTCTTGAACCCCAATTGGGCCGGCAGCTCCGGCCTGAGCAGGATCTCCCTGATCCCCGGGCGCACCCTGGAGTTCGGCACAGCCGACCGAGGGCCCACGCCAACGTTTCGAAAGCCTCTGGGAGTTCATAGAAGGGCTACCTGCTTGTCTGTAGACCCCAAACCTCTTTTGTATAGAATTCGGCTTCTAGATTTTGGCAAGCCTCGCTCTGGACCTGGACCTGTCCTTTCTTTTTCCTTTCCTTTACTTTTTTCTTTTCTCTTTCTTTCTTTCTTTCTTTCTTTTCTTTTCTTTCTTGATTCAGGGTCTCACTCTGGGGTCCCGGCTGGCCTTGGACTCAGGGCAAACCTGCCTCAGCCTCTGTAGCTCTGCCCGGCTTATGCGGCGTTAGGGAATGGAACTCTGGTACATAGTTGTTTGGCTTAGTGCTTGCAGGCAAGCACTGTAACCGCTGGACCTGTTCTTTCTGACTTTGACCTGTCATTTTGGTTTTCTCTCTCACTGACCCGGTTTGAGCCCCTCCGCACTTCGCTTGTCTGCTGCCGGCACGGAGTCAGGCCGCCAGTGTCCTTGTCTGATACTGGGGTCAGGACCACCATTCCAGGGAGGACGGGGGAGCAAGTTTAACGCATGCTCGCTCTCCTTCGTCTGGCAGTGTACAGCGCCTTGGAGGACGCCTTTTCAGCCCAGTCAGCTGCCATGCGCGCAATGCCAGCAGTGCCTCTTGGCAGTGACTGCCGCACATCCGCCATTTCTGAGCCCCTCGATAGGCGAATGGGTCCACCCTCACTTGAGAACAACCAAGTGGCTGGGACAGCCCTCTGGCTTGAAGAGGGGACAAAACGCAGATTTCTGCACAATAAAGCCCCAGCAACGGAAATGCAATCTCCTCAAAGATGCCCTTTCTGTGTCAAGTAGGTCCAGCACTGACATCAGCTGGACTGCTGTAAGCACTCTAGCCCCTGCGGGCGGCGCTCTGCGCTTTAAGTCAGATGTCTCCAGTTGTTCCCAAAGCCAGGAGGTGCAGGCCTGAGCAGGAAAGAGAGAGAGGGTGCTGGAAGCCACAGCCCCATGCTACTAGATAGAACAGGGAGGCCGAGGACACGATGTGTGGCCAGGAAAGAGCCAAAGGCCAATGCTTAAATAAGCCTAGGGACTGCGTGTGCCACCATCAAGAGCTCAGGATTTTTTTGTTTGTTTGTTTTGGTGCAGTGCTTGAGATAGAACTCAAGGCCTTCACTAATCCACAGCCCATTTTTTTAGTTTTAATATTGAGACACAGTCTTGCTAAATCATTACGTTGCCCAGGCTGGGCTGAACTTGTGATCTTCCAGCCTTAGTCTCCCAGAGTCCTGGGATTGTGGGCCTGTGTCGCCAGTTCTGAAGCTGGTGTTTCTCCTAGCTGTATGGCATCCTGGGCCAGGTCACAAAATCTCCCTGATATTTTATTTTGGCATTTTATTTTGACATTTTATTTTCTTTCTTTTTCAAAAACAGCTTGTATGATTTATGTCAAAGGTATATGTTTATTCTGGCAAGTTAAAAAAAATACAGGTAAGTGGAAATAACCACTAGTAATTCTTCCATCCTGAAACACCTAGAAGACTGGATCTCTCCCCTATTTCAGTGTTATATATTTTTTTCCTCTTCTACAGAAAACAATCATATTGCCTATACATGTTTTGTACCATTTTTCCCACCTACCATTACGTGATGACAGCTATACCACAGTGGAATAAGGCATTTCATTTGTCACTCAAGTTTTTAAGGCACATCTGGGTCCTCAGGGGCAGAGGCATGAAGACCTTCTTTTATGGTATTGACATTTCAATAGGAGACCAATGCACATGTACACAATTAAGAATAATTCAGGCAAGAAGGATTCATAGGTGGGGTAAGTGACAGAGCTGTGAGAACCCAGGTCAGAAGCAGGAGACGGAGGCCCACAGAGGGGATCCGTGGTGATGAGAGAAGCCCTAAGACCAGAGTCTGGGTGTCTTTGACAGTCTTTGTGACAGGGCAGTGTCTTTCTCAAAAGCCTCTGGGAGCTCACCAGGACCTGCTTGTCTGTAGACCCAGGAAGAATTTAGCCTTTTCTGTATAGAATTTGTGTGTCCGATTTTGGGGGAAATAAAGCAAGCTTCATTCTGGACCGGTTGTGTTCAAAAGCCTGGTGGGCTCTAGTCTCTGCAGATGAGACTTGTGATTATTCCTAGTGAGCACGAGCATTTCACCAGAAGAAGGTGCTCCTGCCAGTTGTGGTCCCACCATACAGTGTGACACTGACTCCAGGGTCCAGGAGCACTTGCCTGCATGGACACTGGAGCCCATGTCAGCCATTTGTCTCTTGAGTTGGCCAGACCATTTGTTGACCTTTATCAAATGGGTTTTCATTTATGTGACTTTTATTTATTTATTTATTTTGAGACAGGGTCTCATTATGTAACCCAGGCTGGCCTGGGACTCAGGACAATCTGTCTGCCTCAGCCTTCCAAGTGCTGGGATTACAGGCCTGTGCCACCACGCCTAGCATTATGTGGTGCTGGGTATCAAACTCCGTGCCTTATAGTTGCAAGGCAAGCACTTTAACCACTATGCCATTCCTCCAGCCACCTCCCCCCCCCCCCCTTTTTGAAACAGGGTCTCGCTCTGTAGCCCAGGCTGGTCCTGAACTCATTATGGAGCCCAGGCTGGCCTTGGACTCATGGCAATCCTTCTGCCTCAGCCTCCTAAGTGCTGGGATTACAGGAGTGCCACACTAGTTAATGTGGTACTGGGGAATCGAACACAAGGCCATTTGTTTGCTAGGGAAGGCAAGTTCTTTAACCACCGAGCTATGCACACAGCCCATGTGACTCATTTCTAATGAGAAGTAAACATGTTTCCACTACAAGTTTACTGTTTAATTTGTTCTGTTTTCCTTACTTTTTACTTGATAAGGATCTCTGACTGCCCCTCAGCTCTTTCAATTCCTCAGTCAGACCAGGTTTTAGAGGCAAGGTTTCAAAGGAATAAGTCACTGTCTGTACCTTTATCTATATCATCGCCTGCAAGGGCAACTAGGACATTGAACTAGAATCTGGGACTCTCCCGTACCCTGCTCAGGGAACCATGGCTGCCCTGCAGTGGCTAACCCTAGGGCCAGGCCTGACCTGATGGAGGGCAACTTCAGGGAGTTCTCTCTTCCACTGCCTCGCTACCCTCATTTCTTCTGAGACACGTTGTGTATTGTTGTCCCACCCTGCCTATGATGTTTTTGCTACTTGCCCTCCAGCTGGGAGAGTAGACATGGAAGAGACCTCTTCATCAGACACCTGCTGCTTGCTAGCCAGCCAGTGCCACCTGCATCCTCCACACAAAGTTCTGGATGGCTGCTTACTACCGCCATGTCCCCTGTGTTCAGGCCCTGTGAGGTCCTAGCATGATTCAGGCTAAGGGGACCCATGGTCCTGCAGGATAGGCAGGAGGAGGCTTCTCATGAAGATGCTTTGCCCTCAGGCAGAGACTCACCCATGTCCTCCTCTCAGTTTCATATGATGAAGGCCTGGCCTGCAGATCTCAAGATGTGAACTTACTTAGAAAAAGAGGCTTTGAGGGTGTAATTAGGACAAGCTCAAATTGGAGTAGGTTGGCCCCTAATCTTTTATTTATTTATTTATTTATTTATTTTTGAGACAGGTTCTCACTCTAGTCCAGGCTGGTCCTGAACTCACTACGTAGCCTAGGCTGACTTGAAACTCACAACAGTCCTCCTGTCTCAGCCTCCTGAGTGCTAGGATTATAGGTGTGCAACACCACGCCCAGCTTATGTGGTGCTGGAGGTTTGAATCCAGAGCCTTGCACTTGCTAGGCAAGTGCTTTAACCACAGTACTATTCCTTCATTCCCAGCCCCTAATCTAATACGGCTTCAAAAGGTGATACTTGGACAAAAGGAGACATATGGAGGGCTGACGCATAACTCAGTGGCTGGAACACTTGCAGGGCATGCACAAGACCCAGGGTTCAATTCCTCAGAATCATATAAAGATTAGTCAGGTGTAGTGGTGCACATCTGTAATTCTAGAACTCAGGAGGCTGAGGCCCAAGGATTGCTCTGAGTTCAAGGCCAACCTGGGCAACATGGTGACTTCAGGACCAGCCTGGACTATAGAGCAAGATCCATCTCAAAAATAAACAAACAAACAAAAATACACATAGACAATGCAGTGGGAAGTTTTGAATAATGTTGCCACATGCCAAGAAACTACCAAAAGGTGGACAAAGGTCTAGAACAGGTCCTTCTCTATGGTCTCTGGGGGACCCTGCAGACGCCTTCACCATGGACTTCTAGTGTCCAGAACTGCAAGCATGAATATGTGCTGTCGGAGGCAACGCAGTCCTCGTCCTGACTGCATAGCCCTGGACTCTAATTACCTGCATGCTATTGTCACCTGTGTCTGAGGACCTCGTGGGGCTCCTTCCTTCCCTGGTGCTCAGCAGGGCAGGTCTCAGCCAGTGGCTGAGAAACTAGAAGTGACTCAAGGTGACCAGCATGTTAACAAATCCACACAGGATGAACCTTCCCAGGGAGCAAGAACTATACTGTTTCCTGACTTTCTGACAAGTAGAGATCAGATTTCAGGCTGAGAGTCTTAACCAGGTGACCACAGTGGGATCTACCCAAGCACCCCCAAATTGATGTATCTAGAAAGAAAAATCTTGGATTTCCCTTGAGTAGAGAAACATCTTTCTAGGATTTCATGCACCTGGTGATCACTCCAGAAGGATCTACAGGGAGTGGTGCTATGCCCTGGGTCTATAGAACTTTACGTGAGTGGGAAAGGACAGTCATGTGAAAATACACACAGGGTACAATGAATCCATGTAAAAATACAAGAGCAAGGTTCTGTGAAGGAGAAAGGCAGAGGAGGAACACGTGAGGGAGTGGGAAGAAGGTATCACATGGAGGACTGTGGGAATTACTCAAGCAGAGCACCAGGAACCTGAGGTGATGCCCCGGATGATGGCCCTAAAGATTTCACACACACATTTCTAACCACACTAAGAACTAATACATAAATTGAATAAAAGGTAGGAGCAAAAAGTCAGCATATAAAAGTTAGTTTAAAAATCAGTTTTGTTTCATATACTAACAATAAGAATGAGCAACCTAAGCAAATTTAAGAAAATAATTCTATTTATAAAAGCATAAAATTCCCAGGAATAAACTTAACCAAGGAGGCAAAAGACTTGCACACTTAAATGACCAAATATTGTTGAAAGCAATTAAAGAAGACAAAAGTAAGTGGAAACACAACCTGTGTTCATGGATTAAGGCAGGCAGGAGAAGGCTTCTCATTAAGATGCTTTCCCTAAGCCAGGGGCTGAATCATCCCCTTCCCGAGTTCATACAATGAAGTTCTGCCCCCAGTATCTCAAGATGTGAACTTATTTGGAAAAAGGGTCTTTGTAGATATACTTAGGACAAGCTAATGGTGAAGTAGGGTAGACTCGAACCTAATATGGCTTGAGAAAGAGAAATTTGAACACAGAAATATATGGAGGGCTTGGGGGCATATCTCAATGATTAGAGCTATGTTAAGCTATTTTAGAGACATGGTAAGAGGTCAGTAGTCACTTACAAAGCAATTTACATATTCACTGCAATCCTTTTTTGTATGTGTGTGATACTGGAGATTGAACCCAGGCCTTTGCACTGAGCTATGTTCCTAACCAAACCATCTTTTTTTTTTTTTTGAGACAAGATCTCACTCTAGTCCAGACTAGTCCTCAATTCACTGTGTAGCCCAGGTTGACTCTGAATGCACAGCAATACTCCTTCCTTGACCTCCTCAGTGCTGGCATTATAGGCATGTATGCACCAGCACCCGGGCTTATGTGGTGCTGAGGAACCACCTTCAGGGCCTTGTATGTTTCCAGCCCTATTTTTTATTTTTGTGAGAGTCTCGCTAAATGACTAAATTGCTGAGTTGGGCTAGAACTTGTGATCTTCCTGCCTCAGTCTCCCAAAGTCCTGGGATTCGAAGGCATGCACCATCATGCCTGTCAGAAATAAATTCTTTAAGAAAAAATAAACTATGATAAAACTCATATGTAATTTCAAGGAGATTCCAAATAGCCAAAATAATCTTAAATACAGAACACATTTGGAGAATTCATATTGTCTGATTTCAAACCTTACTACAAGCTACAACGGAAACCATGTAATGCTGGGCCTGAGGTTGCAGTCCTATAATCTCAGCACTTGGGCACCTTTGGGCAACTTGGCAACTTAGTGAGACCCTGTTTCAAATAATCAATATAAAGAGGCTCAGGGTAAAGGCTCTATGTCCAATGGAAAAATATGCAGCAAACAAACAAAGAAACACAAGATGTAGTGAGAGTGTTATCAATAGAAACATATTGACAAATGAAATACTCCAGAGTGCCCTGAAATAAAACTGCATGTATCTTAGGATTCCCCATGAAGGAGGGGCGGGTCATATAATTTTGGCAAAGAGGCCAAAAACATTGAGTGAGGAAAGAAAAGGATTTCTTTTTTCTTTTTCTTTTACTTTTTTTTTTTTTGAGACAGTCTCACTCTGTAGCCCAGGCTAGCCTTGGCCTCATGGCAATCATCTTGCCTCAGTCTCCTGAGTGCGGGGATTACAGGCGTGTGTCACCATGCCCGGCTTTATGTGGTGCTGGGAATGGGACTCAGCACCTTGAGCTTGTGAGGCAAGTGCTTTAACTGCTGTGCCATTCCGCCAGCCCCAGGAGGATCTTTATAACAAGTGGGTGTGGACACCCACATAGTAAATAATGAAGCTAGACTCTTCCACCATATATAAAAATTAACAAAATGGATCAAAGACATAAACATAAGAGCTAAAGCTATAAAATTCACATAAAACACAGGGGGAAAGCTTCATGATATTAGGTGTGGCAATTACTCTTCAGATATGAAATTAAAACCACAGTACAAAAAATAGGTTATTTAGACTTTCATTAAAATTAAAAACTTTTGTGCATCAAACAATATCTTCCAACAGAATAAAAAGTCAACCAACAGAATGGGAGAAAATATCTGCTAATTAGATACTTGATAAGAGATTAATATTTAGAATGAAGGATTCCTACTTGGACCTGTTGATGCAGGTCTATAACCCCAGAGGCTGGGGCAGAAGGATTACAAATCTAAGCCCAGCCTGGGCAATTTAGCGAGATCCTGTCTCAAAAAGAAAAAGGAAAGTGGGGTGGTCTGAGACTGTTGGTCAGTGTGAAGGCGCGAAGGCCTGTTTGGGTTCAAACCTCAGTACCCACCCCCCCACCCCAAAAGAAGGAAAGAAAGAAGGAAGGAAGAGGGCAGGAGAGAAAGAGGGCTGGAGGAATGGGACAACAGTTAAAGCACTCGCCTAGTAAGTGCAGGGCCCTGAATTCGATTCCCTAGCACCACATACAGCAAGGCGTGGTGGCGCATGCTTGTAATCTCAACACTCAGGAGGCTGAGGCAGGTGGATTGCTGTGAGTCCAAGGCCAGCCTGGGCTACATCAATGAGTTCAAGACCAGCCTGGGCAACAGAGTGAGACCCTGTCTCAAAAGAGAGAGAGAGAGAGAGAGAGAGAGAGAAAGAGAGAGAGAGAGAGAGAGAGAGAGGTATTTGGAAATAACAATGAGATGCCTTGTATCCACTAGAATGGTTATCCTCAAACAAAAACAAAAGCAAACTCAAAGGAAAATGAAGCAGAGAAAGCTGTTGGTGTGAATGTAGACCACGTGGTGGGAATGCGCCACTCATTCTATAGCACAGTTCTGTAGCAGTTACTATGCAGCCCAGGCTGGCCTTGGACTCAGGGCAATCCTCCTGCCTCAGTCTCCTGGGTGCAGGGATTACAGGCGTGTGCCACCATGCCCGGCTTTTTGTGGTGTTGGGGAATTGAACTTAAGGTCTTGCACTTGCAAGGTCAGCGATTTAACCGCTGAGCCATTCCTCCATCCCCAAGAAGTTATACTTTTAACATGGACATTTTCAGTTGGAGAAGATAGGAGACATTTGGGGACAGGATACTGAGGATGGTTGCGCATGCTTAATTGCACTGAATCTCCACTAAAAATGGTTAGGGGCTGGTGGTGTAGCACAGTGGTTCGAGCGTTTGCCTAGCAAGCCAAAGCTTCAAGTTCAATTTCCTAGCACCACAGAAACTGGACTTGGTGGTGTTCAGCCTGTAGTGAGCCCCAGCACTCAGAGGCTGAGGCAGGAGGATTGCTGTGAATTTTGAGCCCAGCCTGAGCCACATAATGAGTCTAGGACCCATCTGGCTACAGAACAAGACCCTGTCTCAAAAATCAAAACAATACAAAAATGCTTAAAACAGGCTGGGGTGTAGTTCAGCATTTGCTTAGCATGTGATTCCCATCAGGAAAAAAAAAGGTCAAAGGTCAAAGTGGCAAATTTTGTATTATGTGAATTTAACCACTATTTAACACATTATCAATACTGGATATTCTATTTATTTATTTGTGATACCGGGGATGGAGCCAGCACTCTCACACTGAGCTACATTCCCAGCCTACTTATTGTTGATTTGGAGACAGAATTTCACTAACTCACTAAATTGTCCAGGCTAGGCTCGAACCTGTGCTCCTCCTGTCCCAGCCTCCCAAGGGCTGGATAACAGTCCCATGCTGCTGGGCACAGCTATGGGTCTGTTTTGTTGACTGAGGGGGTGAGCATATGCATGAAGAAACAGACCCTGGAATAGAATACATTTGTCTCTTTATTGCAAGGATAAGAAAACACATCAGTCTTGGGCAGTTGTGCTTGTGTGCAGTGCTGCAATTACATTGCCAGTGGAGTGCCAGAGTGCTGGGGCAGCATGGAGACCACAAGGTTTGCAAGCTCACCCACTTAATGATACCTGCAAGGTCAGGCCTATCGGGGTCAGGGCCGATGACGTCAGGGACGTCAGCTTGACACTAGCCGAGGTGGGCAGGAAGGATTTGGAGGAGAGGCCCAGGAAGCACAGACAGGAGCACCAAAATTGAGAACAGAGGCAATAACGGTGTGGGAAATAGGATGCCATCTGAATTTGGAGACTACTGCCTCTCTCCTCCACAGGGTGTTTAAACTGGCATTGTTGGGTGTTCATTACTATCCTTACCCTCTCCTCTAAGTCACTTTCTCAGGGGTTGTCTCTGCCCACACCTCAGCCTGCTGCATGTGCTCCTCCCCTTCCCCGAGCAGGTACACATTCACTGGCTTCCTCTCCCCCAGGGTGAGTCCAACATGGCCGAGAGTGCAGAGTTCTAGTTTCTGGCGTTGGCCTCCTTGCTCACAGTAGTAGTACCAAATAAGTCACTACAGGAGTTGAGAGAGGAAGGGAGGGGAAAGGGGATGTGGAGACGCGGTGGGGTAAAGAAGGGCATTAAGAGGCCTGTTGGGTGCTGCAGGTGGTAAGCGGCCCAGGAAGGGTTTTGCATACCAGGATGGTGGTTGTGCACGGGGACAGCTGCAGAGGGTACAACTGTGCTGTTAGAGGACTACAGAGTGGGCAGAGAGGATGAACAGGGGCTTCCGAGTAAGGGAGGATTCCCCAGGAACATTCTGGAAGGAGTCTGATTCACAGGAAACACAGCCTCAGGCCTTGGCGCCTCTGTGCTCCTAGTCCCCTCACCTGTTTCTCCTCCCTCTAACCAGGAAGCTCCTCTCCTGGCTAGGCGTGCAAATGCTTTGTGCCTTTCATCGGTAAAATGGCACCAGCGCTGCTTCCCAAGGCGCACCACCACCCAGGCGGCACTCCGAGCGCTTCGCAAACTCTGGCCAAGTACTTGTAAACCCTTGTGAAGAATGAAGCCCAGTTCCTTGTGAAGTTTGGTAAATACTGGTGACTACCACTACTACCAATATTTGGAAACAAGGAAATGAAATGGTTCTACACAAAGAGCTATCTCTAGACATTTCTAGTTTGGTGAATGGAAACTCGCTTAGTACTTCTGTCACAGGAAAGGGAGTGTGTCCACAGGTGACCGGCAGTGCCCAACCCACCAGCGCTCAGTCTGGGCCTCCTTCTGGACTTCATTCTTGAGCTGTTCAGAATTCACGCCAAGATGCTGGACCTGACAACGCTCAATAGCTATTCCTTTTCCAGAACCTTCATGGAAGGGCCCACCCAGGAGGCAGGACGCCAAGGCTGGCAGCTAGGATTCAGGTAGGAGGTCTCAGCAGCTCCGTAATGGGGGTGGGGGTTGGGGGGTGGGGGAGAGTCCCTCCCTTCCCGTGCCTAGGTTTTTCTTCCAACCGTACCTTTCTCATGCTTTCCCACAGCTAAAGCAGTGACACAGGCACTGCCCCAGGCCTGTGGCTCAGAGGCCACCTGTTTGGGGAGGGTCGTGGCCTATGGGGGCAGAATTAGGCTGCACAGGAGGGAGGGTCTTCACTGAGCTGCCTGTAGTGGGGCCATGGCAGAGTCCGGGAGGACGCGCCCTGTCAGAGATGGCATAAGTACGACGCGGCCGGGATTCACCTGCGTCTCTCACGACCATGTGGGGTTTTGCTACAAGATAAAGGGGAGAGACAGTGAAAGGCACAGGTCCCCCCTCCCCCCCCACCGGCTTCCTGCAGGAACATGGCCTCTGCCCTGCAGGGTGCACAAGCGGGCAGCAGCTGGGGAGGGCAGAGAAGAGCCCCCACCTGCACCCCACCCCCAGAGCACCCACTCTCTCCGGCGCGCGGTGGGGACAGAGGCCGCAAGGGTGACCACGGAGCCCTTGTCTCGTCCCACTCCTGCCGCGCAGGTAGGGGGCACTGAACTGTCTTCCCCACCCCTCAGCACCTAGGGCCCTGGCATGGGACCCTGGCACTGCAGCCTGTCACTTAACAGAGCTGACCCATGCCAGCACGTTGTAGGGGCCCCTAACTTCTGTCCTGGCTTCTGGGGACTGAGTATCCGCCAAGTACTCGGGTCCCGTGAGGGAGCGGGGCAGGACCCTGGAAAGGAGAAGACGGGGAAGTTTCATCTGAGCCGGAACTTGGAACTCGGGATGGGAAGGAGGCAGCAGGGACCTAAAACCGCAGGAATAACCCCCCTGCGCCCCGCTTTGGGGTCAGAAGAAAGTTCGTGCTTTCCCGAGGAGTCGCTTCTCGGCCTTCCAGAAGAGGAAGGGCATGTTTCGGGCGCTCCTCCTGCCTCCAGAGGAGGGGGCTCCCCACGCAGCCTGGCGTCCACCTTCCCCTCCGGAGTCCCCTCGGCACACCTCTCCCCTGGACTCCTGGCTCCCCGCGGGCAACTCCGCCCTCGGGGTCCCCCGGCCCACCTGCTCCTCCAGCACCCCAGCCCACCTCTGCCCTCCCCGGAATCCTCGGCCCACCTTCTCCCGGCCCGCCTTCCCGGCGGCGGGAGCGGGGCCCGAGCCGGCGGGCGGAGGCGGCGCCACCCGGGGCGCTGACGTAGAGGCCGCTCGGCGGCCGGGGGTCCCTTCGGTGGGGCCGCGGCTCCCCGCCCGCCGCCCCCGCGCGTCCATTCCCTTTTGTGTCCCGCGCGCGGCCCGGCCCCGCGCACACTCGCGCCCTGCGCCCCGCGGGCCGGCGGGCGGCTCCCGGCGCGGCCCCTCCAGCCAGCGCGCCGGCATTGTGTGGACGCGCCCGGCCGGGAGCGCGCGCGGGGGCTGTCGTGCGCCCCCGTCCCCGTCCCCTCCCGGCCGCGGCGCCGCCTGCGCCCCGCCGCCCCCGCCGCCCCCGCGCGGCCCGGCCCCCGGCCCGGCCCGGCCCGACCCGGGCGGGCAGCGCAGCCGGCGGGGCGAGCGGCGGCGCGGCGCGGCAACATGGCGACGGTGCCCGTGTACTGCGTCTGCCGGCTCCCCTACGACGTTACCCGCTTCATGATCGAGTGCGACGCCTGCAAGGACTGGTTCCACGGCAGGTGAGCGCGCCGCGGACCCCGCCCGGCCGAGCCCCGCGCCCGGCCGCGCGCCCCAGGCCCGGCTCGGGACCGGCCGCCGCCGCATTCCAGGCGCCCGGGTCGGGCCGGGCCGGGCCGCGCGCCCTTTTGTGCCCAGGGCGGGGGCGCCGGGCGCCGGGCCCGCGCCGAGCGCCCCCGGCCGCCGCGCACAAAGCGAGGCCCGCGGGCCGGGTGCCGGGCTCGGGCGGGCGCCGGGAAGTTGGCGCGCCGCGCCGGGGCCAGGCCGCCTGACAGCGGGGCCCGGCGGCCGCGGAGGCCGGGCAGCGCAGGGAGGCCAGGCCCGGCGCCCCCGCCGCTTCCCCCTGTGAAGTTGCAGGAACTTTCCCCGCGCGGGCTCGGGGCGGCCGGGCCAGGAGAGGCGGGCGCTCCGCCCGGCGCGGGTCCCCCGAGAGGAGCGAGTGGCGGGCTCCGGCGCTGGCGGGGCTGGGCGGCCGTGGGGGCTCCGACGAGGTGGCCGCCGGCGCCCCGACCCGCCGCGGCGGCCCGGGAGCGCCCCGGGACCTCGTCGCGGCGGACGGGACCCCTCCCCGGCCCCGGCGCGACTACCGGCCCCGGCCGGCCTGCGGGCCTGGGCGGGAGTGCGGCGACGGAGGGAGTCGGTGCCGGGGGTGGGGGTTGTGGCTTCGCCGCCTCCTCTTTGGCCTTCTCGGCTCCCCGGCTCCCGCCTGCCTGGTCCAGGCAGGGACGCCTCAGTTTTGACATGACCTTAAGCTCTCTAAGGAAGATGGGGAGGGGGAGAGGAGGGAAGCCCCGAGATACTGAAGCCCGCCCTCCTGGCCTTTGCCCGTGGCCGTGACCTGGCCGTGTGCCTGGCTTTCCGGAGCGAGGTCCCTTCCCACCCAGAAGTCAGAGGAGGAGGAGGAAGAGGTGATCCTCCTGCCTAAACTGCTCCAACAGGTTCTTTTGCATCTGACTTTGCCTGTGGGCTGTGTTTGGGCCCCGGGAGGGCTGGCCGGGGGGCTGGCGAGGGCTGGATGCCCTCCGGGGCTGGAGGGAGGAGAGGGGGTGTGGTGGTGGGCGGCTCCTGATCCTCCTCCTAGAGGGGAGACCCTCCTGCCGGCCCTCACCTCACCTCTGGTCTTTGGGATTGGCCAGTGGCCCTTAAAAGTGAGCTGTGACCTTTTGTGCAGGCTGGCTCATTTGCATGTGGGCAGTGGGTGGCCAGGATGTGATGGACCCTGGCTGGCAGGTCTGTCCGCACGGGGCTGCATCCCGATGCCGCGCTTGTAACTGGGGTGCCTGTCTGCAGGGTGCTAGTTCCTGAGGACCACTGAAACCGCTTGAGCCTCCAAGACTGCTCAGGGCTGTGGGGGGCATTCAGTGGGTGAGACCAGGTGTGGCTCCAAAGTACTGCCCCCCAAAAAGGCCATTACAAACACCAGCTGGAATCCATCTGGAGAGGGGTGCATGGCCAGACCACTGACTGTAGGTGAGAGCTGTAAGGCTGCTCACTTCAGAGATGCTGGGAAGTTGACCCTGGAAGTGGCGGAGCCTCTCCTGTACCCCCAGGGCCTGCAGAACCAGTGAGCTGGCTTGGGAGGACCTTTGTCGTGTGCCCAGGGGCACCGTCTAGGAAGAGAAGGCTAGTTTTGAGCTGGTGTTCATGGCCAGGGGAAAACCCCGGAATAAAAGATGGCAGGGGAGAGGGACCTTGAAGTAGCTGAAGGTTCCGCATCTTTGTTGCTTTGGCCCAAGGAGGAGGAGTTTCAGATAGATTTCATCTCCTTGTTACTTCTCTCAGGCGTGTGTGTGCTTTGTATTGAGGATGGAACCCACTGAGTTACGTCCCTAGTTCAATTTTGTGTTTTATTTTGAGGCAGGGCCTTGCTGAGTTGCCCACGCTGGGCTGGAGTTCAGAGCCCTTCTGCCTCAGCCACCCAGAATGCTGGGATTACAAGCCTGCTCCCCGTGCCTTGCCGAAGTTTTGATTTTATCCAAGACAGGCAGGTGATCAGCACAGACTCAGTTCCACCTACCTGGAGGGGTCCTGGGACCTGAAAGGGGTTTAGCCATGGGAGATACTTTCTTACGCCTCCAGTCAAGTGTCACTGGCTTCAGTGAACCATGGGCAGAGAGAGTGTCCTGGTGATTCTGGACCTTGGGGTGGCTCAGGGAGGGCTGCATGGGCAGTCAGTGGGATCAGAGGTAGGAGTTGGGTGGGCAAGCAAGACTCGGCCAGGGCTGCCTCTGCCCTGGGCAGGTAGCTGGGTCTTCCTCAGCTTTACAGTTTTCACTGGTAAAAGAAGGATGTGGGATCAGCCCCATGCTTTTTTCAACCTCCAGGTGTTCTTGTGTCCCTCCCCCATGACTCTCTCCAGACCTCATACCATCTGTACCATTATTTACATCAAAGCTCACATTTCAGCTCACTTTTAGAAGTTTGAAGACTTTTGTAGTTTTTACTTTGAGGGGACCTTAGATTTACGGAAGATTTTCAGAACTGGTAGCGTTTCCGCTCACCCTCCCTTAAAGTTTACATCTGACGTGATAGCCATGGTGCCAGTGTCAGCGCCAAGGAGAGAACCCTGGTGTGCTACTGTTGACCGAACTACAGACTTGCTCAGATAGGCTTAATTAGGTTTCCCTCCTTGGTATCCTTTTTTCTTTCCAACATCCCACAGTGCATTTAAGTTTACTGTCTCCTTAGTCTGGTGAATATTTCTTTTAAAAGGAAACTTTGTCTCATTCCCTCAAATAGAATATTAGTGTAACTTGCCATACACAGTAACTGTAAAAATAAACACAGTAACTATTGAAATTAAAAGCCTTAGTTTGTCCTGGTGAGGGGGTTGTCACATTCCGTTTCTCCGGCATCCCTGTGTGGGGAGAGGAGAATCGCAGAGGGTCTTCGAAATCATGAGAGTTCACGTGGTGCATCTTTGCTTTTTCTCGGCAGCAGCCTTGGCCGAGAACTTAGCTGGAGCAGCCCTTTTCTAGGGCCAGGGTTGTTTCTGGGGGGAGATCACCTCCATGGACCACCAAGCACCAGGACACGCTCCTAGTAACCTCTTTGCGAGGGGCGCTTCCCCACCAAGCTGGGCTAGGGTGTGTGTTGTCTTGGGGGAGGTTTATCCTGCCACTTGGAAGGCATGGCTTAGGGTAGGGTGTGGGGAAGGCAGGCCTCTTTTCTGTCACCTAGGGTGAGTGTGTATGTGCTGTGCCCCAGATGCCCCTTTGCGAGTTTCCTTCCACCATATCTTGGTCTTGGCTGGTGCTCCTAGGGTTGGGTACCTTGTCAGTCCCTTCCTCTCTGCTGACATCAACTGTGATGCTGCCTGGACATTTGGGCTTTGACTGAGAAGAGTTAGATTTTAGGGCAGGACTTAGTAGGAGATTTCTAGAGGTTGGTCATCTTTTGAAGTATCTTGCCTACCCTGTTGGGTAGCAATATGGGGACCCACAAAGGTGTTGGGACCTTTCCGCTCTTTTTAGGGATCTTCTGTCCAGAGCTTGTGGGTCAGGCACTGTGGTCCCTGTCTGTGGCTGTGTCCAACGGGAAGACAAGAGCAGACTCTGTTTTCTTCATTCCGCCTGCAGCCTGCATGACCTGGCCTCTCGTCTTGTCTCTGACCTGACCAAAAGAATTTTGATCTCTGGGAAGTGGTGAATTCTATTAAAGTGTCGAACATCCTTAAAATGTAGCTTTCTGGCCCTCCTTCAGGTGTTTGTTCTGTTGGAGCTGAAGGGTTTTGGAGACATCATCAGTAAAATCAACCTGAAAGAGCTTGAAAGCTATGCATGTGACTTTGGCAGTAAAAGTTTCTTTTCTTTCTTAGTAAATATGTGTTCAGTCTGTATTCTCCCAGGAGCTTGAAGGTGGTTGTGTGGGCCATGGAGGTAGCTGGGCAGATCCCTTGCATCTTATGGTTGTTTTGGTGTTATTCAGGATTTAACCTGGGCCTTCGCACTGAGCCACAGACCCAGCCTATTTTCATTTTTAATTTTTAGATAGGGTCATACTAAGTTGCTACATTGCCCAGGCTGGGCTTGAACTTGAGATCTGCCTGCCTTAGCCTCCCAGAGTGCTAGGCGTATAGGTGTGTACCACCACACCAAAGTTTATGGGGTTTCTTATACAAGAAATCAGACTTGCAGATAGAGATTTTTGTCTTAGCCTGGTGGGTCTAGTCGCAGAGAGGTGAGTGTGTGCTGTAGGGAGCGTGTGGGGATGGCCAGGATTCAGCCTGCCGGGAGCCACACTGGGGTCTAAGCGGAGGAGACACAGGAGCAGAGCAAGACTGTTGTGCGTTTGATTAGGATGCGGTCTAGCCAAGTCAGCTAGGCTGGTTCTTAAACTTGCTGTCTTCCTGCTTCAGCCTTCAGGAGGAGCTGCCGCTGTGCTCTGCTCAGGATGGGGCGGGGTGGGGTTAGGTTTGGTTTGATTTTGTAGTACTGGGGATTGAAGCCAGGGTCTTCCTACTGAGCCACACACATTTTCTGCTCATATTTGGTTTTGAGACAGGGTCTTGCGAAGTCTCTCAAGTCATGCAGGCTGTGCTTAAACTTGGGGTGCTCCTGTCCCAGCCTCCCAGGGTGCTGGGAGTGCAGGCTTGGCGTCAGGGTTAAGTTTTACAGGATCCTGATGGTGTTTGTGGGGATAGTTGGGAGATGAGGGTGTTGGTGGGGAGTTAGCCAGAGGTGACTGCTGCCGTTAACTCAGGGGGACAGGGCTCCAGTGGGAGAGAGCCTGGGGGACTGTCATGGGGAGATGTTTGGATTCTGAGATTGCTCAGAAGGCACAGTGGACAGGACCTGCCTGGCACAGCTCCTGATGGTCCTTTGTGTTTGTCTGTCCTTTGGGGTTCTGTCTGTCCTCCTGCCAGGGCTCTATCTTTCTGTCCATCTCTATCTGGACTGAGCTGGTCTGTGTGAGCAACTCACAGGCCTTGTGGAGCAGTGTCTGGGATACCTGGGCACATGGGGCAGGGCTTCTGGTTGTGTTTGGCTAGGTGGGCTTGTTGTTGGTGAAGGGAGCGTGTCAGAGGAGAGGATACCCTTCAGGGTTAGAGCAACACTGAAATGTGGGTGAGCAGAGCCGCAGGTGCTGGATGTTGGGGGAGGGGCCTTTTCACGGGGATGGCATTGTCGTATGTATGAGAATAATGATTAGTAATTTTAAGATGATGAATTCTCTCTGTGTGCTTTCCATTTTTCTTTTTTTTGACACTGGGAATTGAACTCAGGGCCTTTGCAAGGAGCTACGTCCCCAGCCCATTTGACTTTTTATTTTGAGACGAAGTCTCACCAAGTTACTGAATTGCCCAGCTTGGGCTCAAACTTGTAATCCTTCTGCTTCAGCCTCCCAGGTTGTAGATTACAGGCTTGTGCACCATCACACCTGGCTCCTGTGTGCATTTTTGAAGCTGCAGAGGAGTTGTGAAGAATGTCTCCCAACTTCTAGAGGGTAATACCAACCCACAGGCAGCCAGGAGAGGCCATGGGCCTAGTGATACGCTGGTTGTCTGACTCCGGTAGCTGTGTTCTGACCCTCAGCAGGGGGATGCACTGACCTCCAAGAAGTTGCATGCACATGAGTAGGTGGCTTATGACACACTTCTTTGAGCTCATGCCAGGTGCAGGTAACCACCTGTGTCCATGGTTGTGACAGTGCGGCACAGGTGAAGGCTTCAGAGGAGGGCCGCGGGTGGTGCTAGCGGGTGGACTGGTGCCCTCCCCACACAGAAACCTGCAGCAGCTCTGTGCTTAGTCTCCGCACACACCCCATGTCTCAAGGTCGTATCTTCCTCTTCTGATGTTCATCTCCACTCTCTTTACTTCTGGTGACCTTGGTTCCCGGCTTAATGGCTTGGTGGCCGGTTGCCACCTTACCTGAAGATCTTTCTCTTCCTCCTGCCACAAGGGCTCTGGGAATACAGAAAAACAGTTTTATTAATGGAATTCTAGCCAGCCTTTCTTTCATATCAAAGCCTGAGAATGCAAGTGACTGTCCAGGTAAAAGGAGAAACCAGTTCTCTCTCTCTCTAATTGAAGTAGCATAAAAGTAACCATTTTAAAGTGTACAGTTTAGTGGCGTTCAGTGCAGACATCATGCGTGCCACCGTCAGGCCTAGTCCCTCAGCAGGTTCCTCACTCTTGAGTAAACTGTCCATTAGGAGGCCCCGCCATCCTCCCGCCTCTCTGTTCCCCATAGCCCTGATAGCCTGCTTTCTGGTTCCATGGCTTTATCTATTCTGGACTTTTCCTGTAGTAGAAATAGAATCATACAATACGTAACCTTTAGAATCTGGCTTCTTTCACTGAGCATGATGTTTTCGTGGCTCATGCGCACTGTTGCCCTCGCCAGTGTTTCATTGATTTTTATGGCTGAATATTATTCCGTTGCGTGAGCAGGCCATAGTTTATCCATTTATCAGTTGGCGGATGTTTAGGTTGTTGCCACGTAAGGAAGTGGTGAATATGCTGCCCTGAACATTTGAGCTCAGGTGTTCGGTGGAACCGTTGTGCTTGGTTCTTTTGGGCGTACTAACCACTGGTGCGGCCTGCTGCTGAGCTACAACCCCAGCCTTGTATTTAACTTTTTTGAGTAACCAAAAAACTATTTCCCACAGGCTCCGCACCATTCTCCATATTCTCACCAACGGTCGCTGTTTTCCTTTCTTTTATTTATTTATTTTTCATCCCGTGGTGCTAGGGATTGAGCCCAGGGCCTTCACATTGAGTTACGTCTCCAACTCACTTCTAATTTTGATTTTGAGACAGGGTCTCACTAATTCTCTAAATTGCCCTGGCTGGGCTCAAACTTGCAGTTTTTCTGGGGCTAGAGGATTATACCACTGGGCCCAGCTTTCCTTTCTTTTTTTTTTTTTTAAATTTTGTTTATCCTAGTGGGTGTGGGTGCGAAGTGGTGTTTGGTGTTTCGTTGTGGTTTTACTTGCATTTCCCTAATGATTAATGATATTGAACATCTTTTCATGTGCTTGTTGGTGATTTGTGGAGAAATGTCTCCTCCAGCCCTTTGCCTGCCCACCTCTTCTCTTCTCTCTTCTTCTCTTCTCTCCTCTCCTTTTCTTTTCTTTCCTTTCTTCTTTTTGGAGGCAAGGTCTTGCTCTGTAGTCCAGGCTGTTCTCGAGCTTATTATGTAGCCCAAACCGGCCTCAAACTCACAGCAATCTTCCTGCCTCAGCTTCACAAGTGTTAGGATTACAGGGGTTCACCACCATGTCTGGTTTGTGTGGTGCTGTGGAATCAAACTCAGGGCTTTGAGTTTGCCAGGCAAGTGCTCTAACCACTTAGCTATCCCCCAAGCTAGCCCTTCTTTCTTTTCTCTTTTCTTTTCTTTTCTTTTCTTTTCTTTTCTTTTCTTTTCTTTTCTTTGTCTCTCTCTTTCTTTTTCTTTCTGTACTGGGGATCAAACCCATGTCTTAGACTTGCTAGACAAGTGCTTTGCTTTTTTCTCTTTTTGGTACTGAGGTTAGCACCCAGGGACACCATATCACTGAGCTACATCTCCAGCCCTTTTTATGTTGAGACAGGGTGTCACTGAGTTGCCCACGTTGTGTTCCATCTGACGATCTTCCTGCCTCAGCCTCCTAAGTAGCTGAGGTTACAGGCATGTGCCAGTATGCTTGGCTTCCCTTTCCCCATTTTAAAATTGGATTGTCTTTTTATAGCTGAGTTTTAACAGTTCTTTATATATCCTAGGTACTATTTTCTTTATCAGATACCTGATTTGCAAATACTGTTTCCAATTCTCTGGGATGTCTTTTCACTTTTATGATAGTGTTCATTGATGAACAGAGGTTTTTAATGTTGATAAAGTCCACTTCATCTACTTTTTCTTTTGTTGCTTGTGTTTTTGGTGTTATATATAAGAATCTTTTGCCAAATTCAGGGTTATGAAGATTTATTCCTATGATTTTTTAAAAGAAGAATTCTGTAGTTTTAAATGTTGTATTAGATTTTTGGTGCACTGTAAGTTTTTTTTTTTAATGGTATTGGCCATTATGCCTTGGGCCTTGACACTAAGACATATCTCTAGTCCTTTTTTTTTTTTTTTTTTTTTTGAGACAGAGTGTTCCTAAGTCACTTGCGCCGGCTGGGCTCAAACTTGCAATCCTCCTGCCTCAGCCTCCCATAATGCTGGGATTACTGGCATGTGCCACCTCACCTGACAGTTTTATATTTGCAGTGGTGTGAGGTAGGGTCCAGGTTCATTCTTCGCATGTGGATGTCTAGTTGCCACAGTACCATTTGCTGGAGACTGTCCTTTTTCCCTTGAGTCCTCTTCTCTTTCTTTTTTGGCAATCCCATGGCTAACTACATAGGGTTTATTTTTGAACTCTTAATTCTGTGCTGTCAGTCTGTGCGTCTGTTCTTATGGTGGTACCACTCTTTTTGGTTACTGCAGGTTTGTAGTAAGTTTTAAAATCAGGAAGTGTGAGCCTTTCAACTTTGTTCCTCTTTTTCAAGATTTTTTTTCTATTTTGGGCCCTTGGCCATTTCATTTTTGAGGATTGACTGCTACGTTACTGGGGGTGGGGGAGAAAAGGAAAGACTGTTGAAACTTGGACAGGGATTGTATTGAATCTATAGATGTTTTGGGTGCATGGCCACCTTAGCAGTATTGTCTTCTGAACTATGAGCGTGGACTATCTCTCTACTTATGTGTGTTTTCCAGTGTTTGATTTTTTAGTGTCCAAGTCTTTCATCTCCTTGGTTAAATTTATTCCTAGTTTTTTGTTTGCTTGTGTTGTTTTGTTTTTGGAGAGAGGATGCTATTAGAAATGGAAATGTTTTCTTAACTTCATTTTTGGATTACTTATTGCTTGCACTGTTTTTTTTTTTAAGTATTTATTTAATTACTTGTCTGCAGTGCTGTGAATTGAGTTTGGGGCCATGCAGGTGACAAGCAAGGACCCTAATGCTGAGCCACATCTGTAGCCTAACTGTTGGTACTTTTATCGTGTGTGGGTGGGAAGGGCAGGGCTGGTGATTGAGCCCAGGGTCTTCATACTGAATACACTCCCAGACCATTGATTTTTTGATATAGGGTCTTACTAATTTGACCAGACTGAGATTGAGCTTCTGATCCTCCTGCCTCAGCTCTCAGCTTTCCAGAGCCCTGGGATTATAGGCCTGTGCCATAGGGATGCAACATTTTTAAAATTTATATCACCTAACATTCCCAAGTGGTCTCCTATCCAAGTAGTAATAAGGCCCAACCCTGCTTAACTTCTTCATCTTTTTTATTTGGTGTGTGTGTGGGGGGGCAGGTCTTGCCCTGTAGTCGTCCAGACTGGTCCTGAACTCACTATATAACCCAGGCTGGCTTAAAGCTCAGGGCAGTCCTTCTGCCTCAGCCTCCCAGGTGCTGTGAATACAGGTATGCCACCACACCCAGGTAGTGGTGCTGGAGAATTGAACACAGGGTCTTCCACTTGCTAGCCATGTCCCCTGCAGTTAACTTCTGAGATCAGATGACATGGGATCATTCAGGATAGTATGGCTATCGACTTGTCTTTCTTTGTAAGGACCTTTTAATGTGTGATGACTAGATTTCCAGACCACACGCATGCAGGGTAGCACTGCCTCAGCACGCTCCGTGTTCTGCACAAGCACATCTGATGCTGTGTGCCCATTGCCGCCTGTCAGTGAGGAAAGCTGCTGTCTTCCTTGTAACCATAAGCATTTGTTGAAACCTTGTGCCAAATGCAGAAATAGTCATTTTTGCATACATGTGGGATCCCTGTCCTGTTTTTCATCTGTGTGTGGGGGGTCCTCTTATAAAGATCCCCATCCTCTTTCCCTGGCTGCCATTTTCTCTGGGGTTGCCTTTGTAGCTGAAGTTTAGTGGGGTGAACCGAGGGCCTCTGATACCTGAGGTGGGAACCAGAAGTCTGGAGAAGTGCAGGCTGGTCCTTGTGGACAGCACGTGGCCTCATTGCTCTTTGCACCACCCTGAGATGAGCCAGTCAGGGCTGGAAGGATCCAACTTGCGGGCCAACGCAACAAAGCTGCAGGCTGGATGTGCACAGGTGTGTCTGTCCCCACTCCCAGACCTCCTAAGTGTCCCTCTATCAATAAGAGCGACTGGCTGACCATTTTCAGAGGCTACACAGCCTAGCATGGGGGTGGGGGGCGGTGGTGGGGCCGGAGGACAGGTGGATGAGAGCAGAGGTGGTCACGGACGTGACCGAGGGTGGTGACATGTGCTGTGCTAGCTGAGATTCAGGCCTTGCTGCCTTGGAGCGGACATGAGGGAAACCCAGCAGAGCCCCTGAGGACCATGGGGCAGAGCTATGTGCTGCGTGGGCCTGCATCCTCAGGAAGCTTTAGGGCCACAATCCCTAGCTGTGCTTGTCCAGGCCTGAGGTCCCAAGTGGGGGTACCATTTTGTGATCCTCATGGAATACAGGTGGATAGCAGTGGTCCTGAGAGAATGTATGAAACTTTTGTCCTTTCTTGTACCTGACATACCATGGGCTGGGCACAGGCCCTCAGTGGTGGATAAACACAGTCTGCTTGGCCCCGGAGGCTATTCTGTATCCAGTCTCAGAGTGTTCACACTCAGGCAACAGAACCAACTCCAGCCTTCCCTGACTGTGGCCAACAGTTTAGATACCTGTAGGACTATGACTTATCACCTGATTCTCCCTTTCCTTAGAAAACCTCAACAATGAGGGCTGGAGTAATTGCACAGTGGTGCAAGGCCCTGGGTTCAATTCCCCAGCACCACATAAAGCTGGGCATGGTGACACATGCCTGTAATCCCAACACGCAGGAAGCTGAGGCAGTAGGATTGCCAAGTTCAAAGCTAGCCCTGGGTTCCATAGTGAGTTCAGGACG
The DNA here is from genome assembly GCA_004027205.1 of Ctenodactylus gundi. Classification (NCBI taxonomy): domain Eukaryota; kingdom Metazoa; phylum Chordata; class Mammalia; order Rodentia; family Ctenodactylidae; genus Ctenodactylus; species Ctenodactylus gundi. The sequence goes on along the minus strand of PVKB01001171.1, from coordinate 73,151 downwards.
AGCCTGGGCTACAGAGCAAGACCCTGTCTCAAAAACAGAGAGAGAGAGAGAGAGAGAGAGAGAGAGAGAGAGAGAGAGAGAGAGAGAGAGAGAGAGAGAACCTCATCAAGCAGGGCCCGGGGGCACATGTCTGTCATACCAGCACTCTGGGAGGCTGAGGCAGGAAGCTTGCAAGTTTGAGCCCATCCAGAGCAACCTGATATCTTAATGAGATCATATCTCAAAATCAAAAATCAAGAAAAAAAAAAGGGAGGGAGGGCTAGGGGTATAGTTCAGTGTTAGGGCACTGGGACTCAGTCCCTAATACCAGGAGGGGGAAGAGGAAAGAAAGAAAACTCCATTGAGAAAATCCCATCAAAGAAGGTGTGTATGACTCTTAGAAAGTATGCACACTCAAGGAGAGCCATTGGGAAGTGCTTCTTGGGGGGAGGGGCTGGTGTAGAGGCAGTGCTCATGTGGCATGAGGGCCTTTCCCGACAGCTGCCTCCCTTCCCCTGCCTCTGGACTGATTGCCGTTGCTGGAACAAGGACACACACAGAGATCTGGGGTATCGAGCCCCAGTTCCCTACAGTACAGGCTAAGGCCTGGAGTCCTGAGACCCTTGGCATCCCAGGAGCATCCAGAATCTGAAGCCTGAGCCAGTCTGCTTCGTACTGAATGCAGCTGGGGAAGGGGTATGGTGGATGTCAGGAGAGCACCTCAGAGCCGTGGAGAGCGCGAGGACCCCCAGCTGCAATGCAGCAGCCCACCCAGGTGCAGTGGTCAGTACAAGGGCTCTAATGATCCTCTTTAGGTGGAGTTACTAAATGTGGGTCAGTTGCATGGGTGCATGTGGCATCTTTCTTGAAAGTGGAGAGTGTGCTGGTCTCTGTCCAGCTATGTGGAATTGCTGCATGAAACAAAGGTGCTGTTGGTCCCCATGCCACAAAGAGCCATTCCTGCCTGTGGTTTACATGCAACACTGGGCACCTCCAGAGCCACCCTGGGCCTTGCCACAGCTGCTGGGCCGTGGACCTGACTCTGCTTAGGAGAAACAAGCTGAGGATGGACCAGCAGCCAGGTCCTTGCCAATAATGGGGTCCCCACTTCTTCCACTTCAGCTGAAGTGCTTGCTAGCTAGGGACAGACTGACACCTTAGTGTCACTGCTGATTATGTGTGGTGACTGAAGAATCTGTGAGTCTCAGGAGGCCTGGGGACATCCTGCATATTATGGTTTAGATCTTGAATGTCTCCCCAAAATCTCATATATTTGGATGTTATGGATTGTCTGTGGAGCTATGTGTTGTTGGGAGATTGGGGCCTGATCTAGGGGATGGATTGCATGTGTGTAGACTGGATTATAGGTGTCTTCTGGGGGCTTACCATACCTTCCATATCTGGAAAGGGCAGAACACTGAGGCTGGATCACTGGGACAGGCCTGGAAGAATATATAAGCGGCTTCCTGCTTTCCTTAAGAGACAAAATGAGACTTGCCTTGACTTGGCTTCCTGTTACCAATGTCATGAGGAACTGCCTCTACCTCTGCTTCTGCCATGTGCTCCCACTATTGCCAGCCGCCCCTGAGTGGACTGTGACCTTCTGAAACTGTGAGCTGAAACAAACTTTTTCCCTACCAATTTGTGGATGTAGAGTCTTAAGTCACAGCAATGAAAAAATAATTAAGACACTGCACATGAAGTGGAGGTGTGCAGCTGACCAGGTTTCATTTTGCGTCTGTCTGCCTGTCCTATTGGCTGCTTTTTTTCCTAAGATCTTTGGTGGGGAGGGGGGGTCAGGCTCGGTGCTAGGCACTGGGATGCAGCAGTGAGGAAGGCATCAGGATCCCTGTGCCCTCCCTGAGGTGACACACACCAGCAGCAGGCCCCTCTGGGAGACCATGGCTGGGGTGGCAGCAGCTCCCCTGGGCAGGCACAGCCCTTGTGCCAGCTACCTACTAGGGCGTCTGGAGGTAAGTCAGAACATGCTGTGTGGAGGGGGCACTGGGTAACTGACTCCCACAGGCCATGGGTAGGAGTTAACACTTTGTTGCCAATGCAGTAGGATTAAGATGAGGCACAAAATCCCCCAGCTCATACTTTACAGAGCCCTCTCGTCATGCCGCAAGGGTACGGATTATAGGGTAAGGTGGAGAGAGACCTGAGACCAGGTGAGGGGTAGGCGTGGAGTGAGGGGCAGGAGAGCTGGCGTGAGGGCTGGTGCTCAGGTCGGTGGCAAGGCTACTCCGGAGGTTGTCCTCTACTACCTGTGCTGCCCTGCCAACCCTGCCAGGCATGCTTCTTCCCTGCGCTCCACCGGTGTCTTCTGCAGGGTAGAGACATTGGTGGCCTTTGGTGTTTAGGTTTTTACATTTCAGCATCACAGTATGACCCTCTTTTTGCTGTGTGTCTGTTTAGCTGACCCTCAGTCCACCCAACATCTATTGGCTCCCTTGTACAGGCCCCTCTCTGGCCTGTCCTCCCAGCAGCCTGGCTCCTTGCCTGCCAGAGATCCCCGATCTTGCCTTGGCCTTCTGCCGTCTGAGTTACTCTTGGTCCCTAGACATGGAGGTGGAAGTGGATCACCAGGGCTGTGATCTCTTTAGCTGGGCGCCCACATGGGTGGTCTGGGTGCCTGTGGCGGTCGTGTGTTTGTGACTGTTGGGATGGAGGGAGCTGGTCCCTATCTTTCTTGTCCTCTGAGCTGTAGCTGGAGCGGGAGGAGAGCTCTACGTACTCATGTACCTGATTTCCTGCTTCAGAGGGCAGGTGACCAGGAATGGTCCTAGGACAGGCCTTGGGCGGCTGCTCAGGGATCTGCATCCTAAGTGTGTGGCTCAGATAGAGTACTTCCTGTCATGGTTGTATCTTGGGATTGGGGTGGCCCTGCCTACATGTCTAGAAATGTGTGGTGTGGTCTTGGTACTACAGGTAGAGAGGGACATCACCGGATGATCTCGGTTTCAGCAAGTTAGAGAAAGGCTCAGGTGTACTCTGGGAGTTGTGGGCAATGTCTTTCTATGCCAGACATAACGTTTTCCAGTGTTAAAAAATTAAGCAAGTAATAAGAACACTGACTCTAGGTGTCAATCAAACTTTTTTTTTTTTTGAGACAGGGTCTTGCTATGTAGTCCAGGCTGGTCCTGTGCTTACTCTGTAGCCCAGGCTGACCTCAAATCTCTCAGCAATCCTCTGTCTCAGCCTCCTAAGGGCTGAGTTACAGTTGTGTGCCACCACATCTGGCTAATTTTTATATGGGTCTGGAGAATCAAATTCAGGGCCTTGCTCATGCCAGGCAAGTGCTTTAACCACTGAGCTATGCCGCCAGCCCTCTCCACAGGTTCTTAATGAAACCTCTGTCTTTGGTACTGAGGGCAGTTCTAGGAGAGACGTGATGAGTTGTATATTTCAGAAAGTTCCCCTGATTATTTGGGGGATGGTATAAAGGTGGCAGGAATTTTGGAGACAGCAAAAGGGCCGCTTTTCTGGGGACCCCAGATTTTGGGTCTAAGACTCTGTACTTTGTCATACCCTGATATTTCTCCTACCTCCGGTTCTTTCTGAGAAGCAGCTCTCTCAACCACAGAGCTGGGGAAGGAACCAAGTGTGAAATCACAAGTTGGAGAAGGAAACTGAATGGCCAGGCAAATTTGAGTTGAATTTGAGAAGCTTTCTGATAATTGAAGCTAGCCTCCAAAGGGAGAGTATCTAGGGGGAAATGAGATATGTTAGGCCAGGGTTTCCCAGCCTTGGCACCGTTGGACATCCAGGGCTGGAGAATTCTTTAGGGTAAGGCCCTTCCTGTGCACTGTAGGATATTTAGTCTTGATTTCTACCTCACTGTCCAAGTTGTGATAACCAGAGTATCTGCACATTGCCAGATACCCTCAAGGAGACACGCTAGCACCCAGTGAGGGCAAGGAGGACTAATACTTGGCTGAATATATTGGGCCTTTTTCTAATGGAAAACTGAGCTCAGTGACCCATAGTCTTTGCTTAAATTTATTTTGGTAAAAAATACAATGATTTATTTAATTCTCTTTTTTTTGCTTTAATTTTTACAATACTGTGGTTGAACCTAGAACCATGTACTTATTAGGCATAGATACTTGAGATCCTCCTGCCTGAGCTTTTCTAGTAGCTGGGGATTGTAGGCATGTGCCCTTATACCTAGCTTCATTTAAAATTTTTGATTGAACTATTTTGCAAATGGAAAATGAGCTCATGGCTAAAAAAAAAAAAAAAAATGAGAGAATACAAAAGAGCCTGGGCCCTTAATCTCCCTGTCCTCCCACCGGGGCTAACTCCATTCCAGCTCCTGAGATGTCTCATGCTCCTACGGCTGCCCCCTTTCCTTTCCTCACATAGCAGAGTTTCTCTGTGACTGTAGCACTGCATTTCCCGTTGCCGCTCTCCCCTGCCCACCAAGCCCTAGCCAGGATGCTCCCGGGTGGGGTGGCCAGAGCTTCTTTCTCATCTTAGGCTCTGTGAGCCTGCCCCGTGAAGGTCAGGTGTGCAGTGTGTCTGTTGCGTAGATTCCAAGAAGTTGTTGCTAGGTCCAAGGATGCAGCAGGACAGCCTTTCAAATTGCCAGGTAGATCCCGCCGATGCGTCTCTCTCCTGCTCAGCTGAACTTTCAGTTCATTCTGGTTTTGCTTTGCAGCTGTCTGATTACTGAGATCGTTCACATTTAAGTTCTTCCCCAGAAAAGTTGGGTTCCATCCCTGGCTGAAGGAGCAGGTTCAGCATGAGACGTCAGTGGGGGACCAGTGTGACAGCTCAGCTTGGTGGGGGAAGCCCCCATGACAGGCAGGTTTGGGTTCAGTTTGAGAAACTTTCTAATCATTGAAAGTTATTAGAGTGTGGGGGGTGGCACTTCCTGTTCCCTGCCTCCTGCAAAGCTCCCCTTCCTGCGTGAGTCCTGCTGTGATTATACCAGAGCCCATTTGCTTCCCCTTCCCCACATTAGTTTAGACTTGTTTTATGGTTACAGAAAAGTTGCAGCCATGGTGCAGAGTATCTTTGTATACCGTGGCCCCATTTCCCCAGATGGTCACATCGTGTATGCACCGGAGGAGTCGGTGGAGTCACGTGCTTGCGTGGGGGCCACAGGCCTCTCTGCAGATCTTTCCTTGGCCAAGGCCGACCTGGAGGCTAGGCATCTGTTCTCCTGTCTCCTGACCCTTTAGGGTGCCATGGTGGCTTCTCAGATTTTCTTTTATCCCTATATAGTTTCTGTTCCTCTGAAAGGCCACCTTTTTTTTTTTTTTGAGACAAGGTCTCAGTCTATAGCTGGTTCTGAGCTAATTATGTAGCTAAGACTGGCCGTGAGCTCACAGCAATCCTCCTGTTTCAGTCTCCTAAGTGTTCGGATTACAGGCATGTGCCACTGCACACAGCTTATGGGGCGCTGGGGAATTGAACTCGGGTACTTAGCACTTGCTAGACAAGTGCTTTAACCACTGAACTATTCTTCCAGCACCGCCCCCCCCCCCCTTTTTTTTTTTTACACTAGGTTGATCTTGAACTTTCTTTATAGCCTGGGTTGTTCTCAAACTGATGGCAATCCTCCTGCCTCAGCCTCCTGAGTGCTGGGATTACAGGCATGCGCCACTATGCACAGCTGTCTAATTTATATGTGGTGCTAGGGAATCAGACCCAGGGCCTTGTGCATGGTAGGCAAGTGCTCTAACCACTGGGCTACTGATCTAGCCCTGAGGGACCATTTCCTGTCAGACACCCCAGCACAGTTCTGAGTGGCTCCCATCGCTGGGTGTGGACACTCAGAACAAGAAGAGACAATCGGGAGCCTGAGAAGGCTCTAGCATTACTTGGCAAATATGTGTGGTGACCGCTGTGGTGGTCTCACGACCTGTGCTCACTTGTGGTCTGCTGGGCCCAGTGGTCACTCTCCACGCCAGCATGTCTTTGGTGCCATCGTGACCGTGGTGGCTATTTTTAGGCTTGGATGATATTTCCTGTTCACAGTTTCTTCTAGATCTCAAGCATATATTATTTTTGTGAAATTTAAAAGTACTCTTTGGAAAGGAGGGATTCAATTACACAGTCTTTGGCATCTCTACTGTTAGAATCTGACTCTGGGAGAACAGTTTCAGTCGGACGACGCCCTCCTTCAGGAGACTTCCTGTGCTGCTGCTTCTGGAGCTGCAGCCTTCTCTGTCCCTCTTCTGAGTAGGATATGTGAACAAGGTGGGGATGGGTCTCAGACACGTTTGGTCTAAACCCATCTATTCACAGATGGGAAACTGAGGCTGTGCTACAGGTTGAAAATGGTTGAGGACAGAATCTCTGCCTCTTCTCCTCTCTTGGCCTAGTGTTCTTTCCTTGATATCATTTTCCTCTGAAGTAAAGCCCTGTAACACAATTCAGCTTCCATCCCAAGAGGAACACGGACCTAGACAGCACCCACAAGCATGGGATATTTGGGGGCAGACTGGCCTTAGCCTCCTGGAGAGAGGCAGGAAGCCTTCTGACTCCCTCTTGAGCAGCACCCATGTGAATGTGGGGTGCCCTTCCTCCACTGGCCTTGATCCTCACACTCAGGACTGTACGTGTTGCTCAGGGACCTTTTGAGCCTCCTGTGCCTTGTCCATCTCTGTGCTCACAGCGGCCTTGACATTCTGGGCCTGAGGATGACGCTCCTAGAGGCACATTCTCTCACCCCCCTGGCCTGGTGTTTGTGCAGTTTAGCATGTGATTCTTTCCCTGAAGGTCCTTGTGTTCATATTGGCCTCAGCTTTACCCGGTACCCAGGTCAACTCAGAATGGCCCGCACACTCGAAGGCCCCCAGGCCTGCTATCTTGCGATGAGTGGCAGGACAGTGGGCTTTGGGTGTGTGCTTTCTAGGTACATTTTTCCAGCAAGGCAGAACTCTGGGTCCTGGGGTTCCAGGCTTCCTGGGACTTGTCTCTCTAACTCCTAGGTGAGTGGGGTGGCCTGGGGAGGGGTGCAGTGTGAAGGCAGCACCTCTACCAGACCATTGTGGGAGCAGAGGGACAGCAGTACTGTGCACTCACAAATGTCTTGGTCTAGTGATTTGCTCACTTACTGGGGGCAGCATCACTGCCCCTGTCACTAATCTATTTAGAATAAGCCACATGCTGTACTGCTCAGTCACTTAAGCAGTGGGTTCTTGGTGAAGTTCCCCTAGCAACACTTGGCAACCTGCAATTTTTACCAGTTGCTTGGTAAGAGGGTTCTTCAGTCAGTTCCTGAAATATCCTGTCTGCTGGGTGGAAGGGGTAAGACCTAATTCTCATGATTACTTGGTGAGATTCTCTACTGGCTGTGTTTGGAGGCACTTTTCTGAGCAAAAAAATGTACTGCTGTCTGTCTGTCCATCCATCTACCCATGCATCCATTGGTGTGAGTTACTTGAAGTATAGCTGGGCTGTGTGAGATGTCAGCAACCTGTTGCCTGCCTCGTAAGTTACTTTGTTCCCGTTGGCCTTGGCCAGTCTCCATGTGCCTTGGCTCACTACTATCTGGCTTCGTTGCTATACAGTTGGTGTGGCCACACCTGGGGCCATGCCGGTCGTTGGTCTCACCCTGGAGACCACAGCTCTGTCCCTGTTCCAGGTCCTAGATCCTATAGCTATACCTGTAGTGGATCAGGGGCAGGATTCAACAGGAGGGCCAGAAAGAGAGCCTCAGACTGCTTTTGCCTGTTAAGATTTCTACTTCCTAGACTTTTAAAAAATGTCTTTTAAAAAGTCAGAGAATTTTACTAGAATGTTCCAGCAGGATGGATCATGGGGCTCACCAGTTATGAAACAGTGGGTCCTCTGAGTCTCTGAATTGTCAGGAGGTACCCCCTCGACTACTACCTTTCATTCCAGGGCTTCCCCCTGAGTGGCACGTGTAGACCCATCCCCTTCCTGGGCAGAGCTGAAGACAGGGGTCTCGCCTTCTTAGGTTGGGAGTCCCTGTCTCTGTTAATAGGTCCTGGGACTGCGCTTCCTCTCTAGTCAGATTTGTCTTGTGTTTCTGAGGGCTTTATCTAAGATAGAAGGCTGTAATTCCCAGAGCTTCCTGGAAGAGATATTTGTTCTACATCTGCATACAATTGGTTTCCTTAGAAACCACTGGAGTAGATGCTCTGAGACCTGCCTCTGATTTTTAAAGAGACCTTGCCCTTTATCTGGAATATCCGTTAAACAGTCATAGAGAAAGAAGCTTAGAAGTATATTCCGAGACAGTTTGAATATTCATTTAATATGTCAAGAATTCTACCCTGTTGAATGATAGAGCTGAAGGGATGATTAACTAAATGACAGTGTACATACACAATAGGAAATTATGCAATCAACAGTGGTGTTTATAGCAGGTTTTAATGACACGGGGAAAATGTTCATGATGTAATAGTAAATGAAATGCTGTGTACGTAGTATGATAGCTGGTATTAGTTAACATAAATCATATACTGAAATGTTTAAAAATGGAAACATTAAGATTATTTTTCCCACCTCTTTTAATACATTTTTTATACTTTCTTACTGTTTTTCTGGCATATATGTCATATTACTTTTAGAACCAAGAATAAGGTAGGCAAGGAAACAAGATTGTCAGAGTTTAGAGGTCATGTTACCTGACTTCTTCCTTGACAGATTTTATGGACTATGGGTTTTATAGTCCCTGTACTACAGCCTCATTACCTTTTTTTGTCCCTTTTTTTTTTGTCCTAGACTGTGTAGTATAGGCTAGCCTTGAACTCACTATGTAGCCCCAGGCTGGGCTCAACCAGGCCTCAGCCTCCCTAGTGCTGGGATTAAGGCCTATACCATCACACCCAGTTGTTCCAAGACCTCATGATTCTGAAGGGTAGAATAGGGTAAGGTATCTCTTTGCTCCCTTTTCTGCTGTGACCTACCCTAAGGTACAGTACCCTCCTGCATGCATTGCCCAGAACTATGGAGAGTCCGTAGGGACTGCAGGAAGGGTTATAGGACCCACCCAGTTAGCCTTTTCCTCCTTTGGATTGCCCTAGGGTACGATTCTCTTAGTCCCAGACTGTACAGTTCTCCCTCTCTCTCTCTCTCTCTCTCTCTCTCTCTCTCTCTCTCTCTCTCTCCCCCTCCTCCTCCTCCTCTCCTCTTTTTTTTTTTTTTTTTTTGAAACAGTGTCTCACTCTGAAGCCCAGGCTGGTCCCGAACTCACTGATGTACCCCAGGCTGGCCTTGGACTCAGAACAGTTGGCCTGCCTCAGTGTCCCTGGTGCTGGGGTTATAGGCATGTGCCACCATGCCCAGCTTTATGTGGTGCTGGGGAATTGAACTCAAGGCTTTGTGTTTGCAAGGCAGGCAAGCGCTGTAACCACTGTGGCATGCCTCCAGCCCCTGCAGTCAGGTTTTTTTCGAGCAGCCCCCATGCCCCAAAGCAGCAGGGCCATCCTGTAGGCAGATTCCGCCTGCCCAAGGGCCTAGGAACAGATGGGTACTTGTGGGATTTTGAACTTAGTCCTGCGCTCCCAAGAGGACCCTCACTGCCAGCAGGAGGCAGCTGGGAGCAGGATGTGGTCCGCACGGGGGTGGCGTAATGATTGAGGATGTCAGGAAGCCCCACGCGGTGCAAACCAGGCAACTAATTCCCAAGACTGGCAGCCCTGTTCACTGGCTGGCTGTGGAGCCCAGTCCTCTTGCTGCTGATGTTTCCCTTGCTCTTCGGGGTTCTGTCAGCCCCCCCCTTACACAGCAGGACCCTGTGGGAAAGTATCTCATGCCCAAGACTAGGCGATTCCTGAAGTGCTTTTTTCCCTTCCTCGCCACTTTCTATAGCCCAGTCTGGCCTCGAACATACGGCAGTCCTCGTGCCTGAGATTCCCAAATGCTGGGATTACGAGAGTGCACAACCATACCTGCCTGATGTTGTACTGGGGAATCAAACCTAGGGCCTTGTGCTTTCTAGGCAGGCACTCAACCACTCTACTCTTCCTCCAGTGCCCCTTCCTCTCTACTTCTTACCAAGTTTTCAAGAAATCTCTTCCCCTCCCCAGGGGAACATATTAGCCTAACACTCCTCCTCTGGACAGGGCTCTCAGGAGTTCAGGAAAGGGGCGGTGCCCCGCAATTCAGGTGACCTCCACCGGCTTTGCTGGCCAGTGGCCATCTGCCATCCTTGATGAGACTGCCTCGCAGGGGAAGGAGGCAGCCGTCTCTGAGTCGGAGCCTGCCATTGAGATGCTTCGCTCAGCTCACTCCTGCACATCACACGCTGTGGACCATTTATTTTGACAAGTACAAGCTACACTTAATGTTTAATGTTGGTACTACAGCCTCTAGCTCATGACCCTGGCTGGCACCCTTGGCTCCCATCCCACTGGGGTTGGGCTTGAAGGAGATGCTAGGTGTTTGTGGTACAGGTGGTCTGCAAGGTGCCCAGGTGTTGGATGTACACTTCCAGTGTGGCAGTTATGAGAAAGTAAAGAAGTCATCCCAGCCTCCTAGCTTCTGAGTACCAGGTCCCCCTGCCTGCCCTTCTCCTCCAGGGCAAGGAAAAGGTGCCAAAGGTTGTTTGTGAGTGTTGGAAGAAAGCTCCCTCTGAGTGGGGAGGCCTTGGCAGGCCCTACCATGGAGGAAGTACCCCACCATATTGTGACGCTGCCTATCTCACTGACCCCCTCTGCTTCAGCCCTTCTAACAAGTAGGAGCCCAGTGAGACCCAGTCAGGGATTCTGGACACATTGCACATGAGCTGTCGCAGATATGGGATGAGAAGACCAGAGCATGGAAGGTGGAAACTGTGGCTTTAAACAAGTCTGAGATTAAGAGCATCCGCAATCATTGAACGGTAGTGTTTCAAACACAGGATGCGTACCAAAGACAGGCTCATAGGGACCCTGCCAACTGGGGAGAGTTGGTGGTCGCTGGAGAAGGTCACCTTTCCTGGAGTCTACTAAACCACATGGTGTCACACAGGCTGCTGTGGTCCAGCCATCAAGTGACATGTCAGCTGTGGTAGTGATGGGGCCACAGAGCTGAATGGGACTTGGATGCCAGGTGCTAAGCATCATCAGGACACCCAGTTACATGTATTCCTGCTTATCTGGAAGTCAGGTTTAACTAGGCCCTGTATTTGCTATGTCTGGTCACCCAGGTACAAATCACCTCTTTATTAGCAAAGATGCTGAGGCTGAGGAAGGTGGGACTGCCAGAGCCAAGCTTCTCATAAGGAGGAGCCCTGGTGATGTCCCTGTATGAGCGTCAAGCAGCCAGCTGGCCTCTGAGAGAGGAGAGCCCTGGTATGTGCGTGTGCATGTGTGTGTATCCTTGTGAGTGTAGTGTGTATGTATGTGTGTAGTACATACGTCATGTGGTTGTACATATGTGTTGTGTATGATGTATATGGTGGTGTTTTTTGTGGGGTATGTCATGTCTGTGGTATGTGTGTGCTTGTTGGGTATGCAATATATGTGATATATAAGTATGTATAGTGTGGTGTGTGTGGCCATGATGTATGTGTGTGTCTGGGTCTGGCTATAGTGGGGCAGTGTTGTGGGACTCTGTCAGCTTGTCTGTCCTCTGAAAATCTGGAGGAAGCAGTTGTCACCTTCTGGCTTTGGCCCTGTGCCTTCTCTGGAAGGGTACAAGCAGCACCCAAGGGGTAGACAGGAGCTTTCCAGAGCTGCACCCTTTGCCATTCTCAGTCTGAAGCGTGTATTTCCTGAGAACTCTGCTGTAGCACCACCGATCCTCCTTCTCCCTACTGGTATGAGGTCCCAGGTGGACATTTTCTGCAGCCAAGGTTGCTTTGAAATTCAGACCTGCTGGGCCACCTTAAAGGAGCCTAGGAGAATCCCCCATGCCCCTTCATCCTTGCCACCAGGCCAACTTGTGCATGGTTTCATGGATTGAGTCCTGGCACGTTGGCAGGGTGGACACAGGAGGCTCTGTTCACAACCTGGCACCTTGTCAAGCTTCACAGCTTCACAGACTGGGCTCAGCCCTGCCTGGTGGCCTAAGGGGCTCCACCCAAGGAGGCGTAAGCAGGCACTGGCCAGGCTGGGGACTGCAGGCTATCGAGGAGCTGAGCCTAATGATTGATGCAGGTACTTGTCCAGTGTATTCAAGAATGGTTACTCTTAACTTTGTATTATTAGGGCTTTGCCAATGTGAAGAGTGGTGACATGTAATTCCTTCTCCTGCAGTGACTGCGAGGCTGGTGATGTGCCACTGCTGGTGGGCGCATTTCCCTGGGGTATCTTCCGTTGGTGCAGGTGGGGCTGGGGTGTGTGACACAGTGGGAGAACTCTTGCCTAGGGAGCGAGGCCCTGTGTCAGATCCCAGAGCTACAAAAGAAGAAGTAGAAGGAGAAAGAGAAGGAGAAGAAAAATTAGTGCAAGTAATATTGTTCAGTGAGCACTTAGGTGATTATGGAGAAAAGGGAAGGCCACTGGTCCTTACTTCTCCCACGTTTCCATTGAAGTGTTTATCGACCTTTGCATTACCACTGGCTGAAAGTGTGCCTTCTGGCCCGCTTCATAGGCACACGGCCCTCTGTGGTGACTCCCAGAAGGGCTCATCGTGAGTAGTGTCACCTCGTGAAATGGTTATAGCTGGCTCAGGCTTGGGAGTGACACTTCACAGATACTGCTTTAACGCTCTGTTGGCAGATCGACCTTGACTGTGGACAACACCCTAGACTAGAGCACAGGCGTCCAGCCTTGCAGCGGGCCCACGCCCCATTGAGCTTTCCTGAGGAAATTTCTTAGACAGCATGTAAAATGTATAGTATAGTTAATGTATATAAGCACTATATACATTAAAACTTTTTATGTTTTTATGATGACATTAAAATAAAAATAGCACAAGTCCAAGATTAGTAAGTAAATAAGAAAACTTATGTATTTGCTTAATAGCAATGAACACCTTCCTTCACAGGCATACGTACGGGTAGGTAGGTTGAGACTCTGCTGTTGGAAATCACAGTTTCTGTTCTCCAGATCACACACATGCAGGCAGTGCCTGCTATGTACAGATTCTGAGCTCACTGATTTGTGTGTGGTGGGCACGGGAGGAGGCGGAGTTAGCGCTGTGCTGTGCCTGTCTTTACACAGTAATCTGTTGTCACCTGCACGCTCAAGCACTGTACAACTAGATAACAAACATTATACTAAAAAAAAATTGCATGATGTTAGAAGTTTTGATCTAGTGATGCTGCATTTCTGGTTACCGAGGGCCACATGCAGCTCACGGGCTGAGACAGACCTGTCTTCAAGGGTCTAGTCTTTTGTTTCAAATTTTTTATTTGATAAAGAGAAGGGGAGAAGTCAGTCAACTGTGCACTGGAAAAGCCAATGTTTTAGGCCACTTTAAGCATGTGTCTTGGCATTTCAGGCGAGGCCCCTGGCAGGATGACTGTATGCTGAGTCTGGTCCCTGCTGCCAGGGTGTCTAATGGGCCCCGGAAAGCCCAGGTGTGTCTTGGCACCCGGGAAGGGAAGGACATCGGTATCCAGCCACCTCCATTTCTCTCCTCCTTCTCAGGCTCTCTTCCTACATGTGTTGTCCTGTTGACCTCTGGCCTGTCTCCTGACTGACCTTCCGTGTCTTCCCACCTCCTGCTCTGCACGGACCACACCGATTTCCTCCATGTGTGAGGAGTATAAACCAAAGTGCCTAATACGCTGTTGAAAGTGCTTGAAGTTTGAAAGCCATTTCTGATTTCTAGAAGTTCCTGTTTTTCCTGTTTTCGTGGTTATCTCTTTCTAGTGTGGGTGAGTACGCATTGCTTACCTTTATTTTTCTTTTTTTCATCAGTCATTTAAAAAAAGATTTTAGCCAGGTGGGGAGGTGTGTACTTGTAATTCCAGCACTCAGGGAGGTTGAGGCAGGAGGATTGCCAAGCCCAAACTTGAGCTTTCCAGTGACTTTGCAAGACTCTGTTTTAAAAAGAAACGAGTGAAACAGAATTGGGTATGTAGCTAATGTGAAGGCCCTGGGGTGCAGATCCTAGTACTATAGAACAAAACTGAACAGATTTAATATCCTGATTCGTAGTGTTCCTCCGCCCTAGGCTCTGGACAGGTACTGAGCAGTGGGCTGTTTGGAACTGGGCTGCACAGCAGGAGATGAATGGTAGGCCAGCTTCATCTGTATTTCCAGCCACTCCCCATCTCTGTCATTACCGCCTGAGCTCTGCCTCCTGTCAGATCAGCGGCAGCATTAGGTTCTCATAGGTATATGCAGTCAGTGCAGTGCACTCGAATCATCCTGAAACCACCCCCACCTCTGTGCTGTGGGAAAACTGTCTTCCATGAAACGGGCTCCTGGTGCCAAAATATTTGGGGACCACTGCCGTATCACGTGCCCCTACTATGTTAAGTTCTTGAGGGTCTAATCTGACAGTTGGAAGTGTCTACCGACTGTCGCTCAGGGCCCTCACCCCCTTGTGTTTGGAAACATGAGACTGTTGGCTCATGTGTGGAATTTCAGTGCCGCTGGCAGGGAGAATGTGAGTGTGGTTCTGCAGTGACGGAGTGTCTCCCTAGGGACTGTGCCGTGACTTTCTATTTCTTTTGGTATTGGGATTTGCACTGAATTGCACTGAACTATAGACTTTTTTTTTTTTTTTTTGTCTGACTGGATATTGCTGAGTTGCCCAGCTGGGATTGGGCCTGAATGATCCTCCTGCCTCAGTCTCAGAGTGCTGTGATTACAGGTGTGTGCACCACACCCAGATGGAGGTGACTTTTTACATTAGTTTCTCATGTTAGGTTCCTGGTCCTCACCTAGGGTGCTGATGTGCAGCCTGCCTTCTTGGAGGAAGGGTTTGGGCCTCTGGATGTTCAAGGGAGGTTTCTGTTTCCCCTGGCTTTAGCAGGGATCGTCCTGAGGGGGACTTTTCATGGCTGATAGTCTTCTTGCCCTCCAATGGACTTCTCTGGCAAGACCCTTCAGGGACTTGGGGCTAGTGACGGGAAGTGGCTGGATTGAAATGAGAGGTGTGGATTAGTGAGGCCCCCTCAGCACCATTGCCGCAGTAGGACGGGGGCGTCTGTCCAGAACATTTCCCGGCACAGTCCTGCCTCTGAATAAGACTCTTTCCAGGGCTGGACCAATGGCTCAGTGGTTAAAGTGCTTTCCTAGCAAGTGTTAAGACAAGCACTAAGTACCCAAGTTCATTTCCCCAGCACCATGTAAGCCAGGCGTGGTGGCGCACACCTGTAATCCCAGGACTTGTGAGACTGAGACAGGTGGATTGTTGTGAGTCCAAAGCTAGCTGGGCTCCATCCTGAGTTCAGGACCAGCCTGGGGTACAGAACGAACTCTGTCTCAATAAATAAATAAATGCTAAAGGAAACATAAATTACAGAAAATATTCTAAATGGAGAAAATCTTTAAAAGACTATTTAAAAAAACACAAGACTTTTCCCAACCCTGAGCCCGTGAGTCAGTCTTCCCCCAAGAACACAGGGACACAGGCTTTTTCCATAGATGAGCCCCTCCTGGATGCTATAAACATTAGGGCCTAAGATTTCCTGAGGTTGTTGCGGTAACCCTGATCCCTGCCTCATGCCTCCCTGCTGTGGGGTCCTGGGTGCACCTTAAATGCCAGAGACATCTTTTTGTGTTTTGGGGAATCATTCTGTAGGGCAGGCTCCCAGAAGTGGCCGGTCACAGGACCAGCCTCATATTAAGTTGTTCCTCTAAGGGTCACTCAGGTATGGTCAGCAGTCTGCCAGTTTGGTGGGGTGACATTCCACCTAAGTGGGTAAGGAGTCTTCCAGTTCTCGTGGAGCCAGAAGCTAGGGAGGGCCCTGCACAGGAGCCTTAGTACTCAGTGGCAAGTGGTGTGGAGCTGAGAGAGTTGCTGAAGAGCGAGACGGGTGGCGCGGAAGCGCCATGGGTGTGCCACTTTGGGGTCTGCTCTCAGGACTGGAGAATCACCCTGGTCCTGTGATCTCTTGGGTTCTGCGCTGATGCTGCAAGCCACACTCACGGGGTGCCCATAGAGGGAAGGGTGGTTGGCTTTACGAGGTGGTATTTACAGCTACAGAGTGCAGGTTTTTGTGGGTATGGGGCATGATGTATGTCCTATAGGTTTGTTTTCAGATGCTTATGGGTCCCTGAAGTACTTTTGGTATTGAACTCCCACAGCCCACCCAGCTGGAGTCCCAGGTGCATTGGAGACTGACCTTCTGTGAGCTAGTTCTCCACTTGGCTCGGGGCTCACTGCAGCTTGTGCCTGCTGGTAACCTCTGCAGTTCGCAGTGCAGGGCCCACAGGACCTGGACTGCTGTATCTCTCCTGCTTCACAGAGGGGACTCCTCAGCCCACGTTGGGACATGCTGGGTGCTACTCTATGTCCTGCCAACCTGTCTTGAGCTGGAATGGTAGGCAGCACCTCAGGGTAAAATCCCACCTGGCCTCCTTTGAGATGTTGCCAGACATGGCCAGCATCTGTCTCTCCCATGGCCTGTATATATGGACTGTGGCACCATGTGCTTACTATAATCTGAGCACCTGGCAGCTAGCCCAAGGGTGATCCCTCCCGCACAAGATCCTCCAGTCCAGGGATGGTTCTGGCTTCTGCTTGCTTGTCTTAGTGAGTTAGGCACGGCCTAGACCAGGGGACATTTCTATTGAGTCGATCAGAGACTTGGGCTCGCGCTAGGCGCAGGTAAGGCAGCACTGGGAGGTGCAGAGGGTCCTTGAAATGAGGAGGTCCCTCTGATGCTAGGAAGACATACCTTGTGCAGCGGTGACAAAGTGTGTGACTCTGACCTGTGCTGAGGTTACACAGTGCAGGGCTGTGTGTCTCCCCTGTTCTGGGTGTGAGGAAGGCCCAGAAGGGGAATGAGCTTTGGCAGGCAGGAGGCTTTTTGTGTAGTATTCTAAGATGTAGGACAGCAAGCTTTATGATCTCTTTAGCCAATAATCTGTTTTTCTTAGATTCTTCTCTTTGTCTCTTTTCTTGGTATTGCCCCCCCCCCCCCCCCCCCCCCCCCCCCCCCCCCCCCCGCTTTCAAACTGGAGATTAGACCCAGGACTTCCCTACCACTGAGCTATATACTCGGCCCCAACCCCCTCCCCCATTTTTTTCTTGAGACAAAGACTTCCAAGCTGCCCAGGTTGAGCTCTAATAGCTTGCAGTCCTCCTGCCTCAGCCTTCCAAGTGTGTGTGCCGCTGCTCCTGGCTCGATTGCTCATTGTTTACTTATTCTAAGTAATATCTGAGTAGATAATATCTGAGTAGAGTAATTGTATTTCAAGTGTTAATTTAGCATTTTCTCCAAGAGATTTTCCCATTTTGGTAGTTTTCCCCATATCTACCAGCCTTTCCACGTGCGATCCTGGCGATTTCCATGGATCTTTTAGTTAGGAAGCATATAAACGTTCAGAGAACTCTTCTTTGTGATATATTTTAATAGACTTAATTTATTGTAGACCAATTTTAGATCTACAGAAAGATGAAGTGAAAAGAACAGAGTTCCATGTAATCCCCCTCAAAATTTTCGCCTTTTTTGGTACTAAGGATTGAGGCCAGGGCCTTCACACTGACCTACATCCCCAGCTCTTTTTTTTTTTTTTTTTTTTTTTAACCTTGAGACAAGATTTTGCTACGTTGCCCAGGCTTGTCTTGAACATGTGGTCCTCCTGTCTCAGCCTCTCAGAGTGCTGTGATTACAGTAGGGCTGGATCCCAGGCCCATTAACATCTTACCTTATTGTGATATATTTGTTTTGGTAGATGACTAAGTTTTGGTATATTAATCGTTAGCAAAGTCTGAAGTTTGGATTGGAATTTAGTCTTTAAGTTACAAATCCTGTGGGCTTTGACTGGAATGCCATGGACGTAGCATTATTGGCTCGGACAGACCAGTCTCCCATTGTCTTCTATGTGCCACCTCTTCCCCTAAACCCTGATCCTTTTTAAAAAATCTCTTTTCTTTTCCTTCCTTCCTTTCTTTTTTTCTTTTTCTTTTTTTTGAGTCAGGGTCTCGTTGTGTAGACCAGGCTGGTCCCGAACTCACTATGTGGCTAAGGCTGGCCTCATGGCGGCAATCCTCCTACCTGAGCCTCCCGAGTGCTGGGATTACAGGTGTGCGCCACCACATCCAGCTTATGTGGTTCTGGGGAATTGAACTCAGGGCTGTGCACTTGCTAAGCAAGCACTTTAACCACCATGCCATTCCTCCAGCTCCCACTCGCTGGTCCTTTGACTGTCTCCATGTTTTGTGGACAGCGATGTAGTCAGATCATACAATCTGTATTCTTTCTCAGACATGCTCTTAAACTTAATAATCTGCATCCAAGTTTCCTTCATGTCTTTTCCGTTTGATGGCTCATTTTTAGTGCTAAGGAGTATTCCTTTGGTCTGCATGTGTTGCAGTTTACTTCTTTATCCACCTGCCAGAGAGCATCGCGGTTGCTTCCAAGTTCAGGCATTTATGAAGCTGCTATAAACATGTGTGCAGGTTTTTGTGTGACGTAAGTTTTCGGAGCTTTTGGGTAAATACCAAGGAGAGCAACCGCTGAGTCATACGGTAAGAGTATGTTCAATTTTGTAGGAAACCTGCAGCTGTCTCCCAGAGTGGCTGCCACTTACCGTTCCCTTTGGCAGTGGCGAGAGTCCTGTTGCCCCAGCATCGCCAGCCCTCGGTATGGTCAGTGATGGCGCTGGCCATCTGATAGGTGCGTATTGGAGCTCAGCGTTGCTTCAGTTTGCCTTCCCTGGTGACATATGATGTTGACATCTTTTCATATGCTGAGATAATTGCCATCTGGATGTCTCCTTTGGTGAGGTATCTGGTAAGGTCTGTGGCCCATTTTTAAATTGAGTTGTTTATTTTCTTATTGTTAAGTTTTGAGAGTACTTTTCAAATTTGGATACCAGTCCTTTAACAGACATGTTGTGCAAATATTTTCTCCCAGTCTGTGGCTCGTCTTTTTATTCTCTTAACAATGTTGTTTGCAGAGCAGAAAATTTAAAATGTGGTGAAGTCCAACTTGTCAGCTCTTTCTTTACAGATGGTACATTTGGTGATACCTCTAAAAGTCATCAAACCCGAGGTCGTCTAGATTTTCTCTTACATCCTCTTCTGTGAGTTTTATGCTTTACATTTACATCTACAGGTAAAATTAATTTTTGTGTATATCTGTTTCTACATTCCTATTAATGTTTTTGAGACAGGGTCTCACTCTATCACTTTGTAGCCCTGACTGGCCTCGAATTCACAGCAGTCTTCCTGCCTCCACCTCCCAGGTGCGGGGAACATGGGCGTGTGCCACCACACCCCGCCTGTGATTACTTTTTCTCATGTGTGGCTGTGGAGCTGTTTCAGCACTGTTTCTCAAGCAGATTGTCCATCCTCCACTGTTTTGCCTTTGCCTCTTCGTCAGATGTCGACCTGAGTGCACACCTGTGTGTGTCTGCTTCTGAGCTGTGCCTTGTGTTCCGTGGACCTCTTCTGTGATTACTTCTTCAGTATCACCTAGTTTTGGTCCCTGTTGCTTTACTGTAAGTCTTGAGCTACGGGTGTGTCCACCTCTTGGCTTTGTTCCCCTTTGCTCTGTCCTCTTAGCTCTTTTGGGTCTTTTACCTCTCCACCTAAACTTTGGAATTAGTTGTTCCTACAAAACACCTTGCCAGGGTTTTCTGGTCTTGTGCAAGTTCTGTAGGTCAAGTTAAAAAGAACTAGCATCTTGGCAATATTGAGTGTCCCCCTTGTCACCATTTTTTTTTTCCTTTAGTTAATTTTTTTTTTTTTCACTGAAGTTCTGTAGTTTTCCCGCTATGGATCTTCTGTCATGTTTCTGTCCCATTTTCTTTTGGAGAGTGCTAGTGCAAATGTCATTGATTTCACGTTTCAGATTTTTGTTGCTGGTATATAAAAAATCACTTGGCTGTTGTCTAGCCCTCTGGTGTCCTGCATCTGTGCTGTGTAGTTGCTTATTAGTTCCAAGAATTCTTTCGCTGGATGCTTGGCGTTTCCTTCATAGAGAGTCACATCACCTGTGAACAGAGATTGTTTCATTTCTCTCCAGCTTGTGTACTTTGCCTTACCTTACTTTTCTTCTCATTTTCCATTAGCCAGGATTTTTATAGCATGTTGAGAAGCAGTGGTGAGAGAGGGGAGAGAGAGTACCTTTGCCTTTTGCTTGGCTTTGGTGGGCTTCTCACTTCTCACACTTGTAAATGATAGTAACTGTGTGTGTGTGTGTGTGTTTGATAGATTTTTTAATATAATGTAATTTGGTTTTCAATATTGACCTAGCCTGGCATACCTAGGATGGCATCCTAATTGATTAGAGTATGTAGCTCTTTGTATACATTGGTGAATTCAGTTTGCTAATGTTTTGTTGTAGATTTTTGCATTTGTGTTCATGAGGAATATTTGGCTGTGGTTTTCTTATAATGTGTTTGGTTTTGGTTTTATATTCATGTTGGCTTCATAGAATGATTGCTTCTGCTTTTATCCTCTGGAAAAAACCTGTAGAAGCTGATATGATTTCTTTCTTAAATATTTGATAAAATCCACCAGTGAACCACTTGGGGCTTGCACTTTCTGATTTGGAAGGCTACTAATTATTGTTTCAATTTATTTACTAGATCTTCTTCTGTGAGTTTTGGTAGAGTATGTCCTTCAAGAAATGGATCCATACAGTTAGGTCACCAAATATGTGGGCATAGAATTGTTCTATTCCTTCAATTTTAATCTGAGTCTTCATATTTACAGTGGGTTTCTGATAGACAACCTGTATTTGTTTTTTTATCCACTGCCATGTCACTGTTTTTTGTTATATTTTAGAACATTGGTATTTAAAGTGAGTATGCATCTAGTTGCATTAGTGTCCACTGTATTTGTTACTGTTTTCTGTCCATTGTCCTTCTTATATATATTTTGGGTTTTGCCTTTCATTCTTTTTTATGCCTTCTCTTGTTTTAATTAAGTATTTTATGTAATTTTGTTGCTTTTTCCTCCCATCAGTACTTCCCCTGCTCCCCTGATGTTAGGGATGAACCCAAGTCCTTCTCACTGACCCCATCTCATTTTTTTTTAATCATCTGAGACAATCTCCTCCTGAGTCACTGGATTGCCCAGACTCCGCTTGAATTTGCAGTCCTCCTTCTTCAGCCTCCCTGAGTGCTGGGACTATTGGCATGTACCAACACACCTGACCTTATTTTTTTTTTTAAGTAGACTTTTTAGACAGGATCTCACTTTATAGTCCAGTCTGGTTCTGAACTCACTGTGTAGCTCAGGCTGGCCTTAAATTCAGCCTCAGCCTCCTGAAGGCTGGGATTATAGATGTGCACCAACACACCTGACTTATATGGTCCTGGGATCAAACTCAAGGCCTTGTGCTTGCTAGGCAAATGCTGTAACCATGCTGTGCTATTCCTCCAGTCCTAAAATGCAAGCTTTAAAAAAGTGGTTATCCTTGAGTATGCAATATACTTTATGACTAATCCAAGTCCCCTTTCAAATAGTAGTATAGTACTTCCTAGATACAAACAACCAGGTTATCTCTACTCCTCCTCATACCATAGAGCATTGTGTTATTCACTTGACTTACCCATAGACTGTAGTCATGAGTTATCTGTTTACTGTTGCTTTGAACAGACTATTCTTTTAGATCAATTAAGACTATTGAAGGTAACAGTGTTCATTTTGTCCTCCATTGTGGGTTCTCTAGTAAAATCTTGTACATTCAAGTTTCTGGTCTATATGAGTTTTCTTCTCTGAAGAACTTCCTTTAATGTAAGACACTTTTACTGGTGACCAGTGCTCAGAATGTTACTTGTCTGGTAAAGACCATTTCTCTTTCATTTTTGAAGGATAATTAGTCTGGATTCAGAATTTTAGTTGATGAGGTTTTTATGTAAACATTTTAAATATTTCTCTCCATCCTCTTCTTATTTGTGTGGTTTCTAAGAAGGGTGTTATCATTCTGTACTTGATGCTTGGGACCATGGGAGAGATTATGTCAACTTGAGGCAATCAGGAACCACACTTGGATTAAGGTTTGGGACCCATGCCTAGATTGGGAATTGAGAACCAGCCTGGATTAGAGTGTGAGTGACTTGTGGGCTGGCAAATGAGGGAAGAGCACCTACTGGATATGGGAGGACCCACTGGAACTTCAATGGTATAAAATGAAAAAAGGAGAAAGATTGTTACAGCTTCTTCCTCTGAGAAAGCTCTCGCCTTTGCAGTTGTCTACATTGTCTTGCTACACACTTCAGATCTTCATCACAGATTCACTCCATTCCCGATTTGTGCCTGTCTGCCCGTCACTAATCTTCAGTGGCTAATCTTCAGTCTCTGGTCTTTGCCCTTGTTCTTCGAATAACCAAGATCTGCAGCGATTCTTGCTGGCTGTCCTGCAGTCCCAGACGGGAGTTCTATTTCGCAGCTGAGCAGCCATTGGACCCTTTAGCTCTCATACATGCAGCCCGCCATCTTGGACTATCCCTATTCTCAGATTTGTAAGCCTCCCAAATAGGTCTTTTTTGTTATAATTTCTGTAAATTCTGCATTTTGGAAGAACCCAAACGAACACAGTGCTCTTATAAATGAGGATATTTTCCTACTCCCCTTGGCTTTCCTCAATCTAACCATTTGGTTTTCTTCATTTTGAATGTGATTTGCCTCCATGTAACTTCCTTTTTTTTTTTTTTTTTTTTTTTTTTTTTTTTTTTTTTTTTTTTTTTTTTTTTTTTTTTTTTTTTTTTTTTTTTTTTTTTTTTTTTTTTTTTTTTTTTTTTGGTTTATCCTACTTTGTGTTCTTTGAGCTTTATGGAAGTTTTGGGAAATGCTTAGTCATTATGATTTCAGATGCATCCTTTCACTCCCTCCCTTTTCTCCTTTATGTTTACTGTACCTTTTGTGGCTGTCCCACGGCCCTTGGATTTTCTATTTTCTCATTCTTTTTCTCTTTGTATTTCAATTAAGGAAGTTTCTCTTGACTTGCGTTCAAGTTGCCTGGTTTCTCCCTGGCCACGTCCAGTCTGCTGGTGAGCTGCCCATCAGAGGCATGCGTTTCTCTTAGCATTGCGGTTTAGGTCTGGAATATCCCCTCAAGACCTCATATTTGGGAAGTGATTACATCATGGGGTTTAATCCATTGATTTTTTTTTTTGTGCTGTTAAGAGATGGAGCCTGGTTGAAAGGGGCAGATCACTGGGGCTTGACCCAGAAGGGGTGGATCACTGGAAGATGACCTGGAAGGGTATACACTAGCTCTGCCCCCCCCCCCCCTCTCTCTCTCTCTCTCTCAGCTTCCTGCCTTGCCATGCTGTGAACAGCTTTTCTCTGGCTAGGCCTTCACCAGCCTCTTACACTATAGGCTGCCCATGAAAGGGCTGAGACTTCCTGAGGCTGTCAGCTAAAGTAAAACTTTTTTGTCTGAAGTTGTGAGTGTTGAGTATTGTGTCCTGGCAACACAAAAGTAATTAAGAAAATTATAGTGGGTTTGTTTTGCTTTTTAATTTTGGTGTTTTGAGACAGGGTCTTGTTATGTAGTCCAGACTGGCCCTGAACTCACTATGTACTTCTGGCTGGCCTCAAACTTACAGCAATTCTTCAGCCTTAGCCTCCCAAGTGCTAGGATTGCAGGTGTATACCACCATACTTACCACTAATGTTACAGTGGGTTTTTTTCCTTTTCCTTTTTTTTTTTTTTTTTTTTTTTTTTTTTTTTTTTTTTTTTTTTTTGAGGCAGGGTCTTGCTCTGTAGCTCAGGCTGGTCCTGAACTCACTGTGGAGTCCAGGCTAGCCTTGAACTTATGGTACTCCTCCTGCCTCAGCTTCCTGAGTGCTGGGATTACAGGCATATGCCACTATGCCTGGCTTTATGTGGTACTAGGGAATTGAACCCAGGGCTTTGGGCTTGCTGAGCAAGCACTTTAACAGCTGCACCATTCCTCCAGCCCTATTTTATTTATTTCTTTTTTATTTCAAGCACTTCCGTTTGGTTCTTTCTTACAGCTTCCGTATATCTGCTTCCATTATCCATCTGTTCTTGCAGGTTGCCTGCTTTTTCTAGTAGACTTAAGCAGATTAATCATGGCTGTTTTATTCCTGTTTTGGTAATTCCAACATCCTTGCCATTCTCAGTCTGATTATAATACTTACTTTGTATCTTCAGCTTGTGTGTGTGTGTGTGTGTGTGTGTGTGTGTGTGTGTGTGTGTGTGTGTGTTTCATTTGCTTTTGCTTTTAGTGTGCCTTGTAATTTTGGTTGCAGTAAGTGATTTAAACAAAAAAGAAGTCTGTCACCAGAGAGGCAAGTCACCTGTAAGGTCTGTATGGTTTACCTCTTCCTGTGGGTGGAGTGCTCTCTGTGGATGTTGAGGTCACGGGTGGCATGGAGTGCCATGACTGCCAGTGCCTCGGCTTCTTCCGTCCCCACGTCATTTCTTTGGGATGGTGCGAAGACTTCTCCTGTGCATGTGGCCTCCTTCAACGGTGCTGAGTAGTGCTTGGTTGGAGGAGTGAGAGTGTGTTCTCTTGTGCTTGGTGCTCCTGTCCTCTTTGTGCACCCAAAGAGCTAACCAGGATGTGTAGAAGCTTAGTTATTTTTGAGAACCTCAGGTTCTTCCCTGCCTCGGGACACAGCTGAAAGTTTCAAGCCTCTTAGCTCTTGCTTTCCACTTGCATTTTATGCAGATTTATCTATGAGTGTCAGAGTATTTTTCCCTCCCTGGTGCTAGAGATAAACTCAAAGCCTCACTCATGCAAGCAAGTGCTCCACCCTTGAGCTGCCGCCCCAGAGCAGAAGAATATATGTGTAAAAGTAAGTTTGTATATACTTTTAAACTCAGATAGCTCAGATTTAAACCAAATCAGTGTGTTATGATTAAAACATATTCTTCAAGGACTGGGGGTGGGGGCATAGCTCCCATCATGCCTAACATGCACAAAACCTATGTCCAATCCCCAGCACCCCCCCCCCCAACACACACACACACACACACACACACACACACACACACACACACACACATGCAGGTGCACCCAAAAATATTTAACATTTTTGTTAAATAGTAAACACATACAAAAAATTCAGAGGTCGAAAGTTCGTTGTCAGTAAAGAGTCTGACCCCTTTTTCTGCTTATCATAGCTGCCAGACTTTTCCAGGGATAGGTCTTTCTAGAATGTTTTGATCCTAGAGGAGTATGTTTATAGGTTACCTTCAGTTCCTTGCAGAAATAACTGAGTGCCACTCTACTCTTCTGCACCTTCTGCTGCTACTGAACCTAAGTCCTTGGAGGTTGTTCGATCAGCAGGTGTAGCGTTTGTGTTTCTTTCTGGCATTCCACAATGCTTACCTCACTTTCTCGTGGAAGGACACATTTATGCTAGCTGTGATATTTTGCTGTTGTAGTGAATGCCTTGGGCACCCATGTGCCCTACACCCCTAGGCAGAGTCGGTATCTGCATTTAAAGTATCAGCACTCCCAGCCAACAGCTCCTAAGCAGCGTTCTAGCCGAGAACAAAGGAGAATGCGTGTGGGTCACGTGTCAGTCCTAGAGTTTGGATTTGGAATGCCTCTCAGAGGCATGTGGTGAAGGCTTGGTCCCTGTCCTGTGGCACTGTTAGGAAACAGTGAAGCTTGTAGAAGGCAGGGCTGGTGGGAGGGAATTAGGTCACTGGGGGCATGCCCTGGCAGAGGGTGTTGGGACCCCAGCCCCTCCTCTATCCTTTGCTTCCTGCCTGCTGTGAGGTGGACTGGTTTCCTCTGCCACATCCTCCACTGTGAAGTGCTGCCTCACCTTAGGCCCTAGGCAATGGTGCCAAGTGAACAAGGGCTAAAACGTCTGAAACCTTGAAACAATAAAACCTCTTTTCCCCTTACAAGTAGTCTATCTCAGTGAAGGAAAGCAGACTCACAAAATCACCCACACCCGTCATGCTCCAAATGTTTCCTGATCTCTCCCAGCCTAATGTATATATTATATATTAAAAAACCATCTGTATGTCCTTTTGTGCAAACTGTTTAAGTCACAGCTTACATTACTTATCAAGCGGATGTCATTTCACTGTGTTGTTTTCCTATAGAAAGAATTGTCTTCTTTTTGCTACATCCCAAGCATGTTTTTTGATTTGGTTCTGGAGTGTCCCCCAAAAGCCTCATGAATTTGGATGTTGTGGGATATGTGTGGATCTTATTTGCTGTTAAGAGGTGGGCCTCGCTAGAAGAGGTAGGTCACTGGGGCTTTACCTGGAAGGGGCAGATCAGAGACATGACCTGGAAGGATATTCTCTATCTCTGCCCTTCCTTGTCTGCCATGCTGTGAACAGTTTTGCTCCAGCTAGGTCTTGCCATGTGCTTCCCCATTACCAGCTCTCTGCAGACTGAAACCTTCTGTGAGCTAAGATAAACCTTTCCCCTCGTATGTTATGGGTGTTAAGTAGTCCGTTCCAGCAATGAAAAGGTAACTAAGACAGCTTGTATTTCAGCACTGGACCACAGGCTGCCTTAGTGCATGTGACTTGTTTGCAAGCAGAGACTTATTTTCGTCCTCAGTGGATTGTGTTTTATATCCACAAGGCAGGCTGCAGTCTGCCCCTCAGGGTCCTGGCAGGTGAGTCCTTTCCCCTCCTGCATCACTGTTGGAGTTGAGGGGCTGGTTGTGCACATGCACACCACAATCAGCCCTGATGCTTTAATTAAAGCGACAATTCTGTATGCCTTACTGATACCTGTTCAGTGAATACCTGTGTTAACTAAACCTGCAGGTGTGTTTTTATACTTTTGAATGCCTTAGACGTCTCATTTTCCAAAGGCAACCCTTAGGAATGCCGTATTTCAACATTTCTATCACCTTGAGGACTACAGACTTCGGTGGTCCCTCTCCCTGCTGTTGTTTGCTTCCAGGTCTGGGGACGTTTCTGCTTTGTCTCCATGTGGTGTGGTGGTGCTGATGGAACTCTAGAGCTTCCCATCTTCCTCCGGGAGTGGGAACACCTGGGGCTGGGTTTTCAGTTTTCTTGGCCACATCATTAGCTGTTAGGGACTTTTGAGAAGACCTGAGTAGCGGGGTCATCAGCAATGAGTGTTGGACCTTTCGAGTTTGGGCAGGTGTGCTCTGTGCATGATTCGCACTTGTCATGCTTGGGGTTTTCCAACCAAGTCCATTCTAGAATTATGATTAGGGAGGGAATTCCCAACTAAGTAGGTGCAGGCTAGCACCTTGGCACAGGCCCCCTGAGTCCTGAGTGGGTGTGAGGGTGCTGCTGACAGGAAAGCAAGGGTGGAATGTTGGCTCTATGTTTGGGCTACTCTTCCACATGAGATTCTGTGGTTCCTGTAATGTAAGGCAGCCTTAGGAAGTTGTGAGAAGTCCAGTGAGGAGTGATTGGGCACTGGGGCCTGGCTTCTTGCCCCACCAAGGCCCTAGACAGGTCCTGCTAAAGAAATAGCCTCTGCCCCACTAAGTCCAGGGGCAGAGTCATTGCTGGGGTCTAGATTTTTCAAAGCCTTCCTAGACTTCTCTCTGAAGTTTGTGAAGTGACTGCCTGTGCGCATTGCCAGTGAAAAGTCCCTAAGGCCATAGTGGATCCAGCAGGATCAGCCCTGGACACTGAGCCTATGAAATCAGCACATCTCCTTTGGGCCCTGTAGTGGAGGGATCTGGTGGATTCATATCCACGAAGGGCCCGCAGTGGAAAAACCAGGCAGACCCAGGTGGGAGTCTCTAAGAGACCATCAGCCCAGAGCCCTCAGGAGGCCAGGCAACAAAGGACACAAAGCCTGACCCAGTTTAGGGATCCAGACTTCTGGTGGCCAAGTGTTATGTATGTAATTCCTGGAGCAAATACACAAACAATATGGAGACTCCTGGGAAAATTAGATGGTATATATGTCTGGATTAGAAAATTCATCTTGGGAGTGTTGTTTTTGTCTGATGATGGTGTTGTGATTGTAGTAGAGGATGTCTTTGTTTTTAGGAAGCTGCCAGCTCATAGATTAGAGGGACAGGTCCTGAAATCAGAAACTTACTTACAAGTTTCAGAAAACATGAGAGAGAGAGAGAGAGAGAGAGAGAGAGAGAGAGAGAGAGAGAGAGCATGTGAGGTGAAATATTAGCATCTGCAAAAAATGAATACAAGTTTTGTCATACAGATTTTTGAGAACATCCCTGTAGGGTTTCACATTTTTGTTTTATTTATTTTTAAATTTCTGGAGGGACAGGATCACACTAAGTTGTCCAGGCTGGCCCTGAAATTGCAATCCTCTTGCCTCAGCCTCTTGAACAGCTGGGACTACAGGTATGTGCCACTATAGTCAGCTTCTAAGTTTTAAAATTTCAAATTAAGTGGATGGGAGGAGATCCTTACAAGAACCTGGTGCTGTGTTCTGCTCTCTGGCACTCCTCACCATTCTCAGGTCAGGGGCAAGATCCTGCTTGACCCACGTGGCTTTTGCTTGCACAGTCTCCAGGAGGGCAGTGGAGGAGCCTGGGGTTCCATGTCGGCTTTGCTGCCTGTCTGAGGAGGAAGTCATCTGCCTAGGGTTGTCAGGAGGGGGTGGCTGGCTGTGTGGCGTGTTGTCTGGTTTCTGAGCTGCGGAGAGTGAGATGCATTCCCTCCTTCCTGGTCAGTTGTCCCCAGTGCCCTGGGCCCGTCTGTGTAGGTCACCATTATCTCTTGCAGGTGTCTGCTGTCCAGTGGTTCCAAGTAGACCTGGTCCCGCACTGCGTATGGACTCCATGTATCTTTCCTTGTTATTTGATCCATAGCACCACTTTGGAGTAGGTAGCATCATGACTCGTTCCAGGTTAAGGTGCTGTATCTGCTGCCCCAAGGTTGCCAGCAGGAGAAGCAGTGTCAAGACTCTCCTTCCAGCTTTGGGCCATGTCTCTGTAGCAGGACATCAGCTCATAGAGTCATCACCTGCCTCATATAGCCATTGAGCTGGAAGAGAAGAAAATGTCATGTGCCCATTTGGGGCATATCTCTGAATGTTTGCTTTTGTTATGTGTACATGTATGCTGTAGACATGGAAAATGCACTTCCTTTGTGGAATGTGACGCAGAATTTAAAGAAGCGCTGGCTCCCTGGTCCTTACCTCCTCGTCTTCCTCCCAGACCTGAGGGAACACTGATGGGAGGATAGTGGAGGCTCCTCACCTGCCTGCCTACCTGCCATGGCTTCTATCCCTCTCTGTGCCCCTCTGCTGAAGGGAAGCACAAAGAAGCCTATGGAAGGCTTCATGGCGGGAGAAAGCAGCTTGGGGTGAGGTGTGGGCAGGCTTGCTGATCAGATGCTGCCTGCCCCTGGTATCTTCTCCCTGGCATCAGAGGAAAGCTGGACTGAGTCCCTTCAAATCTGTGTCCTGGAAAAATGGATGCAGCTCACCTAAGAAGAGAGATTCTGTTTGTTCTTTGGAGCCAGTCAGTGCCATAAATAAAAGCTAGTATTACAGTCCTGGTGACTAAACAGGGGAAGGTAATGAGGATTGTGTTGATGCCAGGGTGGTGATGGCGGTGATGGTGATGGTATGATTGTTATAATGGTTGTGATGACGGAGAAGATGCTGATGACAGTGACTGTCTTAGTTACTTTTTCGTCCCTGTGACTCAATACACATCCACAGCTTAAAGGAGGAAAAATTTACTTTAGCTTACAATTTCAGAAAGTCGCAGTCCACTCACACAGGTGGGTGGCTGGAGAATGTTGGAATCGCGTGGTGGAACTGCAGCTAGAGCCAGAGCTGGAGCCCATGCCCTGGAGACTGAGCTCCTCACAGCATGGCAGAACAGAGGCAAGTCTGGGAGGAAGTCAGACTAGTACAGGCCCCTCCCCGTCAAGACCCAAGCATCTGCCGCTTCCAGCCAGGCCCTACCTCCCACCAATACATAGTATCTGTAGGAACATAAAATTCTGGGAGTATGCTCCAGACCCAAACCATGGCATTCTGCCTCTGGCTCCCAAAAGACCCATGTCTACTCCCTTAAGCAGAAGGCATTTAGTCCTTCTCCAAGAGTTACCAAAGACCTAATAATTTCACTAATAGTTCCAGCACTGTTAAAAAAAAATCCAAGTCCAAAGTCTTCTCTGAGATGTAAGGCTGTGAGCTCCTGTTAAAACCAGAGTTAAGCACTTCCAACACACAGTGGCACGGAGTAAACATTCCTATTCCAAAAGTGAGTAATAGGAGGATAAAAGGCAACAGGACCAAAACAATTCCTAAACTCAGAAGGGCAAGGGTTAAATCCTGTAGTCCTGTGTCCAGCACCTGGCATAAACTGTGGCAAGACAAACTGTGGCTGTGGCAACATGTGAACTCCACAGGGCCTGGGTGGCCCCTCCGCTATAGCACGGCTGCTGGCTGCAACCTACATCTACTCACAGCTGGTAGCTTTCCTCAGGAGATGATCCATGCCCATTTGGCTTCTCCAAATTTCTGGGTCCTCCACTGCATCTTAGGCCTCTCCTTTACAACTTCATGTATTGCCCTCCCAGGGGCACACTGCTTGGCTTCCAAGGCCTTTCCCTGAAACCTGGGAGGAAGCTTCCGTGAACCCGTAACTCTTATACTTGGCAGACCTATAGGGCTGGACCACATGGACATTGCCGAGGTTCGCCACTGTCTTGAGCAGGAGCCTGGCCCCCTTGGACAACAGCTGCTGAGGTTTTTATAAGGTTGAACTCCAGGTGGCTGGACTCTGGCAGACTTTTATCTTTTGGCTCTGGGGCATACTTCTCTGAGCAAAGTCTTCTGCCTCTTCGCCCTTGAGATGGTAAAGGCTGGGGTCTAACTGACTTTTGAGATGCCCTCAAGGCAGCTTTCTTAAAGGTCCTGAGTATAAGTACTTGGCTTCTTTTTAATGTTAATCTTTTTAACTTTCCTATGTTCCTTGGCTCCACCGCTGCTGGCCATTTTGGTCTGGCACTGCAAACTTTTGATATGATTTTTTTTCTGTCATTTTATCCTGTCTTTTGCCACAGATTTGGCTAAAACCTGCAGATAGCAGCCATGTAACAGTTTGAACATCAGTCTGCCTCAAGATTTCCTCTACCAGATTAACTAGTCCACCACCCTTAATTTCAGCTTTAGGCGGTCTCTGGACAGGGCAAAATGCTGACAAACTTTTTGCAAGAGTGAGCATATGTGTGGTTTTATACCACTTGCCAGTATAGTCTTCCTTCCCATCTGAAACTTATTGAGCCTGGTCTTTCCGATCCACACTTCTATCTGCATTCCTGGTCTTCTGAGCTGCAACCAGCATCTCCCATCAAGCTCAGCTCAGAGTACTCCATGGCTTCTCCAGCGGGCATCCTCAAACCTTTCCAAACTCCTTCCACAAACCAGTTCCGAAGGCTTCCAGATCGTATGGTCAGGTTAATGGCCCCATTCTTGGTACCAGTTTCTTTCATTGTTACTTTTTGTCACTGCAACTCAATGCCTGACATCCATATCTTTTAGGGAGGAAAGATTTACTTTAGCGTACAGTTTCAGAGAGTCACAGTCCATTCACGTAGGTGGGCAGCTGAAACATGGTAGAATCCAGTGGTGGGGCTGCAACTGGAGCCCGAGCTGGAGCCTATGATCTGAGATCCTCACAGCATAGCAGAGCAGAGACAAGTGTGGGAGGAAGGGCAGATCAGTGCACGCCCAGGTCCAGACCCAAGCGTCTGTCCCTTCCAGCCAGGCCCTGCCTCCTACCAGTACACAGAATCGATAGGAATGTAAAGCTTTTGGGGGACACTGTAGTTCCAAACCACAACAGTGACTATGACAAGTAATAAACTATCTTCATAGGTTCTTTTTGTATGCTAGTTAATGTGGTTGGCACATACAACAGAACATACAACCCCACCGGCAGTTGGTCATCAGCGTGCTACAGGATGTGATGGTCCATTCTGTGGAGATGGAGTCTGAGAATCATTGAAGCTCAGTACTTCTTGTGCTTATAGTTCATGGCAGTACTCACAGCCCAGGGGTTCTGCGTGTGCCCTGTGAGCTGAGAGGCCCCTGACCTGTGTGATGGGTCCTGTGAGCAACTCTGTGTGCTGTCCTGGGGGTCCAGCCACCACCTCCTGCCATTCTCCTAGTGCTGTCAGTCTTGTCCTTTCCCTCCTCCCCATCAGGCTCCTTGAGGGGTTAACCATGTACTCAGGGATCTTTGTATACATATCTTTTTGCCCTAGAGTAGGTTATAGATATGGAATTACTGGGCTGACAGACCTAAGTCCTTTAAAACTCTTGCCACATACAGGTGAGATTGAGAGTCTCCTTCCTGACTTAGACCCTTGACTAGGAAGATGATAGTTTTTGTTCCCACCATCCATTGACCTCATAAATTTGTGTCGTTAAGGAGCATATTTGGCCAGAAGGTCATTTTAATAACAACCGCTGCCTTGCATACATGCCACACTTGCCACTGTCATATCACAGTGGCATCTGCTTTGGATGCTGCAGAGAGGCTGGACGTCAGGTGAGGGCTCTGCCACACACTTCTGGGATTAAGAAAGCTTCTTTTTATCTGAGATTCTTTCTTAAAAAACCAAAACAACAAAAAAGGCCAAGCAAGCTTACAAAAATTGTCTGTAGTAAATCAGTTTCTTCTCATTTTTAATCAGTATGTATATGCAAAAAATCCACAGTTGCAATCCAGTTGTGCTATTCACAAGCTAATTCTGCACTCAATTTGGAAGTACTTAGGAGTGTGACATGGTGAGGAGTGTCCAGGCTGGGAGCTGGAGTCAGGACCAGTCATCCCATCCTGGGCTTCTCTGTGGGACCCCGACCTCTGCTGGAGGCAGACCACGCCTACACGAAACCACCTGGGGGTCTTAGATCCGTCTGCAGCAGGCCAAGGCTCTGTGGGCAGACCCTCATTGCGTGATGTTGTACCCTGACATGCTGGAGGTTGGGATTTCATATTGCCCACAAGAAAACCTCTGTGGAGGAATAGCTCAGAACTTAAAAAAGTAACTGAGTTCAGTTCCCCAGCACCACATAAGCAGGGTGTGGTGGCACATACTTAGCACTCAGGAGACTGAGGCAGGAGGATTGTCATGAGTTTGAGGCCAATCTGGGCTACATAGTGAGCTCAGAACCAGCCTGGACTACATAGTGAGTCCCTGTCTCAAACAAAAAAACAAAACAAAACAAACAAACAAAAAAGCCTTTGTGGCATCTGCAGAGCAGGGACTCCTATTGGACACCCACAGAAAAGTAACTTCTCCGGGGCCTCTCTTGCTTTTCCAACCATGAGGATCTTAGACAACCAGAGTGGTACCAGGTGGCAGGGTGCCACTGGGGAGAGGGCACAGGCTTCCTGGGGAGTAGACAGGCTTCATTACAGAGCCTAACAAGGTTTGTGGGCCCTGAATTCCACCCTACTTACCCACCTCCCTTTTAATTTCTTTTTTTCTCTTCGTGCGTGCACACGTGTGTGAGTGTGTCCTTACTCCTGTCCACCTTTGTGTTTTGGAAATTCTATTCTCTTTTTGATTTTAGGCTTTGGCCACAAAATTATCTTTAGCCTCTTTGAAACAGACTTTGTTAGCAGGTCCTGGGGTCAGAGTTGGCTGAGATGAAATTAATCACTGCTAGGTGAGATGATGCACCTGCTCCTCTGTCACCTGAGTATACAGCCGACCTCCACCCCTGTTCTCACCTCAAGGACCTCCTCAGGACAAGGTTAGTGTGGCAGACTGAATCCCATACACTCAGCATAACTGTGGTGTGCACACACACATACACACACGCACACACACACACACACACTCTACATAGGCACGTATTCCTGGGCACACATATACCTGCACACACAATCTAGCATATATCTGCCTGCTTTTGCATGCATATACTCACATGTTCAGTCTTACACACACACAGTCACAAACATAGACTCACACGCACATATGTACACACACGTACACATGGGCATGCACAGAGACAAAGATATACCTATACAAACAATACAGACATAACAGAAATCACCCTCCATGTTTACATGACAAATACTTATTTTATTTTGGCTTTTCCACTGTTATAATACACACATTCTTCTTAACAAAATATTGAGAATATTTTTTCCATAGTAATACGGAAAAATTTTCTTTTTTATTTTAAAGTTAGTTTAATAGTGTTGTGGCCCCATAGAGCACTCTGTGCTTGAATGTTTGTGTTGGTGTGCATATGTGTCAGTGTGTACTCTTGTGTGTGCATATGTGTATAAGCATGTGTGCAGATATATGTGTTTGTGTGCACATGTGTCTCTGTGTGGTGTGCTTGTACCTACATAAATGTTAAGCCGTATTTTGAATCTCATACATAGCCTTGTTCATGTCTATATTAGTCTCAGTGTCTTTTTGTGGTGGTATATTGGGAACCACACCGTTAGGGTGTGAAGACCTGGCCTGCCTATCCCTAGAAATGTTCCATTGGGTGGCTCCTCTCTGCTCTGAGCGTCAGTAGACTTCTGTGTCTCACTGGCGTAAGGGTAGAAGGTCCTTGTCCTATGCTCCTCAAGTGTTACAGGTATGGAGATGCCTACCCAGCTGTAATGCATGCTGGGGAGATCTTCACAGCTGAAACACAGACCAGTGGGCCTGTGAATTGGTTCAAACCTAACTCTTATATTTGAACCTGTCTCCTAGAAAGCCTGCAGTTTGTATTCTGACTGGCTAGTAAGGAAAGAAAGGCTCACTGAGTCTGAGCTGGTGCCCTGGGGCTGCTTGCTTCCTCTGCTCGCCTTGTAGGCATCCTCTTCAGGGCACAGGCCTGGTCATTTCCAGTGTCCCCAGGACAGAACTGTGGAGGGACAGTGGCTAGTGGTGGGTGGGGTTATCCCAGCAGGACTAGTGGGCAGGTGACCTCAATGGTCTGTGCTCTGTACTTGTTTTGTACGCCTGAACTCTGCTGTGCTGCTTTTACCTGGGCTAAAAAGGAAAAGTAGCTACAGATGCTATGGTGGTATGTCCCAAGTTTGTGCCCTCCTGACCTCTCAGTGTAAGCAGACCCTGGTCGACCTGCTCACTGTTTGAAAGCTAATACTTGGGAGATGAAGATTGGTGAAAAGAGAATCAGTTTTACTTAAGGGCCAGAATCCTGGTAAGATGGGGACTACTGCCTGAGAGCTTCCTGTCTTGGGGGAACTGAGGGATGTAAGGGTCTTTTATAGAGAAAGAAATGAGGAACAAAGAACAGTGGGAAGGAGGGCTACATCTAAGGGGCGTTTTTGTCACCTAGAGCACATGTCTTTCTGCCCCTGCCCCCGACCTCACAATCAACCTTGACTTGCTGGGGCAAGTTACAAGCATATTACTTTTCTGTAAGTTAAATATCACAGCAATTTCCATGCCTTGTGTCAGTTGTTTTACAGGATTAAAGAATAAGGAAAAGTGTAACACATTTTGATGTTACCTGAAGGTTGCCAGATGTTCTCAGCTGTATAAATCTAAAGGAAGATTATTTAGCAGTTAACATCTTGATGATGTAGGTGTGGCTTTTCTTTAGAATTTAGAATGCCATGCAAAGGGTGGGGAAGCAAAAGTAACTGCCAAGGACTACTCCCAACGGAGCAGCCACATTAGTTGTGCTGTGTGGCTGCTCCCCTGGATCCAGGCGTGGCCTTTCCCAGCTCCTGGTCTTTACCCCTCTGTTCAAAGTTAATGGAAAAGCAGATCACTCAGCATGGCCTTGAGGAGACAGATTGGGCCACATCTAATGCCGCTTCTGTCTGCGCCTTCCGTGGGAGCTGTTTTTAACTGCCTTGGCCTGTAGTAAGGGAAGGAGACAAGGATCAAGGCCTCTGCTGCAGATGCAAGTGGGTGAAGGCAGCTGGTGATCTGAGCCTCTCATGTCCTAGGAGCTCCTTTTGGAGGGTCACACTTCTGAGCCAGTATGCCCTTATGGAGTTGGGAGGGGTAATAAAAATCAGCCAAATCTGGCCACTTAAATTCTGGGTGATCCCCCAGGGGTGTACAGTGGACAAGGGCCACGAGACACCTGGGTGTCTCAGGTGTTCAAACGGATGTTACTCATCCATTTGCTGCTTTGCATGAGTGAAAGTGGGCAGGGTTGAAGTTCTGTTCATGAGAAGAGGATGCTTCTTTTTCTCTTTAAGGTGGTGGACTCACCACACCAGGGATCACAAAATAGCATCACTAAGCAACATTTCCTGTCACTCGTGGATAGTGGTAACTCACACCCAGGGTACAGAGGCAGTGCAGCCACAGAGCTCTACAGCCTCTTTCAGAATATCATTGTCACTTGCTCCCAGCTTGAGAAAAATGTTCCTCATTTTTTCTGTAGCTATCCCTCTTTTGGTGAAATTTTCCAAATAATTTCTTAGGATGTATGCCTGGAAAACTAACTTTTGGACAACAAAATGTTGAGTGGTGGTGGCCAACTGCCTGCCATGGAGAATGGCACTGACCACATCTGGATAATCCGGGCTCCTCCAGCAAGTCCCTGGGTCCCTTTGTGCCAACCCTCAGTCCCACACTTAGTTTGGTGGCCTTGGTTTTCATGCCCAGGTCGCAACTGTCAGGGATGGTGGCTCAGGCACTAGGGGCGGGAGCAGTGACTCAGTTCAGTGCCTGCAGGAGGCTGACCTGGGTCCTCCAAGGCTCCTGCAGGAGGCTGCTGCTTTCACCTGTGCTGTCCAGTTCACCCGCTGGTGCATGTTGGACGCTTTATGGCCCTGGAAGGGGGGAGCTGTGGAGGATGTGTTGTGTTAATTGGTCCATCCTCTTGGCTGCCAGGGGAGCACCTTCTGTGGCAGGTCCTTACCTGGAAAACATGGAGGGCCTGGAAACTGCACCCTGTGAGCTGAGAGCCCCCTGACCTGTGTTCAGAAGGGGTCAAGATTATGCACTGACCCCTGTCATGAACAGTGCTCATGATCCTGGTGCTGGCCTTCGCATGGTTGTGGCTTTGAGCCTTGACTTCCCTGCCTGTGAGTTGGGCTCATTCTGTGTACTTTCTAGAATCATTATGAGTCTTTAGGGATCTGCTGCGTGAGCCAGGGCAGGTGTGGTGGGTGCTGCCAGGATGAACCTAATTCTTCAGTGGGAAGGAGAATTTTAACATGTTGATTTCTATTCTAGCAGATTGTCATGAGGCCCAAACTCCATGGTGGCTTCCGGCAGAGGGTTCCCTTGGCACTCTTAGAGCTCTTGTTCCCTGGTGCAGCTGGGCCCTGGGCTGTGAAAAAGGTGTAGTTGGGGGGAGGGGGAGGGGGCGTGGTTGGCATCTGGGGCATCAGGGGCTTTTCACTGACCAAGGTGGTCTGAGCATGGGATCAGCAGGGTCCAGTGGGCTCTGCAGTCAGTGACTTTGCTTGAGTTATTACTGTGAACAGGGCTAATAACGACAACAGAACGATGCTTCTGCCTCTTCTGGTCCCACAGAAGCCTTTGGACGAGGCTAAGGCTCAGGTCGCTGCTGAGAGCCTAAGGTGCGGACACGACTACGATGGTACTCAGCTCACATTGCGCTTCTGCCTCACTCTCCTGCTTTCTTCCTGGCCTTGCCTGTCCTGTGCTGCATCTCCCTCGGGTGCTTGGACTGTACACCTCTGTGGCTGGTGGCCTTGGCCTTTCTTCTGCAGGAGAGAGCCCCTTAGGCTAAAGTTCATGGGGGAAGAATATTGACTCTTTGCCATATTTATGATAATATTTCTCCAGTGTGTATTTTAAACTTTGTTTTGATGATTTGGAGCATAGTTTAAATCTGTTGATGTTCTTTCTGAGTTTTCCTTCTAACTTCTCTTTGTTAAAAAGTGACTTCATATCCTGATAACAGACAAATATCCCTTGTATTCTGCTTTAGATGCCTTTTATTATTATTATTTGCTTGCACTTCAATCTCTGTTCTGAGATAGAGGTAACTTTGCATTTTAAGAAATATTTCCATTATTTTTTTCTGGGCTTCAGGCTCTTGTTGCCCAACCTGCAGGACCATGGCATCTGTGGAAGAGCTATCTGTCCAGAGCCAAGACCCTGGTGGCTTGGGAGGGGGTTATCTGCCATATTAGGTGCAAGTGGTGACTTTTGGTCTGTGGAGTGCTGGCCTGGGCTGACCTGGTCTACTTGCCGGCTTCATCTGCAGTGTCCAAGGGTAAGGGCAGGACTGTCTCTAGTGAACCAGTGAGAAGAGTAGGCAGACATTTTACCTCTTGTGCCTCAGTTTCCTTATTCTTATAAATAGGGCCAGGGCTTGGGGGATGTTGCTCAGTAGCTGGAGTGCTTGCCTAGAAAGCACAAGGCCCTGGGTTTGATTCCCCAGCACCACATAAGCCAGACGTGATAGTGCACCCCTACAATCTAGCACTTGGGAGGCTGAGGCTGGAGGACTTCTGTGAGTTCTTGGGTTACATAGTCAGTTAAGGACTCGCCTGAACTGCAGAGCAAGACACTTTGTCTCAAAAAATAAACAAACAAATAAATAGGGGGCCAACAACAATAATAATAATCTTCATTATTGCAGGTTTGTTGCAAAAAATGCATTTAGGATTCTTGCTGTTGCCTGTGTCAGGGTGAGTGCTCAGCTAAAACCGGTAATGTGAGGTTTCTGGTGGTGAAGATGGTGATGAGGTTGGTGGTGAGGGTGTAGATGGTGGCTGTGGGTCATGCCAGTAGTGGTGTGGTAGCGATGGTGATGGTGACGGTGATGATGGGGAAGGTGGTGATGGAGCTGGTGGTGGTGGTACCGCTGGTGCTGCTGGGGACAGTGGGGATGCTGGAGACGGTCATGGTGGTGATGGAGTTGGTGGTGGTGCTGGAGACGGTGGTGGCAGTGTTGGGGATGGCGTTGGCAGATACGATGAGGAAGCTGGTCGCTATGATGGGGGTACTGATGTGGTGGTGTGAGTGGTGATGGTGGTGGCAGTGGTGATAGGGGTCATAGTGATGGAAATGAGGGTGACATCACTTAGGGGCAGGTCTGCTTTTTCCTCTTTTATGCAGAAATAATTTACCCAATTTAAAATTAACCATTTAAAAGTAAACAAATCTTCCCTTTTCCTCCCACTCTCTGCCTCAGCTTGGCTCCGTCTCTCCTGCCTGTTACAGACGTCTCGTATAAGTGGAATTATGCAATATTTGCTCTGTGTGTCTAGGTTTTTTCTTTATAGTAGTGTTTTTGAGATTCATCATGGTGTAGGATGTATCCAAACTTCCTTTTTAATGTTGAATAATATTTCATTGTATGTATGACCACATTTTGTTTATCCACTGATCTGTCATTTGGGTGTTTGGGTTATTTCTACCATCTTGCTATTTTGAACACCACTGTTACTGATTTACAAGGATTTGATTGTGTGCCTGTCCTTAACTCTTTTGGGTATATACCTATGAGAGGAATTGCTAGATCACATTGTCATTATTATGTTTATTTTCTGAGAAAGTATCAACTTTCTTCCACTATGTCTGCACCATTTTACCTTGCCTCTGTTGAGGACATTGTAACAGGGTTATAGTTTTTCTGCATCCTTGCAAATACTTATTTTTCTTTAAAAATTATAACCATCCAATGCTGGGTTTGGTGGCACATGGTACATGCCCGTAATCCCAGCACTCAGGAGGCTAAGACAGGAGGATTGCTGTGAGTCCAAGGCCAGCTTGGGCTACATAGTGAGTTCAGGACCATCCTGGGCTACAGAGTGAGACCTTGTCTCAAAAATAAAGATAGATAGATAGGTAGGTAGGTAGATAGATAGATAGGTAGATAGATAAGATTATGATAGTCCTAGTGACTGTGGTCTCCAATTGTGGTTTTTCTTTTTTCTTTTTTAATAACTAAGACTATTGAGCATCATTTCATGTGCTAGTTGGCCATTTGTATATCTTCGTTGGAGAAATATCTGCTCAAGTCATTTGCCCAGTTAAAAACTGGATTGGTTTTTTTCATTGCAGAGCTGTAAGCGTTCTTTGGATATGCTGAATGCTACACCCTCATCAGATACATGATTTGAAACTGTTTACGCTCATTCTGTCAGTTGCCTTTTTATTCTGTAACTGTGTTCTTTGATGAACAAAAGATTTTTAAAAAATTTTGACAAAGTCCAGTTTATTTATTTTCTTTTGTCATTCGTGCTTTTGGTACCATATCCAGGAATCCATTGCTAAATCAGAGTCACGAAGATTTACCTTATGCTTTCTTCCAAGGGCTTCATAATTTTAGATTCTATTTCTAGGCTCTACGTTCATTTTCAGTTAATAGGTCTGAGGGTGTATAGGATGACAGATAAGCTTTCAACTTCATTGTTTTGCATATTTTTTTGTTTGTTGACTCTTTGCCCAATTGAATGCTTCTTGCAACACTTGTCAAGGTGAATTGGCTGTTGGTATATGGCTTTTTTGGGAAACCTTAATTCTGTGAATTTGGTATATATATTAGCCATATGTCTGTGCCTCACTGTTTTGATTACTATGACTTTGTAGTCATTTTTAAAATTGGGAGGTTCTCTAACAGGCTTTTGTGTATATATATTTAGGATTTTTTACGTATAAAGTTGTGTCATATGCAAATAAAGTTTATTTTCACTTCTTGCAATCCTATTTGGATGCCTTTTCATTCTTTGGCTGTTTTGACTCTAGTTAAAACTTTCAATCCTATATTAAATAAAAGTGGCTACGGGAAACATCCTGTCTTGTGTCCTAGCAAATTTTTAGCCTTCAGCATCATATATAATGTTAGATATGGATTTTTCATATGTGATCTTTATCATGCTACAGAATTTCTATCCTAGCTTATAGGGTGTTTTTTTTTCTTTTTACTATTATGCGTGGATATTGGGTTTTG
The DNA here is from genome assembly GCA_004027205.1 of Ctenodactylus gundi. NCBI lineage: Eukaryota > Metazoa > Chordata > Mammalia > Rodentia > Ctenodactylidae > Ctenodactylus > Ctenodactylus gundi. Next base: position 32,436 of record PVKB01001171.1, on the reverse strand, counting down.
TCAAATGCCCTTTACTGTATCAATTGAGATGATCACATGGGGTTTCGTTGACTGTATTTGTGTGGTGTGGTGCATCTTGGGAGGAAAGGGGCTGGGGAGGACTGGAAGGATAGGAACTGAGGAGTGAAGTAGGATTGTGGTAACTCAGAGAAAAGCCCAGGCTCTGCATCCTAGCTCCAGAGAGGGTCCATGGCGCAGCCTTCTCTTGCAGTCAGATATGATATCTCAGGAGCTGAAGCATGGGTTTGTCTTGTATGTTGAATCATCCTTTCATTCTTGCAGTAACTGTGACTTGGTCATGGTGTATAGTCCCCTAAATATGTTGCTGGATCTTATTTTCTAGAATTTTTTGATTTTATGCCAGTATTCGCAAGAGATTTTGGTGTCTGGTTTTTTTTTTTTTTCTGTAATTTCTTTGTATAACTTTGGTTTCAGAATAGGCTGAGTTCATGAGTTGGGAAATACTCACTTATTCTTCTGGAAAAGTTTGAGAAGGATCAATATTAGTCTTCTCTACATGTTTGATAGAATTTACTATTGGTGGTTCTGGAATTTTCTTTTTAGGGAACTTTTTGATGACTGGTTCAATATCTTGTTACAGAGCTATTCAAATTTTCTTTTGTTTTCAAAGATTTTAGATGGTGTGTTTCTAGGAGTTCGTCCATTTGGGGTAGGCTTTCTAATTTGTTGGCCTGTGATTTTCCATAGTGTTCACTTACAGCTCTTTTCATTTCCTTAGGGTCAGTAGTCATGTCTTTATTTTGACTTTGGATTTTAGTAATTTGAGTCTTTTTTCTTGGTCGATCTAGCTGACGTCTTGTTAAAGAACAGCTTTTGGTTTGGTTGGTTCTCTCTGATGCTTTGGGCTCATGTATATATGTTTTATCTTCTCACAACAGTTATATTTGATGGACCCCATTTAGATGAGAAAATTAGGTAAGAGATATGCTCTTTCATCATCTAATAAAGCACATGGGAGGACAGAAGTCAGTAACTGTGCCCTCCTCAATGGCATAGACACAGAATAAATAGCATGGGTATCTATGGAGGTGATGCCAGCTGGCCTGAGCTTTCCCCTTCAGGAACCCATGTGTCTCATGGCTCTAGTCAAAGAAGACCCTGGAAGTCCCTCTGGGCACTGCCAAAGTGACTCAGTGGCTCGGAGGCTGGGGCTAGGGATTGTCATTACCAGGTGCCAGAGAGAAGTGACAAGCTTAGTGGTCAAATGTGAAGCCAGATCCAACATCTGAATCACAGTATACTGCTTTCAAAGTGAATCAAGTTTAGGAAACTTCAAAAGGAAACTCAGTAATCACCCAACATAGTTGTGTGAGCTCCCAGCATCCTGGTCTAATCTCCAGGCTCCATTCCTTTGTGTCAGCTGATTATAGCAGCTTTTACCTTACCTGTCCCTGCCTGGTCTTGTCATTCATCACATAGTGGCTACAGACAATTCTATTAGGGAGACTAGGAACATTAGATGGTGTAGTTTATTCCTATAGTAGACATCTTAGCTGTTTCCATTTTTTTTTCTGATGTAAAGAATGTTAGACAGATGTCCTTATATAGATGCTTTCTTCTGAAATACTGTCTCAGAGTTCATTTGATCGCAATGGACACAAAGGCAGGGACTTGCCCGAACAGCTTTGGCTGTACACTCAGCCCAGAGGAATTGTCCCAACCCTGTTTCCCAGACTCCTTTTACATTTTAGTGTTAAAAATTTCTTCTGAAGCTGGTCATGGAGGCACATGCCTGTAACCCTAGCAACTAGGGTGGCTGAGGCAGGGGATCACAAGATCAAGGCCAGCCTAGGTTACATAGCTAGTTCAAGATTGGTTTGGACCCTGCCTCAAAAAAATTAAATACTCTACCAATTTTTAATAAGTATAAAATCAGTATCAGTTCTTTTGAATTCCCAAATTTAAAAAGAGAAAAAAATGTGTTCAAAAGCATTTTGGGAAACTGGATTTTTAATAGCTTTTGTAGTACTTGCCCTAAGTAGGAATTATCTGCCTAGTTCACATTAGTAGCTTCTAAGTAACTTGTTCCCCTGAGGGCTCCTCTTACATAGAAATAAATTCTGGGACTACCCCAGGGGAAATGTCCATTTTAAAATTTCCTGGTCAGCTATGGTTACGCTTCCTTGCTTACTAGAAAGAAATCTTGAAGCCTTTTCCAGTGTGTTGGCTGCTTTTCCCTTGGGGGGGGCTGCGTGTCCCCAAGCCCTGCCCTTTGTCAGCTACGTTCTTCGGTATTGCATTGGACAGATGGCCGTGCTTCTGTCACTTTTAACCAGAGAAGTCGAAGGCATCAGAATGAAGCAGCATTTTCCATTTTGTTGGGTTTGATGCTCTAGAAGCCTGTTGGTGTTCTGGGTCGTATCTTTTGATACTCACTGTTGTCATTCTCCACGGGCTTTTGGCCTGTGAACAACCCAGCGTCTGCTCAGCAGGCAGCTCTCTCCAGGGCTGCCTCTGAGCCAGTGTGCAGGGACTTGGAGAAACTCCAAAGAGGGTAGGAGGCACACCTTGGACCTGGACCTTGCCCTGAGCCCTCTGAGGCCAAGCTGGGCGAGTGGCCGTCATGTGACCTGCACAGGATACTCCAGGATCCCTCTCACTTTCTTGAGGCCCTGGGTGGCTGGGCAGAGGTGGCCTTCACTGATGCGGAACTACTGGATGTGTGGCCTGTTCATTAAGTTGTGGTGACATATCTGTTACTGTGTCCCTGTCTGGGTGAAGATTCACATCCAGGAGAGCAACCTTGCAGCCCCTTCCCTTCTCTGTCCCCCAAGGACTGCTGTTCCTGCCTAGTACTACTCTATCTGGCCTCGATCTCCAGATAGCAAGTAGGGACTCTCCCTGGCACTGGGTGGACGGAAGGTGCCTGGGGGGTTTGGACAGGGGTAACGATCTGTCTCCTCTTGTTTCAGCTGTGTTGGGGTGGAGGAGGAGGAAGCACCAGACATCGATATTTACCACTGCCCGAACTGCGAGAAGACTCATGGGAAGTCTACCCGTAAGTACCACGGCCAAGTGGCATGTACCTGCCTGGGCTCTGTAGCGGTCAGGGTCTCTGCCGGGCCTGGGCCTCAGCCCTGGGCTCCTGAAGCTAAAATAACGTGCGTAGAGCCAGACCCCAGGGCACAGTGCCTGGGAATCCCTCTATCCTAGCTTGGTGCCTTCAGTAGCCTTATTGGCACCCCATTGCCTTCAAAGGTAGCTGGTCAGAGATCCTGCCAGCTGAAAGGCCAGGCCAGGGGCCCTGCATTGAGCACCTGCAGCAGCCAGGCTGGCCAGAGCTAGTTAGAGTGCACACTCGGGGACTCAGTGGTAATGAAGTAGTTATCCTGGGCGACCAGCTCAGGTCAGCCCTGACCAGCAGCCACTGTCGCACAGGTGGCCTAGGTGCCCTTAGGTGTACTAGCGGGGGATCTGCTTGCTTCTGCTGCAGCGGCCTGCCTCGTCCCACTGGCCTGCTCTTCAGGACTCTTAGAGGATCTTCCCCCTTCCTGTTCCTGCTCTTTTTGTGCTGGGAGGTTTTCCTCCCTTCCACTCTCTGCAGGCTCCTCTCAGGTACAGCAGGGACTGCTGTCGGGTTGTCAGGGTTCAGGCTCAGCACCCACTATGCAGTTTCATTCAAGCAAGCCTGGACCCTCAAGACCAACCTCAGGTTGCAATGGAGAGCAGGCCTCATTTGCGGGACTTGGGAACCATGTGGCCTACGGACTATATCAGTGCTCTCTCTCTCTCTGGGACATGGCCCTGGCTGGTTGGCTGATGACATCCAGCATCCTAGTCTTTGGGCTGGCTAAGCTGTTAGAGAGATGAGAATAGGTAGGCGGAATTTCAGGTGTGTCTAGCTCCAACCACAGTCCCCCTCCAGGTACCCATGCACAAGGTGGGGGGCCAGACCCTTGGTTCTCATGAGGTGATTGCTGTGGATACAGTGGGCAGATTGGAAGGCAGATACAGGCCGTGGGAGGAGCCTCCAGCACTCCTGTCTGGTGGGCCAGTGCTGGACTGAGGGGAGTTTTAGGAGCAGGTCTGGCTCTTGGTGAGGCTGGGGTTGGATGGAGTGGGGTCTCCCCACTCTGGGATCCTTGCTGCTCTCTCAGTCCCTCCAGGGCCAGGTCATCTCACTTGTTCCCAGCTCGTCCTCAGCCCTGGTAAATGCTGCCAGACACGTGGTAAGTGAAGATGAGAAGGCTGGTGACTGTTTCTGAGCTGTACCAGCGGAGGGTTGATCTTCCAGGACTCCTGGATCACCTTCCTACCCTAAGCCCTCAGCATTGGCAGTGCTGGGCAGAGTATTTGTCATTCTGGTGTCTGTTGCCTGATGAGAGTAAGGATGGGAAGGACTATTCTTATACCTGGGCTGTGCTGTAGGGAATGGGAGTGGGGCGGAGCAGAGGGTGGTCGGACCCTAAGAGACATTTCCTTGGGAGGTAGACCCACCAGCTCACTCAAGGGTCACTAGTGAGGGGACTCAGAAGGATGCTGGGGACAGCACTGCTTGTGTGGCTCCTGTTGCAGGTGCTTGTGAGAATCCCTTGAGAAGAGGTTCCAGACTCATAGGGAAGAGAGAATCAGAATCCCCAGGACAGGGGCCTTTTGTTCTGGAGGTCAGCAGTCTTCTGAGGAATCCTTGCCTCTAGGCTCTTGCGTGACATTGCTAGGGTAGGGTGGTAGTGGGCTGTGATGGTAAGCAGATTATGTACATTGATAAGCATATGGTTGCAGAGTTTTTTCCAACATTCCCAGAAATTCCCAGAAATCCCCTTTACTCCTGTGGTGAAAACCTGCCCACTGTGAGAAGTGTGTTTATCCTCCTCAGCCAGACCCTGTACCTGTGGCTGGGCAGAATTTGAGCAAAGGCACACGGTTAGCTAAAAGCCCAGATGCAGGCTGCTGTCTCCTATAGCCAGGCGCCAGGGAGCAGCCTGTGTACGTGTGTGTGCATATGTATGTGTGCTTGCCTGTCTCTGTGGGTAAATTAGACCATTTGTGCTGCTATAACATAACACCGCAGACTGAGTCGCTTAAATAAACTTTCTGTGCTCTTCCAGAGGTTGGGAAGCTCAAGATCAAGGTGTCTAGTGGGGCCCTGTTCCTGGCTCATGGATAGTACTGCCGTGCTGCACAGAGAGGTTAAGGGCTCTCCCTGGAGTTGCTCTGGTTTTTGTTTATTGTTGATTGAATCCAAGGCCTTTGCCCTGAGGTACATCCCAGCCCTTTTAATAATTTTAGAATTTTTTGAGACAGTTCTTGCTGAGTTGCCCAGGCTGGGCTAGAACTTGTGATTTCCTTGCCCCAGCTTTCCAGAGTGCTGGAATTACAAGTGTGTCCCGTGGCGCCTGAGAGTGAGGGCTCTGTTATTGGAGGACACTGACCTCATCATGAGGGCACCTTCTGTACCATCCTATCATCTTCTGAGGTCTGCCCTTATAGTGTCAGCACCCGGGGAGTGAGGATTTCCACGTGAATCGGGGTAGGCCCGGACATTCGGTCTGTATTGTATGTACGTCAGTGTGTTCCTGTGCACAAGTGCATGCAGGATTGCTGTGCAACTTTGTGGTTCAGACTTCAGTGCCATTAGCAAGAGGCTTGTTCTGCTTTATCAGGCACAAGGTGCACAGTTCTAGCATTTTCCACCAGTGTGTATTCTCAGATTAAGATGAGTTTGTTGTGACCAGTACCTGTGCAGGACACTGTGGTTGGGTTTTGCTCCATTGGCTCAGTCATACTTCTATACTGAGCTTCTTCATGTCCCTGGAGAGCATCAGCTTGCGGCCTGTGCTAGGATCCCCTAAAGGCCCCATCCCTGCCTCCACCCTTCCTGCTTCTGCCTCCTTAGCCTGGAGTTGAAACTTCATGGGCTCAGCAAGGAAGAATCATTCCTAGAGTCACTGTGGTAGGAATCATAGAGCTCTTTCCATGCTGTCCTGATGTGGCCCTTGAGCTGATTTTGAACTGTAACTAGTGAGCCCCCGTGGGCTTACCTGACAAATACAGATTTGATGCAAGAGTCCCTGGGTTTCCAGACAGGAGCTTGGCAAGGTGTCCCCAAGGTAGAGTCACAAGGGAGCAGGCAACAGCGTCTCTGAATTGCAATTCTGTCACAATATGAAGTTACCTAACTGATCAGTCTTACTATTTCGCATCCCTAAGACAGGCGATCACTGGTCAGGCCCTGTAGGCTTAGGGCGAGACTCTTCGTGTCCCAGCATCTTCTTCAGTTACTCAGAGGGTGACCAAGCTTTGGTGCTGGCCCCATCCTGGGGATACTTGATGACTCTACACCTAGATCATCACTGGTAGCGGGTGTACACTGACTAGGCAGTGAGAGTCCCAGCAGAGAAATGACCAGATCTTGATACAGAGACCAGGCAGGAGGTGGTATCCAGCTTTAGGATGTGTACCCCTGGCCAGGGACCTTCCAGGAGGTGCTTCTTTAGTGGCCTTGGTGGATTTGGTGCCTGAATAAGAAGAGAGGTCCAGGAAACCCCAGTTCCTGGGTCAGAGAGTAATGGATGTTCTGCCACTGGGAGACATGGGGCAAGGGAAAGTCTTGAGGCAGAGAGGGTGAGCTCCTCCCTGTGTGCACACTTGTGTATGTATCTGTATGTGTGTATGTTTGTGTGTGTGGTGAGAGCGAAGAGGTACTAGGGTAGGAAGGTGGATTCCCCAGGGGAAGGGTTGTGTTTTGCCTTGTTCTGGGTTCCCCAGCTTCCTTCTCACCTCCTGGGATGCCCTGCTGGTCCCTTGCTGTACGGTGAGTGTGAGGGCCCCAGAGGTGGACCAGACTGTGCTTGATGATGGCCCTCACCTCCTGTGTCACCCCACAGTCAAGAAGAAGCGGACCTGGCACAAACACAGCCCGGGGCAGACGCCCGATGTGAAGCCTGTGCAGAACGGCAGCCAGCTCTTCATCAAGGAGTTGCGGAGCCGGACTTTCCCCAGGTGAGGCCCCAGGGTGGGGCGGGGCTCATCTGGGAGGCTGGCCCTGCTCTCAGGGTCTGCCTCCTGCTGCTCGTTCCCTCCTCTCAGTGTGTCTGTTCCTGTCTGTCTGTCTGTCACGGGGGCCTTCCCATTCTGGGGGAGGACAGAAGCTGTCCTGGAATCAGGTGTCACTGTGGTAGCTCCAGTGCCAACAGATGGCTGGCTTCTCCCCTTTGTCAGAACATCGAGTCAGGGCCACGGGAAGAGGACCATTATGAGTGGCCAGAGGGGTTTTTCCTCTGGGCTGAAGGCACCTCTGCCCAGCTGGGCGTGCCTGGCATTTGCCAAGTGCTCTTTCGGCACCCATAGTTCTCCTCGGACATCTGCTTCCTCTACCCTTACTCTGTGTGAGGCCCAGGCAAGGTGGGTGTGTCAGGAAGGGCCCTGGGAGAAGCGGCAGTTCTAAGAGAAAGCCCAGCAGCAGCAGGAGGGCGGCCAGGAGCAAGGCTCCATCTCCTGTGAATCAGCAGTGGCATTAGAACTTAAAAGGAGCCTGCTGACATCTGGCCCCTCCCAGGCTACTCCTCCACCTGAGGGTTGGTGCTTCTTCACTGGTCAGTTTTAGGACATTTTTATCACCCCAAAAACAAACTGCATAGTCCTTATGACCCCATATATATCCCTCTCCCCACATTTCTAAGCAACTCTGTTTTGGTCTCTATAGATTAAATTATTGTGAACATTTTATAGAAATAGAATTGTAGTATATAAGACTGGCTTCTTCTTTTCAGCCTAATGTTTTCAAAGTTCATCCACATCATTGCATGGGTCAGCACGTCATTCCTTTCTTATGGCTGAATAATATTCTGTTGTATGGCTAGACCATATTCCATTTATCTGTTCATTAGGTGATGGACATTTGGGTTTTTTCTACTTTTTGGCCACTATGAATAATTCTGGTCTAAATATCCATGCACAATTATTTGTGGTCATACACACACACACACACACACACACACACACACACACACACACAATTTTTTAGAGTGAAATTGCTGGGTAGTATGGTAACTCCAGGTTTAATTGTGTGAAGAATTTCTAGGTTGTTTTCCAGTGTGGCTACCCATTTTATATTCCTACTAACAGTATGTGAGAATGCCAATTTCTTTGTATTCTCACTTGTTCTTATTATTATCTAGCTAATAATCATTTTACTGAGTGTAAGGTGTTATCACATTGTACTTTAATTTGCATTTTTCTTCCTTCTGGATTTAATTTTCTTCTTGTTCAAGTATAGCCTTCAGTATAGTGTGTCCCAGAAGCCACCATACATAGAGAGATACTAAAAATATAAAATAGGAGTTTGTTAAAAGATAAATTAATTTATGATACATATAAAAAGTCAAACAGATTTTAGATTATATTTTATATATCTAATATTTGTCTGGTGACTTTTGGGATACACTGTAGCTTTTTTAGTAAAACCCTATGAAAAATATTCTGACGAGTGTTTTCATTTCATCTGTACTCTTAAATAATTCTGACATACTGAACTTGATGTAAAGGTCTAGAATGAAAGTTATTTTTTAAAAACTCTTGAAGATACTATCTTTTGACATCTTTTGTTGCTGGTATCTGTTATAAGTGTATTTTCTGGGGTTTTTTTTTTGGTTTGTTTCTGGTAAATAATGTGTTTTTTCCCTCTCTGAAAACATTTAAGATTGTCTTATCTTTGATACACACTGAGTGTTTTCTGTTGCTTCTGACTTTCCATTTGTGTTTATTTATGCTGCCTTGAATGCTGTATTTCCTTTTAAGGAGTCACATACCAATTCTGAATAATATTCCATTTTCTCTTTTATTAGCATTTCTTCTTAAATCTGTGCTTTTTCAAAATTTTCTTCGAATTAACTATGTTTTTATTCCCACCAGATTTTACCATATTTTTACTTCTAGAATTTCTATTACTCATCCACCTACCCCCTTTTTTTTGGTGAGGCAAGGTTTCAAGGTTTCACTGTAGTCCATGCTGGTCCTGAATTCACTGTGTAGACCAGGCTGGCTTCAAACTCACAGCAGTCCTTCTTTCTCAACCTCCCTGAGTACGGGGATCCCAGGCATGTACAACCATGCCCAGCTTCTATGGTGCTAGGGAATCAAACCCAGGGCCTTGTGCTTGCTTGGCAAGTACTCTCATCACTGTGCTATTCCTCTAGCCCTTATAAATTTCTTTTCAATGTTGTCCATTCTTTTGTTCTTTATACTACCCTTAATCCTCTTGTTGTTCTTTTAAAATGCGTTGAATATATTTATCTTTTTTTTTTTTGAGACAGGATCTCACTCTGTAGCCCTGGCTGGTTCTGAACTCACTATATAGCTCAGGCTGACATTGGGCTCACAGCAATCCTCCTGACTAAGTCTCCTGAGTGCTGGGATTACAGGCATGTACCACCATTCTCTGCTTATGTGATGGTGGGGAATTGAACTCAGGGCCTTGTGCTTGCTAGGCAAGTGCTGTAACTGCTAAGTGCTGTAAGTGCTGTACCTTTTCTCCAGCCCCAAATCTATTTATCTTAACATTTCTTCTTTAGTTGTTTTACTGTCCCTACTTCCTGTGGTCTTCCCTATTTCCTGGTATGCTTATTGACTCTCCTGGTAATTCATTTCCTTCTGCGAGGCACAGGTCTTCAAAGGAGCCAGTTTTCATGCTGGCTAGGATATTCCAGGCTACTGAGGTCTTCTGACAGGGTGAACTTGAGTGCCTTTTGCGGTGACCTTTGTGAATTTTGTAGTTACAGATTCAATTTGGGGTTCCCAAATCCATGGCTTTACTGTTAATTAGGAATTCTCACCGGTGAGACAAGAGCGTGGGGCTTGGATTTCTCAAAGGAAATGTTCTACCACTGGCCTGGGTAGATGGAAAGCTTCTGGTGGCTTCTGAAGCTTACTTGGCCCTACTTTAGTGTTCCTGGCCTGCAAACATTTTCTTCCTCTTGTCCAACATAATCCTGCTGGCTTATTCTTAACGTTATTTCCATGTGGTCAAACCAGTAGACATACCTTCTTGTCTTAAGTGCCCTCTTGGCCCAACAATACTGCAGTCCTCCCTTCTTATACAAGTCCTTTGTTTTCCTCCTATCTGCCTACTTCTTCTCCTGCTGATTGATTTTTTTTTTTGAGATACTGCCTGCCAGGATTCTGCTCTCAGCTTCACCCCAAGGGCCTAAACCCTGACTCCAGCTTTCTGTTTTTCTCAAACTTCTGGACTTTCCTGTTTATCCAAATGGTGTATCTACTGGGAAATCCAAAATGCGCCTTAGCCCAGATGTGTACGCAGTCCCGCTCTTGGCCTGCTCCTTACCCCACTCCTGCTCCTTCTACACAGGCCCCTGTCACTTGTGCTTCTCTCCCACGCATCCTCCTTTGCCTGCTCTGGTTCTCTTACCTCCACCCAACTGACCACTAGTCCTGTCTCTCTCACTGCTCACATGTCCAGCAGCTGCTGAGACACCAGGCTTGGTCATGATAGTCAGTCTGCTCCCACCCATGGTCCTGCTACCTTTCACTCATCACCGGATGAGCTGTAGACTGTGTTGCTGCCCTGCTGAAGCTGCTCTGTGGGTTTGCTCTGTGAGCCATGGTCAAGGAGGACTGGCCTTCAAGCCACCCTACTTCCTGTCATCCCTCACCCCCTAGAGGCCTTTGCTGGCACAGTCCTTTTTGTCTTTACCAGGCCTTTGCTTGACATGCTGCTGTCTTTCCCCATCATACTCACGCTTGTGAGCTGCATCCTCATCTGATGAAGCCTCTTCCCAGCATCTTCTGGTAGAACCTGGGTATTGAGGGCAGTGCCCAGCGCACAGCAGGGTGGGAACCCAGAGGATGTTCATTTGGATGGCTTCATGTAGACGACACTGTCTTTGGATCCCTGCTTCCCTCTGAAGATCGCTAAGGCGTGTCTGTGCTTTGAGATGGTCATTTATCATCATTCAATGGACTACCTCATCTACTTCTGGCCCTACAGTGACCAGGTACCTAATAGGGCTGGTGTCTAGTAGGCCAGAGGTGGACACTCTCATGAGGGTTACCATGCTTAGCCCAATACATGCCTGGCCCTGGCCTGCCATCACCTTTGGTGCAAGAGTATTGGGCAGGAGAGGCTGAGCAGGGCTGGAGACGGATCCTAGTTTTGCCCTGTCTCTCCATGCAGCTTTGTTCCAGGCCCTCCCAGCCATGGAACCTCCTCTGGATCCCTTCTGGGGTCATGGATTCCATCTGTGATCTTGGCAGCTTCTGGCCTTCATCAGTCCTGACCCTGTTAGTGGCTGTACCTGCTGGGTAGAGCTGGACTGTGTGGAGCTTGGCAAAGCCCCTGATGGAGCTTTATGCCCAAGCCTGTCATATACCGTGGGAGAATCACTCTTGTCCTCACCCATTAGGCCATAGTGGAGTAGACAGTGGGAGAGAGTGCCCACCTAAGCCAATTGTCTCTCTGTCCTACGGTGGGAAGGGTGGTTGGCCTCTACAGGACTTGGCAGAGTCTTGGTCCCTTGGCACTGTGGGCCTTGACCTCAAAAAAGTCATCTGTGACATGAATGGAATCAGGGCACAGGTAGGAGAGTGAGTAGGAGTACCTTGTTGGCCTGTAGTTTCTGCTATGGCTTCAGTGTGGTGCTGTGGCCCAATCTCTGCCAGTGGCCTGGAAAGTATGGGGTCAGATGTTGCCGTGTCTCTCCTGCCAAGGCCTTTTCTAAGCCTTTTTGTTGTGGAGGCTGTGGTGTGTGGTCTCTGACCTGTGCTTCCCCCCTACAGTGCTGAAGATGTAGTATCCCGTGTGCCGGGCAACCAGCTCACAGTGGGCTACATGGAGGAGCATGGCTTCACTGAGCCCATCCTTGTCCCCAAGAAAGATGGGCTGGGCCTGGCTGTGCCGGCCCCCACGTTCTACGTTAGTGATGTTGAGAACTATGTGGGTAAGTGCTGCCCTCCCACATCTTGTGTGGCCTTGGAGTTGGGGTGCACTGGGGTCATTTACTGCCCTGTGTATACCAGCGCCAGCATGATGGCCATTTCCTGGATGTGAAATGACCAAGTAAGACTCAAGGCTCTGTTCTGGGCTCTTAAATCAGATCCTGGATCCCCCCAAGATAATGAGCATCCTGGTGGACACCTTCCCTCTTGGTTACATTGGTTGTGAACGGGAGCTGGTCTGGGGACCCCTTGATTCCATTATTGTTGTATGTCCTGTGGCCTTGCTGTGTGTTGGAACCTTGGCTATGAATTCTCCTCCCTATCCTGGCTGCTCACAGGGAACTAGGACATGGGAACTTCCCTGTCTGAACCACAATCTGTTCTTCACACTACCAGGGCCATATATTCTGGATTCTTCGGGGCTCTTGCTGATGCTCTTGGCAGCTGATTTCATATGTCACTTGCAGCTGTAGCCTTGTGTCACACTTGGTCAGGGCCCCTTTGTGTGGAGGAATGTACCTGTATGTTGGACAAGGGGCAGCACACCTGCCAGTGACCCTGGCCGGGCCAGTAGCCACACTTCTCTGGGTTTGAGGCCCCTGTGATTGTTGCAGTGCAAGTGCTCATGAGAGTTCGGGGTGCTGGTGGGAAATGAGGAAAACCCCTGAAAAGCCACAGGCCTGGGATGGGAGCAGGCATGGGCTATGGCTCAGACAGGCTGTCCCATTACTCTGTGCTTGACTGTCACCTCTGGAGCCCTCCATGAGAGTGTTAGAGGGCTCAGTGAGATCATCCATACAGCCATCAGGCACATGGCAACATCCTCCCCAGAAGTCGTTGTGTTCCATTTCAGCGGGGGGTCATCCCACATTCCTACTTGTGCAGCTTGCAGACTCATGCAGATGGGAAAATGTGCAGCCAGGGGCTGTAGCCTATCTCAAAAAGGGGATTAGGAAGGCCACCTCCTGGGTTGAGAACTGAGGTACCAGGTGCCTGCAGGAGGGATTCCTTCTGTGAGACCCCCCTAAAGAGGGACGACAGTCTGAATCTGCCCTGGCCAGATGGGGCTACCCAATACTTCACTTCTGCCCTGCACCATCATTCTAGAGCACTGGGCTTGGGGCTGCTGTTCTGAGAGTTTGTGCTTTCAGGCCCAGGTAGAGGCAGCTCTGCTGGGCAGCTTCTTCCTCTTTCCTACACCATGCCCATCCATCGACCCACTGCCTCTGTGGGTGTGAAGAACCAGTGAGAACCGCTCCTTCTAGTGAGTGGCCCTCGTGCCAGGCTTCTAGGTTTCTCCCACATGGGAGCTAATTTCTTCTCATCCCCAGCTCTGAGAGCCACTGAAGCTCTGGCTCCCCTGGCCACAGGGGCCCTGGCATGTCCATGGTTGTCCCTGCAGGGAGGAAAAGAGATTGCCCTTACAGGTGTTTTTTGCTTCCATGTCTTTCTTTTCTCTCTTTTCTTTTTAATTGTAGACCTTTTTAAAAACATGCAACATGAGAGAAGAGCACAGTGAGCTCCTTACACCTGGCCCTGGCCACAAAACCCACCAGCTTTCTGCCTGTTTTCTGCTGACCCCATTTTTATTTCTCCCTTAGAGTATTGTAAAGCAAGTTTCTTACATTATATTGTTTTCACTCATGAAATTTCAGTATGCATCTCAGATGATTTTTGAAGTGCGTAATCACAATTCCATCATACTGTACAATGTTCAACGGTAATTCCTTGATTGCGTTTGTGACTTGGTCTCATTCTTCCCAGTTTTCTCAAAAATACCTTTTTACATTTGGCTGTTTGAATCAGAATTCAAAGATCTGCATGCTGCTTTTGTTTATGATGTCCCTGAAGTACCTTTTCCTGCATGACGCCCCCTACCAACTTACATTCCATTGTTTGTTTGAGAGAGGTTTGTGGGTTCAGCAGAAATTCACATATTCAAGACTTGACTGTTGGTATCTATGAGTTTTCAGTAGACTTGAGCTTTGAGGCCTGTCTAGGTATACAATCATATTTTTAGCAGGTCTCTAGATGGATGTGCTTCCATTTTGAGGACACTTGTGACACCTTCCATATAGCCACCATGATTGGGAGGGGCCTATTTTGCGCATCCTCCTCTGTCCACTAAAATGCCAGTGTTCCTAACCTCATGTCTGAGCAGCCTTCATGGGCCCTGGTGAAGGACAAGGTAGCTGTGTTGTTCTGTCCTCTGTCTGCTGACCATGAATCTTCTATAAAGAACTTCCCCTCCTCAATCATCTGGTGATCCCAAACTTGCTCTTTTCAGCCACAGAAAATACAGGATAAGTTTGTTTCTGTTATTTGTCAGTTGATCCGTTTTTAGAGTAATGAGTTCATGTCTGTATTGTTCAGCATTTTGTTACAATAACAAAATACTTGAGGTGATGAACTTATGAAGGTTTAGGTCATAGTTCTGGGAGTTCCAATCTGTTATCCACTGACCCTATACCTTTGGAACTTTGATAAAGGTGGCATACCGCAGCAGGAGTTTGTGGTGGAGCAAACTGCTCATATTGTGAGCCAGAAAGTAAGAGGTAGGAGGGATAGGGCTCACAGGGGCGTGACCTCCAGTGACCTAAGGACCTCCCCCAAGGCCCACCTCCTAAAGGTTCCACTACCTCCTAGGAGCACTGTAGGGTAGGAGCAAAGACTCTGTAACGTGGGTCTTGGGGGATACTTATCCAAGCCATGACAGTGCCCTGGAAATACAAGGGTCTTGATTTTTTAGTATTTAAAGTATAGCTATATCCCATGTATTATTCAGGATGTGGTTACACCAAAATCTATTTGTTGTTCATCTGAAATTCAGATTGACTGCATGTCTTTATGTGTGTTTGCTGACCTGGCTACCGTTTTTGTGCCCTCACATTTAACTACCAAACGTCGTCACTGGGTCTTTGTGACAGCTGGAAGGTGAGAGCGGTGAATACCCTAAATCAAGGAAATGGCAAGAGAAACATTAACACCTGAATCTCAGGGTCCAGCTCCTCATACTCCATAGCTGCCGCTGTGTGCAAAGGCAGCTGAGTATCCCCACTATGGGATCAGATCTGAGGGAGGTCATGCCACCCTCATGGGCTCATACCCCCACTGCCTCCCCAGGGCCAGAGCGGAGTGTGGATGTCACGGATGTCACCAAGCAGAAGGACTGCAAGATGAAGCTGAAGGAGTTTGTGGACTATTACTACAGCACTAACCGCAAGCGAGTCCTCAATGTCACCAACCTTGAGTTCTCCGACACCAGGTGACAGAGCCTCCCTGGATGTAGGGCTACAAGACCTGGCTTGGGGACCTCTCCTTGCTCTGGATCTGCTGCCATTCCTGATAGTTGCCCAAGAAATACAGGCCACATATTGAAATGTGTAATACCAGACATGGCACATGCTTGTCTTTTTTTTTTCTTCAAGGTGTAGAAAGGACATTTATTTATTTATTTATTTATTTATTTGTTTATTTATTTTTGAGATAGGGTATCACTGTAGCCCAGGCTGGTCCTGAACTGACTATGGAGCCCAGGCTGGCTCAGCCTCCCAAGTTCTGGGCATGTGCCACCACACCCAGTGTATATGGTGCTGGGGAATTGAACTCGGGTACTTAGCATTTGCTAGGCCAGCTCTGTAACTGCTCTGCTATTCCTCCAGCTCAGGGCCTTTAATTAGGAACAAAGGACAGAGAGGTAAAAGCTCCCACTATCCAAAAGGTGGTCCTAAGTGAGGTTGCCCCTGTTTTTCTTTTAACGTATATACTGTACACAAAGTATGGAGCCAAAAAGGCAGATTCTTCGGGCCTGGGCCGTACCTCACTCCTAGAGAGACCCATTGTTGAGACGTGGAGTGGTCTTTTCCAGAGTACATACATTGAGAACACACTCACATTTGTGACGTACTCACATGACACACGAACATACTCATGGGCTTATTCATATGTACATAGACAATTGACACACTCACACCCAGGCATACTGAGACAGCACACTCACTGAGATGCTCATATTCACTCAGGGACACACTCATGGATGTGGTGACACACTTATGACACACATCCACGACATGATCATTGGGACTGAGTCACTGGCACACTCACGCCCGTCGTGCCCTCAACCCACCCTTGCTGCCTTTCAGGTCCAGTTGTGCTCACGCTTTTCTCAAGTGATGAAGCCCTGTTGACTTACCTCCTCTCCACCCCACCTCCCCCGCTCTCTCCTGAGTTTTAGGCATTCCTGCCATCAGTCTGTTCACTGTGGTTGGGTATGGTTCCCTTGGGCTGGTCGTGTGCAGACCCTGCTGTATCCTGGGATTTTGCTCTTTCAGGACCCTGTTCTTGGCCATGGTCTGTGCTGGCCCTTCTTCAGCCCTCCTCATCAGATCTCAGCATCTTCTTACTTGCCTTTTGGGAAGATTTGGAACCCTCACCATAGGCATGGGTGGCGAGAGATGGTTTTGTTTTTGTATTGCTTTCATTTTGCCTACTTCCAGAAAGCACAGGAGATAATGCCCATAAGCTCAAATGGTCCTTGGCCTGGGCCTGTGGCACAGGAGACACAGCAGTGTCCCTGAGAGGCCCACGGGAAACCAGGGAAACCATTTGAATGGGCCATACTGAGAACGTGGGAGGAGGCACTCGAGGGTGTTTATATTTAAAGTAGATGTTGCAGAAGCATAAGGATTGACAGCAGAGTCTGAGTTTATGTAGCCTCCACATGAAGATCGAAGTAGAGAAAATCCAGACAGTGGGGGAGACATGAGGGACCCTCCTGTGGCTCGAGGTGGCAAAAATTTCAAGACGTGGTTCTCTGTGGTAGCTGAAATGGTGCTTCCCAGCCACTGCAGGGTGTGATGTTTTTGATTCAGGGACAACTTTTTTAAATCAGACCCTTTTGACAGGAATGTTTAACTGATTCACAGGCTGCTTTTGCCATTCCCCATCTTCCATGAGTCAGCTGGAATTGACAGTGGCCTGATATGTCAGGGAGTCATGGGCTACCCATTGCCGGCTCTGGAGAGCAGTGGCTTGTACCCAAGTGGCACCAGAAGGCACCTGGGCTATATGTGAGAAATATTTATTCTCAGGGCCTTGTCCTGCCTCAGCCCAGTGAATGAGGGCCAATATGGAATGGTTGATTTTCCAGTAGGCTGGGAAGGGCCTGCTTCTCAGGCCTTTTCCTCAGCCTCCTGTGGGCATGGAGACCTGTGTGAGTGGCCTACATGGCCACAACTAGTGGCTGAACTCATCCTGCTGTCTGTGATCCTCGTTTTGCTAATCTATAAAGTGGGAGCAGCACCATATGGCCCCGAGGGAGTGACAGAGAGTGTGGGATGTGCCTCATAGCACCTTCCCTTCCCTAGGTGCATAAAAATTGGAAGCATCTGGACTCATCACCACTGACCAGTCTTCCTCTCCTGTCCCCAGAATGTCCAGCTTTGTGGAGCCGCCTGACATTGTAAAGAAACTGTCCTGGGTAGAAAACTACTGGCCTGATGATGCGTTGTTGGCCAAGCCCAAAGTGACCAAGTATTGCCTAATCTGTGTGAAGGACAGCTACACTGACTTCCACATCGACTCTGGGGGTGCTTCTGCCTGGTACCATGTGCTCAAGGTGAGCATAGCCCTCTCCGGGCATGCCTTGCCCTTGACATGCCCATAACCTGTCCCTAAGACTCTGTCATTCCCTGAGCCCTGAGTAGACAGGAAGTTCCCCCACAGGAGGGGCACTGGGTTGTCTGACTCAGGGCAGGAGGTGTGCAGACATAGTTGAATGGAGGGTCGGGAGTGTATCTGGAAACAGTGATATACAGGTGCCTCCCTCTAACAGGATTAAAGTTCATTAACTATTAGGTGAGGCCACTGAGTGACCAGAGAAAGGAGACTTCCTAGAAGAGGTCATCCAGAGCCTGGCCCCACACCAAACTCATTGACAGGGTGGTGGGTATGTGAACTTTCAAGTAACAATGGAATTCCTAAGCTTTGGCCTCATCCACCCCAAACTGGGCTTCCAGACTGGGACACTCGGCTCAGGTGCAAGTTTTAGCTCTGAAAGGCTGTGAGCAAGTCACCACGGTGTTCCGTGATCCCAGCTCCACCCCTGCATGCCGAGTAGGGTCTCCCTCTTCTGGGTGCAGAGCCCTACTGGGACTTGCATAAAGCCACCTAAACTGGTGATCACCCTTTAATCTGGCCCTTTAACCTGGCTGTAGTCTTACTTTTTTCCTGGGTACACATGCCATTTGTAGTGACTCAGAATAGCGGCATGTGGGCATATTGAGTGCTGCCCCAACTATGCCTGGGCTTCTATACTGAGAACTTTCTTAACATACAAACTTATGAATGGCAGAGCAACTGGCAGTAGGAATGGTGGGGCCTAGGCAGCATGCTTTGCAAGTCAGGACCCATCCACTGGCCTTCCATCAGCCTCAGTATGTGATGGGCTCTGCTCTCTCAAGTCCCTCTGCCTTCAGCATCAGGCAGGCTCTGCCCCATCCCCACACTGGCATCCCCAGCACTGAGTCAGCTCTGCCCTCACGTTGGCATTGTGGCTCTGCCAATGGGCTCTCTCGGCAGGGGGAGAAGATCTTCTATCTCATCAGGCCAGCCTTGGCCAACATCTCCCTGTATGAGCGCTGGCGATCGGCCTCAAACCACAGCGAGATGTTCTTTGCCGACCAGGTGGACAAGTGCTACAAGTGTACCGTCAAGCAAGGCCAGACCCTCTTCATCCCTTCGGGTGAGTGGGCCAGCGCAGCAACTGTTGTCATGGTTACTGCTCCATCCCTTTTGCTATGTCTCTACTACTAGGGTTTTTTAGTCCCTGGCTGGCTACTCACCCCAGCCTAGTCCCCACAGAGGTACCAGCAGTGGGCTGAGCAGTCCCAGGAGCCTGGCCTACACCTGCAGTCAGCACAAGCTGCTGTGGAGCTCTGCGGCTGGTCAGACCCCTGTAGCCCGAGGGCCTGGCTCCCTGTGACTTAGCCCCTGGCAGGAAAGAGCCTGCTTAGGCCAAAGTAGCAGGAGTAGTCAGGCCATTGAAGAGAGCAGGCTGGCCCCAAGGGAGGAGGGTGGCTATCTGCTGATTTGGAAGTATTTATTAAGGGATATTTTGAACTTGTGCGAGAGAATAAATCCCAGACCTCTATTGCTTCATTCATAAAAAGTCCAATATCTGAAAGACTTCCTTCCTATTAAACTATCATAATTACAATTTTGGTATTCCATCTTTTAAAATGAATAATTAACAAGTCCATATTATCTAACCAGTCAGTGTTTAGATTTTTAAAATTGTTGCGTATGATTATTTTTGTTTGTTTAAAGTGAGGATCCCTGTGAGGGCCTCAGAGTTTGATTGATTTCCGAACATCTAAATCTTTGTAATCTCTTGGGCCTCTCTTCCCTCCCCAGTTTCCGCATAGTTACAGTCCTTTTGGGAAGAGCTGTGGATTTCCCAGAGCCTAGCCCTAGCTATGCCCTGAGGCTAACCAAGGGACAAACTGAAGCTCCCAGGGAGAGCAGCAGCCCTAGCTCCGTCTCCTCCCATCGCTGTGTAACGTTCTGGGATTTAGGCTTGCTCTGCTGGCCTGAGTGCTGCCCTTGTGTGGCCTGAGCGTGTGCACTTGGCTTCTGGGCCTAGGAGTTCCTATTTGCAGGGTGCAGGGCTATATGGGACAATCTGTGCCACCTTGGACATGGTCTCTCATCTGACTACCTCTGAGAGTGGTAAAGAGCAGGGTTGGGGGGGTGCAGATGGGGTACACCGAGCAGTCTGACATGAGCTCAAGCCCTTGTTGGGCAGGGAAAGACTAGTGCTGGTCTGGAGCTGGACAGGCAGCCTCCTGAGTACATGGGAGCTGATTGGAGGCTATCTGGCGGTCTGTCTGTCTCTCTTAGGCTGGATCTATGCCACGCTTACCCCTGTGGACTGCCTGGCCTTCGCGGGACATTTCCTCCACAGCCTGAGTGTGGAGATGCAGATG
The DNA here is from genome assembly GCA_004027205.1 of Ctenodactylus gundi. Taxonomy (NCBI): domain Eukaryota; kingdom Metazoa; phylum Chordata; class Mammalia; order Rodentia; family Ctenodactylidae; genus Ctenodactylus; species Ctenodactylus gundi. Next base: position 12,538 of record PVKB01001171.1, on the reverse strand, counting down.
AGGTATCTCACAGTGCCACCCACCTCCAGGCTCTGGGTGGCAGGGTCCCATTCCAGCCTACTTGGTGTGGTGGGCTGAGTCCTGGATGGGTTTGCCCTAGGGTTGCCTTAGATGCCATTGTCAGTCTGCTGGGCCTCCTTGTGTTATAGGGGAGGGGAGGGAGGGCTCATGGTCTCACAGGGACCCTGAGGGGCTGGGAATGGGTAGATTAGAGGTGATTTAAGGTCATTGAAGAATTCTGCAGTCTTTCCCGGGCTTTTGGCAGAGCCTCCTGGTGGCCACATGCCACAGCTTCTGCCTAGGGTCATCATCTCAATATGCTCCCCTGGTCTACTTCAGCCGTGAAGGGCCTGGTGGGGAGGCCTGAGCTGACAGCCCAACCATGGCTTTGGCACAGTATCTAGCATGATCTGCTTGATGATATATGCACTGAACAGTTCTTTGTGGCTTCTAGGGCATATGAAGTGGAAAGGAGGTTGAAATTGGGTAGCCTGACTCAGTTTCCCAATTTTGAAACAGCCTGCTGGTACATGGGGAAGCACCTACTGGAGGCATTCAAAGGTATCGGTCACTCTGGGTCATGCCTCAGAGCCTGTGGCCTTAGGTAGTGGAGGGGATGGGGCGGGGGGAGGCTGACCAGGACTGGCCTTGCTTTCTTGGACTGGATACTACCATAATGTGGCCTGATCACAATCCCTCAATGTGTAGCCTGAAGTGGGAATAAGAAAGCATCTTGAGGTGCTTGGTGCAGGGCTGTAGGGACAGTCTATAGCCCATCACTGTGTAACGTTGCCTGATACCACCATAGGTCCTTGCTAAGGCAGGACTGGGGTGATGGCAGAAGAGAGAGTCAGGCCTCCTGCACCAGAGCCCTTGTGGGCTTGCTGAGGGTAAGGCAACAGGAAGATGAAGCATACAGCAGGCCATCAGGTGGACAGGAAGCCCAGATTCCAAGAGGAACCGTTGGCAGTTGGGGGGTGGGAGGCAGGACCCTGTGGGTCCCCCTGCCTTCTGTGGGCTGGGTGTGCACCAGAGCTTACCCCTTTCTCCTCTCTAGGGTCTCACAAATCTGGGAAACAGCTGCCTACTCACCTAGTCCAAGGAGCTAAAATTCTCAATGGTGCTTTCAGGTCATGGACAAAGAAGCAGGTAGGAAGCAAGTCACTTGTGTTTTTAGGAAGGGAGCAGGTAACAGGCAGGGGCAATGCCCATGGCACATCCTACTCAGGAGGTAAGATGCAGAGTGGCTCTTAATCACCCAAGCTGGCCCAGAGTGCCTTTGAACACTCCTTGTAGGTGTCCCCTCCATGCTGCTGACTCTTACTGTCCCTCCTGACAGGTTGCGTAGACAGAGGCAGGTCAAGATTGTCCCCCATCTAGTGCTCCTGTGAGGATGGCATTATGTGAACATAGAATTGACAGGGTGGGCCCATGGATCTGATGGCCAGGCATCTGGATCTGTACAAGGGTGTTGGGAACACTTTCCGCCATTCCCACTCAGGAGCCACGCTACCTGGAATGGATGCACACCCCCAGCCAGTTTGCTCTGTGACTTGGGCAGCAGCCACTCTCCTCCCATGACCCCATGGTGCTAGCTCCTTTGGGCATGCAGAAGCTGTTTCTCAGGCAAGAGGCCCAGGAGAAGACAGCTTCTGAGTCCCTTCTCATCTTGTAGCTACAGAGGGAGACGTGGCTGTGACTCAGCCTTGGGCACTGTTGAAACCTTGCTTCCTGCTAGGGGCTGTATGCAGAACTACCACCCACCTGCAGCCGGAGGGAGGAGGGCTCCCTTCAGGTCAGGCAGAGGCAACCAGTGCCCAAAGGGGCCTTCATTAGGCGCAGGCCAGGCAGGGAGCCTGGGTGGGTAGACAGTTTGAGAGGGTGCTGGCATCCTCTCAGAGCTATTTGTGCTACTGTCTTCCTTGGACTCATGCCAGGGATATTCCAGAACTCTCTCCTATCTCACTTTAGCCACATAGCAGGCAGCAGTAATGGGCCCATATTTACTCACAACCTGATTGTTGTAGCCTCTGGTCCTGTCCATCTGGAGCTGGTATGCTCACCTGTGGAAGGATTGGAGAGAACGTTCTTATCAGGAGGGTTGCCAGACCCCACATCACTAGGCCATGCTCCATGGCAGCTATGAGAGTGGCCATTGTTCTGGTTGGGTGGGCAGGGAATGGTCTGCTAGGGCATGAGGGGCCAAGGAATAGAAGATAGCCAGTCTGGTGCTTGCTGACCCTCTCTGTCTTGCAGGCTCTGGCAGAGCATGAGGATGAGCTCCCTGAGCACTTTAGGCCTTCACAGCTCATCAAGGACCTGGCCAAAGAGATCAGGCTCAGCGAGGTAGGTTGGACCCCTGGGGTCATGGGTGGGCTGACCTGCTCTTCTCTGGACCTGGAGCCAGGCTGACCCAGAGCTGCACCCTGTGACGCTTACCTGCATGGGGCCCATCCCCAGGACTCAGGAGGTGGGTTGGGTTCCTGGTGTGAGTGTGCATTGAGAGATGGATGGGGGTCCTGCACATTGCCCACATGGCAGGGGATCCTGGGGAGGAGCCTGAGGTTAGACCCCAGAGTCCCAGCTCCTTGAGTCCAAGGAGCCCAGCTCCTTCTTGTGCGTGGGTGGGACAGAAGAGCCTGAGGATGTGGGGGATGGGGTCATGTACGCATGCCACATATAGGTGTGTAAGGCAGCGTGAGCATGTCACACAATGGTGTGGGACATTGTCAGCAGGTCTCATGGTATGAGATGGGTGTGCCTCTTTGAGCTGGCTCTTCCAGCGTGGCTGGGAGGTCTCTGGTGCCCTGACATGGGACCCTCCATCTGTGGTCTGGAAGAAGCACATGTAACTCTCTCCCCCATGCAGAATGCTTCCAAAGCTGTCCGACCCGAAATGAATGCTGTTGCCTCCTCGGATGAGATCTGTGATGGAGATCGGGAGAAGGAGGAGCCCCCGTCTCCCATTGAGGCCACCCCACCTCGGTCCCTCCTAGAGAAAGTGTCCAAAAAGAAGATTCCCAAGACCGTGAAGATGCCCAAGACGTCCAAAATCCCCAAGCCCCCAAAACCCCCTAAGCCTCCCAAGCCCCCCAAGACACTAAAGCTCAAGGATGGAGGCAAGAAGAAAGGGAAGAAGTGCCGCGAGTCAGCTTCCCCCACCATCCCTAACCTGGACCTGCTTGAGGCCCACACCAAGGAGGCGCTCACCAAGATGGAGCCACCCAAGAAGGGCAAGGTGGGCCCTGTGCCTGCCCTTTCTACCATGTTGCCGGAGGCACTGTGGTACCTGCTGGGGGCCAGGCTTAAAGAGACTACGAGAGCTGCTATGTCCTTTTCTCTAGGGCCCATGGCTGTGTGGGAAGGGGACAGCTATGGCGTAAGGCCCCGGGGGGCTGGGTTTGGGATTTTGCTGTGAGCACAACCTCTCCATTTCATGTGCTGCTCTCCCTGCTCCCAACCTGTGCAGGGGCTTCCAGGCCCAGACATGACTTGGACAGTCTGCCCAGTGTGCCTGCAGACTGGTAAGGCCCATAGAGAGAGGCAGCTCAGTGGGTTTGTGCTGTGGCAGCAGTAGAAGGAGTGCCCCAGCTTAGTTTTTCAGTGGACAGAGAGCTGTCTCCGGGGCTGAGGCCTGTAGGTGGGTTAGGTATCTATGGAGGAACAGCAGGGAGAGTACCAATGGAGGGGCAGAGACCCTAGTGAAGGCTGTGGCACCCTGAGCCCCGTGAACCCAGCCCAGGACTTACTCTGACTAGAGGGTCTTAGATTTGGGCTTCAGGAACCTGAGCTCTTAAGACCAAGCACCACTGAGTAAGAGTTTCTTGAGGGGGAGACTGTTATCCACTTCTTGGGGTTCATCCTCACATTATTGCAATAGGACACATTGGTGTTCTCTTCATAAGCATGAATGAATGAATGAAAGAAAAGATGAAAGGATGGGTAGAGGGATGAGTGAATGGGCAGATCAGTAGATGGACGAATGAGGGGGTGGACAGATAGATGAACAAATAAACAACGGATGAGTAGATGGACTAGCTGCATGTGGACAAGGAGGAGTGGTTGGGCTTTTATGTTGTAACCCAGGAAAGTCCCACTCTCCCTCCATGTGTGCTTGGGGTCACAGTGGCTCTGTTTTATAGGCCCCAAAGAGTGTCCTGAGTGTTCCCAATAAGGATGTTGTCCACACACAGAATGATGTGGAGAGACTGGAGATCCGGGAACAAACTAAAAGCAAGTCTGAAGCTAAGTGGAAGTACAAGGTGAGATGTACACATTGCATGTGTGACAGTGAGCAGAGATGGGGACCCTGTGAGGCTGTGTGTGTGTGTATACGCACAGGTGTGTTTGCCTGGCCCCAGAAAGTGGTGCTGTGAGGCATGTCTATGCGAGTCTGGAGTGTGTGAAAGGCAGCCCGAGTGCAAGAGGCCCCATGTGTCATCCTCTGCATTGACGATGTTCTCCACTGCCATCTTCATAATCCACTCCCTGACGTGTGCTCCTGCTCCCTGGTGGCCTGGCAGCGTCCAAGGTCAGCTTCTACAAGTCTGGGGTGAGGCAGCCAAGGGATCTGTGAGCAACTTTCCCCTGGCATGTTTCTGGCCGCTGTCTTTGCCACTGGTGCCAGCTGGGGTCCTGACCCCCTACTCCATATGGGCTCAGGGGCGGCCCTGGTCTTGTTTTCAGAACAGCAAACCTGACTCTTTACTGAAGATGGAGGAAGAACAGAAGCTGGAGAAGTCACCCCTAGCTGGAAACAAGGACAAGTTCTCCTTTTCTTTCTCCAACAAGAAGCTCCTGGGGTATGTGAAGACCCCGAAGGGAGGTGGCATGCAGGCACCTGCATCGCACACCCCACATGCTGCACATGTGTCCCAGATCACACTTGCTCAGATGTGGTATATGTATCCTGAACCCAACACATGTGCACCTGTGTGTGCGTGTGTGCATGCACACATGCACACACACCATGCATCACACAAAGACCCCGTGTCATACTCCAACAAATACAATACAGCCATCATACGTGCACAATATTTGTGGACACAGCTACATAACACATCACCCTACACACATAGCATCACATTCATGTACCACTCGCACTACATATGGACACGTAGCTTATGCACAGAGGTACACATAGCTTCATGTCATATAACCATACTACTCATGTGCATATACATATACCACCCATGTAGTCCACCTTATAAACACATATCACAATATGCACATCCATCCACATACATTTACCATGGAAAACCCCACACCATGTGTGCACACACCATGCAGGCCTACCCCTCCCACATGACGTGTTTGCAGACATACACATACCTATGTCATGTACCCATACCATGCACACACACACCACTCCATGCACTAGGCACACACCTCCTGTGGCTGCTGTACCCTTGGATGGCTCTGCCTCTCCCAGCTGCTCCTCACTTTCATGGCAGTTCTGTGTGTTCTGTTGTTGGGCCCACACACCAGGATAGCCTCTGTGCTTTTGGGGCAGTCTGGCTTCAGGACAAGCCAGGAGACAGGCAGGGAAGTGGGGTAGGCTGGGAGTGGCAGGGCGGGCATCAGGTCTTGGCTATGTGAAGTTAGTGGCTGGGGAGTGGGGTCAGGACAGTGTCAATCCAGGAATCTCATAACTGCTCCTAAAATTATAGCTCTCACAGGTGCCATGGGTGCATGCAGGGAGGGTGGCACCAGGCTCTGTGAACTCAGCAGAGAGTGCTGCATGGTTTCAGCCACAGGTGGTCAAATCTGCAGGGTTCCTTACAGGTTGTGCCCAAAGGTGCTCAGCAAGGCAGAGCCCTCATGGTCCAGTCTGGTTTTGCCACCTTGACCTGATGGCTTTGTGCTTGAAGTGTTGCTTGGAAGTGTCGCTCCTAGGTGTCTGGGAAAGCTTTACAATGACATCAGTTCTTTGTGGGTAGAGAGTTTAGAAAGTGGAAACAAGATGGATGTAACCCTTAGCCATTTGAGCACACACACACACACACACACACACGTGTGTGTGTGTGTGTGTGTGTGTGTGTGTGTGTGTGTGTGTGTGTGTGTTCTGAGACCCAGCCATCAGGCAGAACTCTGACCACTGCCTTTCTGAAGGGCATCGGGGCAGCCCCAGCCCTGGTGCACTCTCCTTGTATCAGCATTTCTGTTTGCTCAGAATTGGAGCTATGTGGGTCTGAAGTTCCAGGTGTTTCTGCCTCTGCTGTTGAGAGAAACCTATCCTGAAGCCCTATGGGGTACAGGTCAGAGCTGCTTGCAGGCCAGACAGGTGGAGGATCTTTGTGTGGAGCGGCCCTGCCTCACACTGACAGGGAAATGAGCTATATGATATTTCTTAGACTAGTGTTTGTGTACTGTGGCATGGTCCTTGAAGTTTTTTTTTTCCCCAAAATAGCTGTGTAGAAAAAGACCAGAAGGTTAGATCCTGCTCCTATCTAAGGCTGACTTTCAGCATGCATCAGGATTCCTTGAGCAGCCTTACAAAAGGCTCAGGCTTGGCTGGTGGTCCTGGGACAGTTAGAGAACACAGGCTCAGTCAAGCACTTAAAAACTGTCTAGAAAGCTTGCCCTGTACCTTGTGAGCTGCATGGCAAGACCACATACCAGGGAACATTGCATGGGGTAAGGTGGTAGAGTTGAGAAGTATCCCCTCCCTGCAAAGAGGAACATCTCACACTAGAGACCCAGGGGCCCCGATCCTCTAGTTTGAGGATTGTGGGTCTGGGTCCCAGGGGAGGTGGAATGTGAATGCCTGCTGACTGCTCCCTTTTGCTCCCCTAGCTCCAAGGCGCTCAGGCCCCCAACGAGCCCTGGTGTGTTCGGGGCTTTGCAGAACTTCAAAGAGGACAAAGCCAAGCCTGTGCGGGATGAGTATGAGTACGTGTCTGATGACGGGGAGCTCAAGATCGATGAGTTTCCCATCAGGAGGAAGAAGAATGCCCCCAAAAGGGACTTGTCCTGTGAGTGTGTCAGGGACTTGAGTGGGAGGCACAGGCAGGGCTGGCCCTATAAGAGATTAGCATGTCCAGGCTCACCCCAAGCCCCCAATGGCCTCTTAAATTCTCTTGCTTTCAGTCTTGTTGGACAAGAAGGAGGTGCTTCCCACTCCTGTCACAAAGCCAAAGCTGGAGTCAGCGGTGTACAAGGTGAGCCCCTGGAAACTGCGTGGTTGGCCCCTGTGGCCACCCTCAGGCTGCCCCCAGCCCCCAGCCTGGCCTTTTGATGGGGTAGCTTCTGTATGTGCTCAGGGTGGTGAGGAATATCCAACCTCACCTGCACTTCTTATGGGGAGCCATGGCTGAGCTTAGATGTGGGGTACAAGATGGGGGGTTGCCTGCCCGAGCCCTTGAGTTCATGGCTGCTCCCCGACCCCAGAGAAATCTGACCCACTGGAAAACCAGTGCAATAAGACTTGTACTCAGGGGAGGAGGGTGAGGGCAGAGGTTCTTGCATTAAGACCATGTGCAAGTTGATGAGGTCCTCTCCTAAGGAGATGTAGTCCCTGCTGAGGTCCCATGGGCAGTGTGGTGGGGAAGGCATGTCTCTTGAGCCATCTACTAGGGACACTTGGGAGCTTATCTAGATCTAAGGCTGTTACTCAGGGTCTGGGGTCTGAATTGTGGTGTGGAGGGGAGATGTTGCAGGCCCTTCCCGCTCTTTCCTCATCCTACCATGGCAGCTTTTCTGAATTTCTGTGAAACATTGGGCTTCACTTGGATGGAAGGGTACCTTAGAACCAGACTTCCCTTGACAAAGCAGCATAGAGGGTAAAGACAGTCTAATCCTTGTGCTCCTGGGACATGGGGAAAGCTCTGGCCTCCACACCTGTCCCCAGACATCCTGCCTTCTGCTCCCTCAGCCTCTGGCAGATCCCAGCAGTGTTCATTGGAACAGGGCTCTTTAAAAACTTCATGAAGACATTTTTCTTCCTATGGAGAAAAGCAGTTCCCCTCCGTCCCCCTAAGCCCTTGCCCTCACTGGTTGGCCTGTCCCTTGCCCAGCAGAGCGATGACTCCTCAGACGAGGGCTCTCTGCACATCGACACCGACACCAAGCCTGGCCGCAATGCCAAAGTGAAGAAAGAGAGCGGGACGTCGGCAGCAGGCATCCTGGACCTGCTGCAGGCCAGCGAGGAGGTCGGGGCACTCGAGTACAACCCCAGCAGGTGGGCCCCTGGGCATGGGTGGGGCTGTGCCTCCTCAGGATAGAGATACTGACTTGTCCGGCCTCATTCCAGAGAACTGGATTTACACTCAAGACGGGTTAGAGTTTATTCCTGTCTTGATGGTCCCAGTTATTTTCTCTCTGAATCACGGGTAGTTTTGCTTTTAAACGGTTGACAGTTGTTTCTTCTTGTAGAAATTTGAAGGGAATTTCCTCATGTACCATTGATAGATATCTGAGAGAGTATGTCTTGCGCCCTCTTTCGAGGCCCCTGGGACGAGCATGGTGGAGGTGGGGGATCTCAGTTGCTATGAGAAATAGTGGCTCCCTGCCAGCCCACCTGCCAGCTGTCTCATGACAGCTGCAGATTCCCACTGCATTTGGGGGAAGCTGAGGCTCAGAAAGCTTAGCCAACTTCCCTGTAGCCACACAGTTAGGGAGTGACAGAGATAGGTCTAGAATCTCTGCCTGCCTGGTTTGGGTACCCAAGCTTGGGTTCCTGAAAGATTATCTGGTGCTGGGGTATGGTATGTGGGAATGAGTACTGGTCCCTCACATATGTTGGTCTGAATAAGTCAGGGCCCATGATGTGTGCTGTGTGCTCGCTTGGATCCCACTCTGTGGTTTGCAGAACTGACTCTCCAGAGCCATGCTGCCCTCAGCTCAGCACAGCCCCGGGGGCTGCTCGGAGCAGGTGGAGCCCAAGGGTGAGGCCTGCTCTGAGATGACAGAGAAGTTCCGACAAGGCAGATTAAGGCCTTGATTGAAACGATCTTTTGCTGAATCAGTTGGCTGTATTTTGTTTCATAAATTAGTGTTTTGCATGCAATATTTTACTCATAGCCAGCCAGCCATAGGCATGTCTTTAATGGGAGTGAAGCGTGACTAGGAGACCGCAGTGCCTCGAGGTACAGATTTCCTGCCCGGCGTGAGATAGTTTCTGTTCAATCCTTGTTGTGGAGATGAAGTCTGGCTGCAAGCACCCTCCCCACTGGGGGCTGGAGCCTGGAGTGGAAATCAGTGTGGCCTGTTGCGGGTGCACGTCGCACATCTTCTGGGAGGAAGTGTGTGCTTGCTGACACCTTCGGGACTGCCCTCAGAGCCTGAAGAGCTTGGGTTCCCGGAAGCCCCGAGGCTACCTAAGATGAAGGGAGCAAAGCTGAGGCCACCAGATTCCCTGTGGGGGCTTCAGAGAGAGCACTCCAGGGGGTAGGGTTTGGAGATGAGAACCCTCCAGGGAGGTTTCATGCCCACCCTTGTGAGGAGGTGCTGTGTCTGAGCCCCAGAAGGGTGGCTGATCTCTGATGAGAAACCCGGAGCTGCTGGGCCTGCGGGAAGCAGGCTCAGCTGACGCTCCGACACTTCACGTGCCCTCACACACGTGTGCACACGTCTGTGGGGTCTCCACGGCAGACCGGCTCTGCTCATCCCAATGCTGGCAGTTCCCCTCCCAAAGTCTCCCATTGGGAGTGTAGGTCAGTTTTTGATGGTCCATTTGCTCTGTTTTAAGTACTGGCTGTTTGGAAAAAATCACTTGGAGAAAATGGAGAAAAATATGTTAATTTCTTGTGGATAGTTTGCTTAGTGTTTGCCGCTGGGGGGAAAAGGAGAGGATTTTGGTATGGTAATTGGAGGATTAAAGTATTATTTTCCATGCTGACTGATTCAGCTTTGCTCATTGATTGACCCACAACTGCGTGGACAGCCCGGCTGGGCATACGTCCTCCTCTCTGGGTAGATTGCTTCTGTGAAGCTTACCTCCGTGCAGACTCCCACGGGGCCTACTGCTCATGCTTGCAACCTCTGTTGTGGGTGTCCTGGCCACCTCATGGCCTGAGGGGGCGATGGTGTAGAACTTGCTGAGTGGTATGTATAAGGCACACTGTACTTGTTGAAGGCTTGTACCCATGGCTACTCTACTGAGAATGGGGTGACCGTGGCAATGTGAGGACAGACCCGTCCTATAGCAGTGAAGGTAGTGCAAGGCAGGGCTCTGTGGGAGCCACTCCCACCAACTCCCTCCCAGAAACTCAGGGCTGCCTCACCATACATGATTTTCCATATTTGTGGCTCTGGTGGGGGAGATGGCTTTTGTGGAGGGCTACAAAGACACGTGGCCATTCTCTCTTCCTCAGACTCAAGGAGAAGTCCTGTGAGTCTGTGGGATCTTGACAGGGTTGTGTGCCTGGGCCCTGGCACTGTCCTTGAAGACAGTTTTTATCCAAGTTTGCCTGGCCAGCCTCAGGGCTGTCTGCTCACTGAACAGTTCTGTCTTCCTGTGCCTCTCTAGCAGGGCCTCAGTCTTGGGAACCTTCTACTTCGGAGAGATGATTGGCCCAGGCCCCTGGTGGGGCTGCTACCCTGATGACTTAGTCCGTATGTAGATGCCCTGTCTCCACTCCTTTTCCCTCTTCCTTGTCACACATAGGTGCCATCTCCAGAGAAGGGGGTGTGGGTGCAGAGACCCCCTCACATGCAGGCTCGTAGGTCTGTGAGCACTCAGGGCCACTCGTGGCCAGGGTTCAGGTGCTGGGTTTACCCCACGCCTGTTTCCCTACCCACCTACCTCTCTGTGTGGTGTGTGATCCTTCCGACTTTGTGATCATCCTCTCAGAGCTCCAAATGCTTGGGTGGGAGTGTAGGCAAGGAATGGTGGGGATCATTGGAGAGAGGACCATGCTGATACAGAAGTCTCTGAAAGCGTGATCTCTAAGAGCAGAGAGGGAAGGGACAGTAAGGGTCCTACGTACCTCTAGTCTGGGCCCATAGGCACAGGGTGCAGTGGACAGGGTGCCTGCTCCCTGCTGTGGCAGGGCCTTCTCCACAGGTGGGGGTGGCCATCTTGGCCTGGGTTGGGCTGGGTGGCAGGGCTGCTGGGTGACAGGTGAGGTAAATACTGAAGGGATCCCCTTCAGAGCTCTGGGCCCCTTGCTGGAGGCAGTGACACCTGGATCTTGGGCTGGACCCTGACTCAGAATCCTGGACAGAGCCTGTACATTGGAATTTTTTAAGCTGTCCAGATGTTTCTGGTGCAGACAGATGGGAGGTTCTGGCTGCAAGGGGTTGTGAACAGTATGCTTAATCTACAAGGCCCCCAAGGGCAAGGAGGCTAGAGCTGGAGCCCTTGGCAGAGAAGGTGGGAGGTTCCCTGAGGAGCTCAGGACCCAGCTTCCAGGGTTTTTGCCATCCAGCAGTGTTCAGGCCTCAGCTGTGGGAGTGACAGTCATCACCCTGTTCCACCTCTTCTAAACCTAGTTTTAGAAGCTGCTTCTGGAAGGAAGGGAGCCAGTGTGGTCAGGAGGAGGCATGAGCACAGGTGTGGGTTGGCCAGGAGAACACAGGCTGGGCACACAGCCTGGAGGTGGAGGGTAGCGAAGACCTGGGGTCAAGGTGGTAGCAAGGAATGTGTGGAGGCTGTCCGAAGTGGAGGCTTGAGTTGAGTTGAGGTGCAGCTGTGCCTTTCCGGTTAAGATGTAGGTACAAGTGCAAGTGCAGGTGTGTGCGCAGGTGCCAGATGTGAATGTAGGTAGGGGGACGAGTGTGGGTGTAGGTTTATGTAAAGGTGTAATGTAGGTACAGATACGGGTGTGGGTACAGATGTGCGTGCAGGTGTGGTACAGGTGTAGATACATGCTCGGGTGCAGGTGTGGGTGCAAGTATAGACACGGAGGAGTCGCCTGCGGAATGTGTGCCATGGGAAGGTGGCCATGATTCTGCTTTTCAGGAAGGTAAATGGGACAATTGCCTAGGAGAGAGGAGAGGGTATGGCCCCTATTAAGACTGAGGTCAAGGGTAAGCACAGGATGGCCCCAGGGGCTCACAGAGCCAGCAGGAGTACAGGAGGGATGTAGCTGAGTATACTGCCAGCCTTAAGCCAGGAGAGCCCAGTATGTGATTATATGAGATGTGGGCCTCTCCCCTGCATCTTCCTGTGTGTCTTTTTGTGAACCCTCTCTGTCCCAAGGCCTCTTGTCTGTTCCTGGAGTGCAACTGGGTGAAACTGACCTTTTCTGTGGCAAGCCACTAAGTCATTGCCACTCTTTCCACTCTGTGCCCCCTGCTGGCCACCCAGGCCAGCACAATCCATGGAGCAGTGGGCTGTGAAATGTTCCAGGTATCCTGGACTGAAGGCTGCAGGCTCCCAGCTGTGAGCCGTGGCCTATGGAATATGATCGGTCTATGGTCCCAGTGCCCCTGGGCTGTGGTCCATAGTTTAAAGACCATGATCTGTGTACATTACGTTGTGGGTTGAGGACCATGGTCTATGTGCCCTGAGTTGTGGGGTGAGGATTGTGAACTGTGTATGCCGAGCTCTAGACTGCCACCCACCTGAGGACCATGGTCTGAGAACCTTGGACTA